>OZ005736.1:269897570-269945070 GCA_963930755.1 Eudasyphora cyanicolor
AAGAGTTAGTAAGACGCAATGCACCGACCGATTTGGCAGGCGGTGTACAGTGTTTTGAAACAAGAAAAAAAACACAACAACAAATATTATCAGATATACAAAATTATATTATAAAAAATAAAATAATTAAAACAGGGTGATCCACTCGTATATCGATCATTCCATGTCAAACCGAACACCTTTTTTACATCACCATCTCCGATTTCGTTGAAACTTTTTAGGATAACTCAACTTTATATAATATTTGATTTATAGATGACGAAAGAAACTTTTTAGGATAACTCAACTTTATAAAATATTTGATTTATAGATGACGAAAAAACCCGAAATTTATTTTCAAAAGATATGACTAATTGAAAATTGCGAAAATCAAGAAAAAAATGCCGATGTAGGAACATCGAAAATGGTGTAGTGAGAGAACGAGTGGGCAGAATTCAAAGAATGAAAGTTTATTTAAAAGGTTCTTGCAAGTGCTTCTCGCCGACGATCTTGGCTACTGACCGCTACTGACCAAATTTTTATACTTTTTGATTTTTCTTCTTTTTTGTGTTTTCCACTATGTAAACACCAAACTAACAATTTAGGAAAAATTTAGGCATATTCCTTGATCGATTCTAAACAAACCCAGAAAATTTCAATTCTGCCTATCCGTTTTCTCTCTCCAACATATTCAGTGTTCCTACCTGGGCACTATTTTCTTGAAATCCGAAATTTTCATTTGGTCATATCATCTAAAAAAATTGTGTTATTTTTTTAAAAAACCTTAATTCGTGCATAAAAGCACAGTTTTATGACTTTTTGTGGGAAAACGATTAAAATTGTTTGATTGAAACCAATGGTACATTAACCACATTACACCAGAGATTGTTACACATAGCCCTTTGAAAAGATTTCGTTGCATAGTGTAATTAAGAAGTAAATTTTTTGAATTTTTGTAATTTGCCAGCAACAAAGTATTTTGTCTACTATTTTAACCCCTGTGCCGGGCCATCACCAGCCGTTAAGTATTAATATTTCTTTTCTCTTACAATGGCTAAAAACTAAACCGAGCTGATATTTGGTAGCCACCACAACAGCAGCAGCAGCGGCAACAAAAACAACCACATCACAGGTATTGTTGTTAGCCCATTTTACAATAAGTTAATAATAAATATTAAGTAAATAATAGACAACATATGCAAACTTTAGCCACAAAGTGTTTTGTGAAGTTTATCACGTACTCCGCGCACTGCTAAGTGCCATGAAGGTAATTACATACGGTCCGGCGAAGGCGGGGGAAGTGGGAGGCAAGCCTATATGTCGGTCGATCTTTGTTCCAATTACCAATTGTTCCCCCGAAACAAATTGTAGACAATTGTTGCAAAGATATCTTGTCTGAAGTAGACATTAATTTGTGTCGAAGGAAGTTTTTTTCTTGCGAAGCTTTGATTGTTATTAAGTTAATTAAATTATTATATATTTATTGTTTGCTGGTTATTCAATTACACTATGCAACAAAAACAAAATGTTTTGTCCCCGAGATCTAAAAACTTTTTTTGTATAGATTGAGGCATACTACTTTATGAAACCAAAACAAAATTTTTTTATGGTAATGTTTTTTTCTGGAAATTTGTTTCTGAAATTCCAATTATCATGAATGGTACATTTAGTATTTGAAGCATATTTTATGAAGTATAAGCTCGATGAAGCCGGTATGCAATTCCAAGGAAATAAAATTATGTGGACTACAAATGCTTAAAACATAATTTTGGCGTAGAAACCAAACTTTAGTAACTGTCGTTAAAACAATTAGAAAAAAATCAATTTCAAAAACAACGCTTTATGCTGGCACGAAAAAAACCATAAAAAATAGAAAAAAAATTGCAAAATTTTGGGTGTTCCTTTTTTGAAAGGTAGCATCCTAACGAAGAAAACTGTGCCTATTTGAAAAAATCTATGGATAAATGTATAAAGCATATTGTAAAAATAGAGAAATTAAAAAAAATAATGTTTAATATTTTTTATTTTGGCAATTTTGTTTGGGAGGTACCAAAAGGATGGTGGCTATAACACCTATTTTTTAATATATGTAATATGGGTACTACGAGTATAAAAACATTACACTGTACAAAAGTGTAAGTATCTGTGTGGACTGTAATCAAAGTTATAAGCCGTTAACATTTTGTGCAAAATGGTACAGTTGTACGGGAGGTACCGAAAGAGGCCTGGTAACTTCGCCCATTTTCCTCAAGATGATAGCGATTAATAAACTAATACTATGTGTGGAATTGTGAAAGATTCTGAGTAGTAGTATAGAGTTATGGGATAATCAATATTTCACTAAATTTTGACCCTTCGTGGGGAGGTACTAGAGGAAGTGGACCTACATAGTCCACCTTTGATGAGGTAGACAAAAAAATCACACATACCAAATTATCGACCATCATTTACATCTTCGACCAAAATTTTGTTGCATAGTGTTATTTAGAGATTAATGTTACATATTTTGTGCAGTTATATTGAGAAACATATTTTTATTAAACCATTATTTTTTTGGGAGGGGGACTGTAACGACAATGTATCATTGTGTCAGTACATAATTGTTAAAAATAATGTGAGGAATGTTGGACTTGCTGTCATTATTATCAGCAATAAATTATATATGTGGTAAGTTTGTATTAAATATATATGATATCTGTCGAAGGTAAGACTGAGACAAAAATGGAAAAATATTGTTAAAATCTGTGAAGCATAATAATAATATATTTGGAATTAAACAGATTTGTTCATTAATTCATAATTGGATAACCTGAATAACCCCTATAGTCGACTATTTTGCTACAGTTCAAGCAATTTTGAATTGCTTTGACAAGTCTACGCAAAGAAATTGCTGCGGACATGTTTAAATCGATTCAAAAAGTGATTCTATGTCGATCGGTATAATAAACTATGGTTCTATTTGTTCATAATAATACCCTGTACCACAGTGTGGTGTAGGGCATAAATACATGTGATGTGGTTCTCTCAGTCAATTGTCGAAATAGAGTTCTCTGATTTCTCGGCCCATAATGAAGTCTAATCGACCAGAATAACATGCCATTTTCAAGATTCCCTCACACATCCTTCGTCTTTTGTTCGCTCCTGTCACATTCAAGTAGTTCTTACCTCAGATCTCAATCCCATTCTGAAGAGATAAATCCTGTGGAGATACATTGCAATAAATCTCATAGATCTCTATCTCAGGAAGGATATAATCCGATAAAAATAAGGAATAATAACGAAGGATATAATTCGATAAAGATAAAATTTGTGGTCACAAGGCATGACAGCATAGGAGTGTTTTTGCAAATTTTTTGGAGAGCATTTTATGCAGCGTTTTCCAATAAGAGTGATATGATTTCTTTGAAAAAAAAAACACACTTATTGTTAAGGAAATTCAAATGTTTTTTATTTAATGTGAAGTACAATCGATACAATTAAGTTCTAAATAAAAAGTCATTCAAATGGCGTCCACGACTTCTTCTGCAGGAACGAATTCGATGAACCCAACTTATCCACTAAATCAAGTCATATGTCATGAATGGTACGTTCAATATTGACTTGTAAAGCTTGAAGAGAGTCTGGTTTATTTCGAAAGACCAAATAACCCCACAATAAATAGTCTAATGGTGTTAAATCACAACTTCTTGGAGGCCATTCAATATCACTATTTTTTGAAATAATCGAATCTCCAAACTTTTTTCGCACGGTACGTAGCCACAATCGGTCAATGGCAAAAAGATAGCTCTTAACGAGAGCTAAAATATTGCTCATCGTTGTCAAGGTCGTAGGACGACTGGAAAAAGTATTTTTTTGAAATTTAAAAAAAATTGTTCTAGCCTATATCTCTCCACGATGAAATTGTAAACACTAAACAAACGCGATCAATGAACACCTATAAATACTACGTATTTTTCAATATTTTACTGACAGGTACTTACCATCATTTGTGACATTGTTCACGCACGTGTGCGTGTTAAAATTTTCAAAGTTTTCCATAAAATTAGGACCCTAATAACGAAAACAGACCCCAAATTTGGCGCGCATTTTCATTTTCAATTTGGGGTACACTTTTTTGGGGTCCAACTTCCGGCCGCCTCATTATTCAAGCTCCCCAAACATATCCTTCGTCAATTCGTCACTTCTGACTATCAAGTTTTCCTTGTCTCAAATATCATTTCCATTAAGATTAAGGTGTAGAAGCCTAGAAACTTTGTGAAGTAGATAAAACGCACGTTTGTCAATTACAATAAAGCCAACAAATCTCGCTTCACCACTGATGTTGACAATTCCCTCTATCTTCATGCTGTTGAAAGGGTGAGGAAATCCTAAGGAAGTCCATTCTCAAGGCTACACATTGTTTTATTGTTATTGAAAGAATTATTCTGTATAGAAATGGGTTCGGATGCAACACGACATAATGCTCTTAAAGAATTTCTAAAAACTTCTGCATCATTCGTTTAGTCAAGTTGGCTCAATTTATAATTTAATTGCCATACGATTTTTTTTACTCAATGTGGATTTTTAGCACTTTTTCTATATTTTAACACGGTTATATCTCGGTATACCGTAAGGAATATCCCTTTTGTGCCTGAAGCAAAGTAAATATTGAATTGGAAAAAGGGGGCAACAAACCTACCCGAAAAAAGTGCATCCAGTGCCTTAAAAATCGCAAAAATTCGCATTTTTTATCAAGCTAGAGTTCACCCTTAGAGGCGACAGCGCCGCAATTACTGCATCTGAGTGCATGTTGTTAAATACACCTTCAATATCACGAAAGGCATCCATAATGCATTCTTTGAAATGTAGGGGCGATTCGATAGTGGCCACCAGTTGATGCAGGGCCGATTCTGTAGACTTGCCACTGTTGTATGCATGTTGGTTTACCGACAAGACTTTTGTATACAGATTTTCTCTAACGCAAAAGTATAAGATTATTTCTAGACCTTTGAATAGAAACGAGGACAGACTAATTGGGCTGAAGTCCTCTGGCCTTGTTTGAGATAGGTGAAGGTGTCCCTCCTTCGATTGGGGGATATACGAGAGGTGGATTCAGCCCTCATACATCTTCTCCACGTCATGACGTGGTTCATTATTTTCTGCACTTCTATTGGAGAAATGCCATCTGGTCCAGGTGATTTGAACGGCTCAAAGCTGTTAATCGTCCATCATAGTCTGCATTCATCGGTTAACATTTTAGCGATGTTTGCTCGCTTTCTTATTGATCCTGTTGTTCTTCGAGTTCGGACACAAAGGTTCCCCTGGAAATGTGTGTCGAGAAGTACCTGTAGTATAGTGACTGCTCGCTATTTTTTGTCCTGTTGTTGTTCTCATCCTGTAAGCCAATGTAGAGGGTGTTGTGGATAGTATCTTCCTCAGCCTTGCGACGTCTGCGACATTTTACACTTCTCCACAGAAGGTGTACCAAGAACGGCTTTGCACTTTCCTAGGTGCTTTCTCACAGATTTTGAGGTTCTCTTTATAGGTATTCCAAATATTAGTGACCCTAGTAGATTTGGTCTTGTTGAATAGCCAGTTGGTGGACTTTTACCCCTTTTAGAATGACCACGAAAATCCCTTAGGAAGTGGTGGTTGCTAACAGGGAATCCAAAGTCAAATTCGCAAGTACCTATTTGATGCTTAGCTATAAGGGCGTACACTGCGCCTATATGTAAGGAATCGACAACTACCCAAACCAACTGATATTCTAAGAGTCATAGCTCCCTGGATGTTAGACAACTCCCTGATTATCTCTAAAATCTACTAAAATTCGCAGTAAATATTTGGCGATTGACTGGAAAAGTAAAGCTTTCTCAGTAGACTTTTCTGGCTATAAGCCATAATGTAGACTCTCAGAAAAGCTCTCATTGGTACATTCCATCAATCTTGACATCATAGGAACATCGATTAGAAAATGTTGGGGTCTGAACCCGCATAAGTATATGGGTTGTATACGACAGTAGCTAGACCGATAGTGTTATATGACGATAATGTTGTCATCTGATAGTCGGTCCAACAGAAATTCTCCTTCTGCGCGATACTAAAGAAGAACACCGAATGAGGCACTAAATATTACACTATGTTTAATGCCGCTAGACATTATAGCAAAGCAATATTCCGAAGGTACTGCTATTAGGCTGATTAAATTATGTAAATTTTGTATCATATATTTTTTGAGTTCATGTATCTGAAAGTCTTCACTACTTAAGGGCAAAATGGCTCTGTAATAGTAATATCATTGCTTTTTCTTCCCATATAAGTCTTTCTTTGAGGTCTTTAGCGTTTTTATAATTTTTTATATTGTAATTGGAAATCACCTTACAGTATTTCTCCTCCAAGACATTTCAATTCATGGTCTCCAAACACATTGAACAATAGACTTACCTAAATGTCCACAATGAATTTGCAAAAAATCAAGGCTTAACATTGACTAAACATTATAAATGTTTGAATATAGTTTTTTTTCTTATACAAAATTAAAAGCATGTTAAAATTTTGCAAATTCATGTTGAAAGTCAAGTGAGACAAATAACAGATATTTTTTCTTCTTGTTTTGGAAAGAGCTAAGCAACTTATATAATTCCAACAACAACAAAAATCAAAGAAAAAGTGATTTGAACCAAATGTAACTCAAATTATAGCAATTTTGCTATCGTCATCATCTGCAGTTTTCAAGCCGAACTGTAAATTTATAAAGTGATAGTTGCATTTAAGGTTTTTTTTGTAGTTTTTCCATATTCGTCAAGCCTCAAGTTCATTAGCAAGATTATTGTGTATTTTTTGTTGTTTTACAATCTTGATGATTTCTTTTTAAATTTTTTGTGATATCGATCTATTGTCTCACCATAAATTTTTCCTAGTAATTTAACTGTCTTGTCCTTCTATTAATCACAGATCTTCCCATCCCATGTAGTCTTTCATTGGTGTAAAATCGTTTTTCTATTTAAAACTACTTTAAGAAGTCAAATGTCAAATTAATTTCGCCTCCTTAACAAGATCATAACAAACTTGTAACAATTATCTTTGGTTGTTGATAGCTGGGACGGACAGAGTGTTAACCATTCATTGGTTCCGCTAGTGTTGTACGGAAGACAAAAACAAAAGAAAATTTTAATGTTGTTAACAGCCAATTGGTGTTGACATGATTTGGGGTTTTATAAAGAAGAAAGAAAAATTGTTTAAACGTCGACTGTAAAACGCAGTACAATAATGAAATCCATCTTTCATTATATTTTTAAAAAGCCCATAATTTTAAGTTTTTATTTCTTTATTCAAAACTAGCAGATCAATCCAAACTTGGACCAATCCATCAATCCCAAAATTGTGAAAATCTAACGATTCGTTCTCTAGTAACGCTTACACTTACTAATGGTCTTTTAAATGTAGACTAAAATACCTACTAAAAGTAAATAAACTCCGTTTGCACGCTATACTGAAAAATATCCAGAAATCTAATTAGCTTCTTTTAGACATTATAACATTCCAGAGTAAAAAATGTGATTCTTTACATCTTTGCAGAAGAAGCTATTTAATTGAAGCTATTGTAGCAAAAGCTATAAATTTGATGAACCTTTGAGGCCAATAAATCAAAATTAGTACTCACTTAATAGCCTCATTAGTACTAAATCTCTGACTTCGACAATATGTATTCATAACGCGTATTTAAAGTACTCATTCGACCTAATGTACTTAGTTTTTAAATTAATCATAGGACCTGTTGTACTAACGTAGTTCGAGTAGATTTTTTTATATAAATAAATTACCTTATTTTGTTAGAAATATTATTCTGCACATCGTTAGGACATAAGCTTTTTAATGATATAAATTTCATAGATATTTGAGGAAGCCATAGACGCTAAAAGTGTACCACAAAAATCAGCATGACAAATTGATTGTAATGAACAAGTTATTATTTTATGGTGTATTTATAAATCGGTATAGTAATCTGATTGTAATAAAAACATTTAATATTATCGCTTTCTTAAAAATCGAATTCTGCAGATCTTGGGAGAACATGTTATCCAATGATATTCATTTTATATATAATCGAATGAAGTCAAGGCCCAAAAAATGTACCACAACATCAATAAAACGATTTTGATTATAATAAATAGCAGTCCACTCGCGCTCTTTTTAGTCCTGATGTTCCTCGAGTCTGTTAGTGACATTATTTGGTTTGGAGCTATATTTTATTTCATTTTCCTACTCTTTATATAGAAGAAAGAACAATTATTTAAAATATTTGGAGTTCTTTTTTATTTCATTTTCCTACTCTTTATAAAGAAAAAGAACAATTATTTAAAATATCGTCTACTTAAAAAAAAGGAAAGTACCATAATGACTTCCATCAAATTTTAATAATGTTTTGTTTTGAAAAAATCTGCGATGTTTTTCATTTTGGTTTTTTAAAGTCCATAACTTGAAGATTTTATTTCTTTATTAAAAATTAAAATACCTACTGAAAGTAAACACACTTCATATAGCACTGATTTCATGCTATATATGATACAAGTTTGATAGATATTTGAGAAAGCTAAAAATTCTCAAAGTGTATCACAAAAGTCTGCGTGGCAAATTGATTATAATAAACAAATTAGAAATATATTTTTTGAATATCTAACCTTTCAGAAATAGTGGCACATCTTTATGCATGGATCTATCAAATCTAAGATCCAAAAAGAGAATTAATAAATCGGTGTAGCCATCTAATTGTAATTTATAAAATAAATCTGTATTATAGCTTTCCTAAAAATCGGATTCTGCACATCCTGGGCAAACAACTTATCCAATAATATACATTTTGTAAATAATCGAATGAAGTCAAGGCCCAAAAAATGTACCACAACATCGTAAAAACGATTTTGATTATAATAAAAAGCAGTCCATTCGCTCTCTTGTTGGTCCTGCTGTTCCTCAAGTCTGTGGGTGACATGATTTGATTTGGAGTTTTATTTTATTTCATTTTCCTACACTTTACGAGAATAAAGAAGTAAAAACAATTGTTTAAAATATCGTCCACTGTAAAAATTTCTGCAAGGCGCCTGAAATCTAAATGATATATCATTAATCAGTCATTTCCACTTAAGTTGAAGTATTCATATTTAAATAAGTAGCCTTTATATTGACTAATGTGTATATATACGTAACCTGAATTGGCATTACTCATTCAACTTAATGTATTTAGTATTCAAGTTAATCATACAACCCATAGTGCAAATGGAGTTTTATTTACAAATCAATTACCTTGTTTGGTTATTAATAAATACCAGAATAAAATATGTATACCATTCTGCACATCTATAGAACAAAAGATTTCCACTGATATAAAGTTGATAGATATTTGAAGAAGGGAAAGATCCTAAAAGTGTACCACAAATCGACGTGACAAATTGGCTATACTAATGAACAAATTAAAAAAACTAATTTTTTTTTAATATTTAACCTTTCAGAGAAATTGACCACACAAATATTTTAAATTTCATTAAATCACTCTGGAAATGCGGATTTTGCAAATAACTTGACCACTTCGCCATTTAATGCGGTTAAAATAATGCTAAAACACAGATGACCTCGAACTGAACCTAATGAGCAATTTTTAGCCCATTCATGTGTTACAAACAAACGAACAGAGGATTTTATATATAATGATGATATACCAGAAAAAGCAATATGATTCAGCACATCTATGTAGCAGAAGCTCAATTCAATTCTATACATTTGAAGAACATTTGAGACCAATAAAGATCCAAGAATTGTACCACAGAATCGGTAAAGCGGTTTTGATTATTATGAATAAGTCTAGATCAAATGATTCGGCACTTTTTACAATTGGATTTATCCATTTATAAACATTTGACTGCGCTGAAGATCCAAAAAGTGTATCACAAAATATATTTGTAGATTTTAGATTTTTTGGATATTATACAAGAAATACAACAAATAGAGTAACGGCCAATTCCAAATCCGGCTATCCTACCTCGATTAAGGTCATCGACCCCGGATTAAATGTTATTGACCCCGATTAAAGGTCATTGACCTTGGATGAAGGGTAACTGACCCCTGAATAAAGACCATTGACCCCTATGTAAGGTCATTGACCCCGATTAAAGGACATTGACCCCGATGATAGCTCGTTGATCCCGGATTAAAGGCAATTAACCCGATTAAAGGTCATAAACCCCAGGTTAGAGGACATTGACCCCGGTTAAAGGTCAATAACCCCGGACTAAAGGTAACTGACCCCTGAATAAAGATCATTGACCCCGATTTAAGGTCATTGGCTCCAGATAAATGACCATTGATCCCTGGATTAAAGGTCATTGACCCCGGACTAGAGGACATTGACCCCGATTAAATGTCAATAACCCCGGAATAAAGGTAACTGACCCCAGAATAAAGATCATTGACCCCTATTTAAGGTCATTGACCCGGTTAAAGGACATTGACCCGGTTAAAGGACATTGACCCCGATTAAAGGCCATCGACCCTGGATTAAAGAGCATTCACTCCGCATAGAAGGACACTGACCCTTGGATTAAAGGTTATTGACCCCTATTTAAGGTCATTAACAACGATTAAAGGTCATTGACCCCGATTAAAGGACATTGACCCCGATTAAAGGCCATTAACCCCGGATTAAAGGTCATTGACCAAGATTAAAGGTCATTGACCACGATTAAAGGTAATTGACCTCGGACTAGAGGTCGTTAACCCCATATTAAAGATCGTTGAAGCTGGATAAAAGATCATTGACACCGGATTAAATGTCATTGACCACGATTAAAGGACATTGACCCCGATTAAAGGTCATTGACCTCGGATTAAGGGTTATTGACCCCGGATTAAAGATCATTGACATCGGATAAAAGGTCATTGACCCCTGGATTAAAGGTATTTTCTACTACTTCACGTCGAAATTTAGTCGAATAATTCGAGTATAAGTAACATAAATTAAAAGTACTCATACAACCCATTTTTCGTTTGTATTTGTATTAATCATACAACCCAAAGTTCTTCTCATACCTTCACAAATATTGAATCTTTTGATGGTGTAGTTCATGAAGGTTTTTTATAAGGGTTTATAAGAATTGATATGAAAAAATCGTAAATGGTGTTATGTTCGCAGTTAACATTTCTTTCTAACCCTATTAGAACTTACCATGTGTGCATGCAATAATAGAAATAAATTTAAAATATATATTTGGATATTTACGGCATTTCAAAATCATATTTGAAAAATTGTTCATGTAAGAGTTGTGATAAAAATTTTGATATTAATAGAATAAGTTGAGTCTTTTAATCAAGGACCTTGAGCCAAACAATAGGAACGTCGTGGCCTCGTCCCAAAATTTTATAGATATTGTCTTTTGATCTTAGCCAAATCTTGGTGTAGTCGCTCCCTGTGCTCGTCGCTCGCATATCCTAAGTTTTCAGGAAAAAAACTCGAGACGAGAATGAAGAAAATGTATTTTGAGAGACACTCGAGGTCCAATTTTATCGTATGTCTCCAGAGTATGAACAATATTTAACTAAATTACTTATACAACCCATTAGCTCGTATTTGAATTAATCATACCACCCCATGTCCGCACTGTATACGAATATATAAGATACAATTACTTATACATTTATGATAATGTGTGCAAGTAATTTTTTGATATGGATCGATAATACCTTTTAGAATATGACATTCGGAAAAACCATAATCTGTTCTTTAAAATTTTTTATTTTCAAAAACTAAACTATTAAAATAAAACAATATAAAATAGACTTAAATTTAAAACTAATTTAAATCTAATACAGAATTAGTCTACCTACTAAATAATACCATAGTCCTGCTTAATCATATCTGCTGCCTTCTCGGCAATCATATAGACCGCGCTGTTTGGATGCGCCGCAACTATTTTTGGCATTATACTGGCATCGGCAACTCTCAAATTCCGAATGCCATACACCCTAAGACGTGAATCTACCACAGCGGCTCTATCCGACGCGGGACCCATTTTTGCTGTACCCGATTGATGATAAATGGTAAAAGTGAGCTGCCGCACATAACACTCCAAGTAGGGCCTTGAAGTGATAGCGCCATAATGGCGACAAGCTCCTAAGCGCCGATCTGAAAGTGTTGCATTTATCCTACGCATTGCGGGTTGTTCCAACAAAGCGAATATTTTCTGCAGACCTCTTAGTATAGTCTCAAGATCATATGGATCATGCAGGTAATTGGGATAGATAAGAGGATATTTCTTGGGATTTTTACTTCTTAACAGAATGCGACCTTTACTGCGGGGTCGCAACAACATGGCGAATATCATGAATACATTTAAGTCCTTTTCAATAATATCCGCATAAAGATTTTTATAGATATCATCATTAAGGCCCAGACTTATGGGAGTGGCAGGATTTGTATTGAAAGCTCCGGGCACCATAAACAATTCTATATCCGGCCAACCATTTAGATCTTTGGGATGTTCAAGATCATAAAAAGCTATAGCTTCCACACCTCCGGGCAGCGATAGTTTACTTTCTTTCACTTGCAATTTAGTCCACTGATCAAAGTCCAAGAAATCTTTAGTTTTCAAGGTAGTTTCGTTAGTAAGAATATTAATGCCAGGAGCAATATGATCTTGCAGATTAAAACCCACAGCCAAATCAACTATGGGCGGAATGCCAACTTCTAGTAAATGTTTGGTGGGACCCACTCCGGATAACATTAAAAGTTGGGGTGTGTTAATGGCTCCCGCCGAAGAAATCACCTCTAGGCGAGCTCTCACTTCGTAGGTCTGGCCCTGGTGTTCAAATAATACTCCAAAGGCGGTTTTACTCTGAGGATCTATCAGAATCTTGGTAACCAAGCAATATTTGCGGATATGAAGATTAGGTCGCTGGCGTTTCAAAGGATATAGATAAGCACGATTGGAACTCCATCTATAGGACTGATCTGTGGTGGCTTGTATATGAGACACGCCCACTTGTCTCTCACCATTATAGTCCACATAGTGGCTGCCATTCTCTTGCGCCGCCTTGATAAAGGCCTCACTTACTCGTGAACGCCATTTGGACTGTGTTACCTTAACCGGGCCGTGACGTCCAGCATATTTATCATCAGTTTGGTACAGTAGAACTTTCCAATTTTTTAAAATATGGCAAGACATCTTCATAGCTCCAGCCTTCATTACCCATATGGGCCCAGGTATCAAAATCTCGACGATTTCCTCGAGTATACAGCATATAATTCAACGCCGAAGAACCTCCCATAACTTTACCCCGGGGAAAACTGCAGCGCTTGCCTTTCATAGCCAAACAGAATTTGTCTGAAGGTTCAGAACGATAGTACCAATCGACGCTGGGATTTGCTTGTAGTACATTCACCGTCAGAGGTATTTCCATTAGTATGGTCTCTGGACCACCGGCTTCCAAGAGTAACACTTTCCAAGTGGAAACTTCAGACAAACGGGCAGCCAAAGCACAACCGGCTGTTCCAGCTCCCACCACAATGAAGTCATATTCACGCAGTAAAGTATTATCGTAATCACTATTTTCCAAATCTGTCATATGCCTGCCTTTTTGCAGGAAATCCGAAAGAAATGAGAAAAAACTCGCGTTGGGCTTTTGCCCAGATGTTTGTTGTACGACATGAAAAAGCAAAACTATAGAAATCACAATTTTTTGCCAACTTTTCATATTGTCCGGTGTGTGGCTAAGACTCGACTGTTCTTCGGAACGAAAGTAAAAGAATCGCACTCTCTCTTTTTCAAACCTGTTTCAAACTGACCTTAGTTGGAATTTCTAAATTCGTTTATTCGCTCTTAATCAAATATGTCTCTAAAAAGCATCAAATCCCAATGGAAGAATATGATTTGAGTAGTCTAAACAATTCTCAGCTTGACCCAGAAAATCTAGAGAAGCAAAACAAACGGACAGACATTATCTAAGAGAATTATCTTTAGATAAATTTGAATTTACAATTTATGCGGTGCTATAGCACCGAATACAAGCGAGCGTGCTGAAACTGGCATATGGTGAATTTTGAGAGGTGCTGAGCTTTAAAGCAAGAAGTAAGAAATACTTTAAATAGTCATGAATATTTAAAAGTTACTCCAACGCCCATAAGAAGCGACTTTTTCTGGATGTGATTGTGTTTCGATAATGGCATCAGAATTTAAAAATTCAGCCATTTAACCAAATAACTGTGCTGCGTCTCTACTTGAGCAGGTAATGCCTGCTAATGTTCTCGAATTGCAATAAATAAAACTAACCGCAGAACAGCCTATAGCTATCAAATCGGCTGCCGGAGAAACAGTATTGTTAATTTATATAAATGAGCCTCTAAAAACCACCCTTTAGTGTTGTAAACAATTTATTAGACATCCTAATACGGCACGTATATGTTAATTAAATATCAGCACAGCCGAATCAATGGAATTTTGTATTCTGCAGAATGGTTGAAGCCCAAAAAACTCCCGCCTTTATTACCCACTATAGGGAATTTGTGGAATATTACAATGTGTTGATGTGTTAAAGTGAATGTTTGCGCTGAAAATAATAGAGTTTAGTTTTATTTTTTTTGCCATTTAGTATCACAACAAACATCTGCTCTTAGCAAAGTTTGCAGGTACTGGTATAGCAGATTATATCGATAAAAAACTTTTAAACCAAAACCTAGGAAAAAAGAGCTGACAGATTTACTTCCAAAGGCTAGACCTTTGGGGTTTGTATTTCTAAAGAAAACTGATATTAACTTTTAACTTAGAAATGTGTCTTGTTATCTTGATAAGAAATTTAAATAGGTCTAACGGAGATGGCTACACTAAGATCTATCTCAGTCAGAGGTCATTGTGGTGCTCTGTATTCCCAAATATATTTTTTCCTAAAGATAGTCGGTAGCTTAGATCTGAAAGGACGTAACTGCTATTTTTTTCTAAATCGCGTCTTTTATGAATTCTGTTAGAAATACAGCATTTTCTACCAGAAAATTTATAAAACTCGATTTCGAAAATATCACAGATTAGGTTAGGTTAGAATGGCAGCCTTTTTTTTACCAGCTCACATAGACGAATTTAGGTCCCTAGTGTTACCACGGGCTAAAATTCCCCTCTTCGAAACCAAACTGTTTGTTGTACAAAGTTCTCGATAGTACGAATATAGCTCCCGGGAAGATCTGTTAGACAGCCTAGGGAGGCCGACCCCAGTATGTCCAGACGTCGTTTACTCAAAGCGGGACAGACGCATATCAAGTACTCAATGCTCTCCATTTCTTCCTCATCTCCACAGCATCTGCAGAAGCCAATACCCAAACTTCTGGCTTGTTCGCCGATCAGGCAGTGTCCCGTCAGAACTCATATTAACGTAACGTTGACCTCCTCAGGCCATATCTGGCCAGATTTGTCTAGTTACCCTACATGTGCCGATCTCTGTCCATCTTTCGTTAGACTGCTGCTGCTGCCTCTGGCCTAAACCAAAGCTGGCATGTGGATAGTGGCGCACCAAAATATACAAATTCTTCTTGAATTTTTAATGTCGTCCTTTTCCTAGCAAGTTCATCGGCTTTGCAGTTCCCTGGAATATCCCAGTTAAGCCCTTCTACAATTATAGTAACCTAATATCATATTTCGAAATTGTGATTCTGCGACTCTACGCAAGTGGAGATTTCTTGCTTTTTATATTTTATTATAATATGAAAACGCCTAACAAGTTTACCACAAAATAAACCTAATTATAACATTATTCTATAAGAATTACAACTCTTTTTTGTGGTACACTTTTCTGGTCCTAAATACTTTTAAATTGTAACAGAATATACCTCAAAAGAAAACTCTATTTTCAGATATGTGCAGAATCCTAATTACGATATAGTATTTTTCACAACTACTATAGTCAAGAACTTCATTTCAAATACTACCCGAACTTTTGTGGTACATTTTTCAGGGCTTTATTCTCTACAAATTTTAAACAAATCTGTATCTATAGAAAGATCTTCTTCCAAAGATTTGCAGAATCATAATTTTCATGCCATCATGTCAAACTATGATAACAAAAAACTTAACATATACTATAATTTTGCTACCTGCATTTTTATACCCTACACACACCACACTGTGGTACAGGGTATTATATGTTTGTTTCACGGCAGATGTTTGTAACACCTTAAAGCCGATCGACTCAGAATCACTAGCTGAGTCGATTTAACGATGTCCGTCCGTCCGTCCATGTAAAGTTGTTCGTCGACTACAGGTCGCAATTTCGCTCCGATCGTTCTGAAATTTTGCAGTTTAGAGTATTTCGCGGCTGTTAAGATCGCTATTGAATTTGGTTGAAATCGGTTCAGATTTAGGTATAGCTCCCATATATGTCTTTCGTCCGATTTGGCCCTTTAGTCCTATAGAAGCTGTATTTTACATCCAATCGTTTTGAAATTTAGAATGGTAGAGTTTCTTGATCCATGAACCAACATTGCCGAATTTGAAGGAAATCGGTTAAGATTTAGCTATAGCTCCCATATATATGTTTCGTCCGATTTTGCTCTTTAGTCCTGTAGAAGCTGTATTTTACATCCAATCATTTGATCCATGAACCAACACTACCGAATTTGAAGAAAATCGGTTAAGATTTAGCTATAGCTCCCATATATATGTTTCGTCCGATTTGGCCCTTTAGTTCTATAGAAGCTGTATTTTACATCCAATCGTTTTGAAATTTAGAATGGTAGAGTTTCTTGATCCATGAACCAACACTGCCGAATTATTATTTAAGTATAAAATGTCACAAAAGTAAATTTATGTAAACAATTTATACATGAATTACAAAATTTATATATCAGAGTTATTCAATATTACGAGAGTGGTGTAGGGTATTATATAGTCGTCCCCGCCCGACTTTAGCCTTTCCTTACTGATTATGTCCTACACTTATCGGGTCTTAAATGTCTATAAATTTCGATGACGGTCCCAAAATTAGCCGAATTGACATATAGACGGCGGTGGTAGTTTGAAAAGAAATTACTATCGTACCCTTAAAATTTATTTTTATTTAGCTACTTGCATTTTTGGTGGTACACCTTTGATGACTAGATGACTGCAAATAATAATAAAATATGTATTAGTAGGAAGATCTGCTCCCAAAAATTTGCAGAATCATAATTTTAATTTATATTGGCAAATTATAATAACAAAAAGCGCAGTATGTATTATGATGTAGCCATGAGCATTTTTATGGTACGCCTTTTGGGTCTTAAATGTCTGTAAATAATAATAAAATATGTATGAGTAGGAAGATCTACTCCCAATTGCAGAATCATAATTTTAATTTATTTTGGCAAATTAATATAACTAGAAACGAAAAATATGTATTAGTAGGAAGATCTACTCCCAAAAATTTGCAGAATCATAATTTTAGTTTATGCTGGCTAATTATAATAACAAGAAGCGCAATATGTATTATGATGTAGCTAGCAGCATTTTTGTGGTACACCTTTGGGGTCCTAGACGACTGCAAATAATAATAAAATATGTATTAGTAGGAAGATCTACTCCCAAAGATTTGCCGAATCATAATTTTAATTTATTTTGGCAAAATTATTATAACTAGAAACGCAATATGTATTATGATGGAACTACCTGCATTTTTGTGGTACACTCTTGGAGTCTTAAATGATTATAATTAATAATAAAATATGTATGAGTAGGAAGTTCTACTCCCAGTGCTTTGCATAATCATAATTTTAATTTATTTTGACAAGTTATTATAACTAGAAACGCAATATGTATTATGGTGGAGCTACCTGCATTTTTGTGGTACACTTTTGGAGTCTTTAATGATTATAATTAATAATAAAATATGTATGAGTAGGAAGATCTACTTCCAATGCTTTGCAGAATCATAATTTTAATTTATTTTGGCAAATTATTATAACTAGAAACGCAATATGTATTATGATGGAGCTACCTGCATTTTTGTGGCACACTTTTGGAGTCTTAAATGATTACAATTAATAATAAAATATGTAAGAGTAGGAAGATATACTACCAATGCTTTGCAGAATCATAATTTTAATTTATTTTGGCAAATTATTATAACTAGAAACGCAATATGTATTATGATGGAGCTATCTGCATTTTTGTGGTACACTTTTGTATGTATGAGTAGGAAGATCTACTCCCAATGCTTTGCAGAATCATAATTTTAATTTATTTTGGCAAATTATTATAACTAGAATCGCAATATGTAGTATGATGGAGCTACCTGCATTTTTGTGGTGCACTCTTGGAGTCTTAAATGATTATAACTAATAATAAAATATGTATGAGTAGGAAGATCTACTTCCAATACTTTTCAGAATCATAATTTTAATTTATTTTGGCAAATTATTATAACTAGAATCGCAATATGTATTATGATGGAGCTACCTGCATTTTTGTGGTGCACTCTTGGAGTCTTAAATGATTATAACTAATAATAAAATATGTATGAGTAGGAAGTCCTACTTCCAATGCTTTGCAGAATCGTAATTTTAATTTATTTTGGCAAATTATTATAACTAGAATCGCAATATGTAGTATGATGGAGCTACCTGCATTTTTGTGGTGCACTCTTGGAGTCTTAAATGATTATAACTAATAATAAAATATGTATGAGTAGGAAGATCTACTCCCAATGCTTTGCAGAATCATAATTTTAATTTATTTTGGCAAATTATTATAACTAGAAACGCAATATGTATTATGATGGAACTACCTGCATTTTTGTGGTACACTCTTGGAGTCTTAAATGATTATAATTAATAATAAAATATGTATGAGTAGGAAGTTCTACTCCCAATGCTTTGCAGAATCATAATTTTAATTTATTTTGACAAGTTATTATAACTAGAAACGCAATATGTATTATGGTGGAGCTACCTGCATTTTTGTGGTACACTTTTGGAGTCTTAAATGATTATAATTAATAATAAAATATGTATGAGTAGTATGATCTACTCCCAATGCTTCGCAGAATCATCTTTTAATTTTTGATTACATGAAAAATAAAAATTAACAGAAACGTCATCATATTTTAATTGGGCTATATGCATTTTTGTGGGTTTTGGCCTCCTCCTCTTGTATGTGTCGGAGGGTATACATCATTGTCGCGTAGGAAATGTTGTATACCCTCCACTCAGTCAGATGACGGCATAATAAAACATATAAATCGCCTGAAATAAATTACCTTTTTTTGCATCCAAACCCGAAAATTTTTAACATAATCTTTCATAAGCTCCAAAAAAACTTTCTATTCACAATTCAAACGCCCAATTAATGCATTATGTTAAATCCAAACATTAGTCATTTAAATGTTATGTATACTTATGTAAATTGAATTTATTTCAACTGAAATCTCTAACATTTTGTCTCATCTTGTCTCTTTTTTCAGGTAATGTTGACAAACTAAAAGCTACAGCTGCGAGTTAATGGTGAGGAAAAATATTTTGATTACTACAAAAAATTAAATGCGCTTGCATCGATAAACATTTAATGCTTCGCGGACTAACAGCTATTAAATGTTCACCTACAAAAAAAAAAACAAAATTTGAGTAATAAACTTAATGAATTGCAATACCAAACCTTAGACGCATATCTCTTTCTTTGTGAAACCCTTTAACCGTAAATGCAAATATTACAACAATACATGTCTACGTAACCTGTCCACCATTAGACATTTTGTCTAATGAAAGTGGGTGATATGCGTCAGAAATGTTAGCCCGATGACAACCGCAGCAATATGTAGTAATTGACAAAAAAATTCAACAACAAAATAATAATTATGGTGTCACTACCAGTGCGAGCACAAGTCAAGGTGGCAGATAAGTTAATGACAACGAAACACATAATTATTATATTTGTAACAGTCACCTCTGGATGAGGAACAGTGGGGATAATAGTTACAAAATACTTAAAACAATTTGATTAAAAAAAATCTATAACAAAAGTAAAGATTTGTCGAATTATGCTTATAATGTATATTGTCAAATTATAATTGAGATTTGCAGAATCATCATTTTAATGAAGTCTTTAAATTGAATAAGTCAAATATACAACCATTTCGCTATCTGCACTTATGTGCTACACTTTTGAGGTTTAATATGTCTTCCAATTTTAATAAAACGTATACTGGTATTAATAGAAATGCTGCTGTCAGGAATTTGCGGAATAGTAATATTAATTTATGTTTTTTCTAAATTATCATCACCAAAAGGGTGTCACTATAATTTCTGTACCTTGCACTTTTGTGGTACACTTTTGGGTGCTTAAATGTCTAAAAATTATAATCAAGTATGAAGTGGTAGAAAGCGATTCTTCCAAAGATTTGCAGAATCATATTATAAATTATAAATTCACTGAGACCTTTTACTTTTGATTGATAAAAAAAAATAAACAGCGTGACCCCTTGAATCTTAAGACATATATTTTAGAAGGTGTCACTATAATTTCTGTACCTTCCGCTTTTGTGGTACACTTTTGGGTACTTAAATGTCTATAAATTATAATCAAGTATGAAGTGGTAGAAAGCTATACTTCCAAAGATTTGCAGAATCATATTTTATGTTGCCAAATAATAATATGAAAATTCTTAAAATATATTATAATCCAGCTACCAGCATTTTTGTGCTGTGCTTTTCTGAAATTGGTGCTTTCGCATTATTAAAATTTGTATATCATTAGAAAGTTTTCTCCCAGTTATTTGAGAAATATTGCTTTGTTTTTTAAATAACAATAGTCCAAAATGTCAACAAATCATAATTTCGCTTACCTACGTTTTTGTGGTACCTTTTTGAGGCCTATGATATCTTAAAATTTTAATAAAATGTATATCAATAGAAAGCCTTATTGTCTCAGATTTGCAGAATATATCAATAGAAAGCCTTATTGTCTCAGATTTGCAGATTCATAATATTAATTAAATTAGCTAAATTATACTAATCGAAAGGATATCATTATAGTTTCCGCAATTGCACTTTTGTGGTACACTTTTGCGACCTTAAAGGTCTATAAATTACAATGAAATAGGTATCAAAAAAATATGTCTTTCCCAGGATTTGCAGAATCAAATAGTAATTTATGTCGCCAAATTACAACAACAATAAATGCAATATGTATTATGGTTAAGATACCTGAATTTGTTGTGGTACACTTTTCGGGAATTGTTGTTTTCATATTATAAAAAATATGTGTATCAATAGAAAGCCTTGTTATTTTATTATTTATTTTTTTAAATTACAATAGTCAAAAATGCCAACATCTCATAAATTTGCTACCTGCAATTTTGTGGTACACTTTTGAGACCTATTTTGTCTTGAAATTTTAATAAAATGTGTATCAATAGAAAATCCCATTGTTACAGATTTGCAGAATCTTAATAATAATTTATTTTGATGATAAATTATAATAACCAAAAGAGGTAATTAAAAATTACGTACCTGCATTTTTGTGGTACACTTTTCGGATCTTAAATGTCTATAAATTATAATAAAATATGTAGCAGTAGGAAGATGCTCTCCCAAAGATTTGCAGAATCACAATTTGATTTTATGGTACCAAATTTTAATAACAAAAAACTTAACATTTGCTATAACTTAGCTATTTGAATTTTTTGTGGTAAAATTTTTTGGGACATGGTGATTTACAATTTTTAAAATGTTTATATCAGGAGAAAGCTTTGTTTCCAGAAATTTGCAGAATCACTATTTCAAATACCTGCATTTTTTTGGTACACTTTTCGGATCTTAAACGTCTATAATTATAATAAAATATGTAGCAGTAGGAAGATATACTCCCAAAGACTTGCCAAATCATAATTTGATTTTATGGAACCAAATTTTAAAAACAAAAAACTTAACATTCCTATAACTTAGCTATCTGCATTTATTGTGGTACAATTTTTTGGGACGTGATGATTTAAAATTTTTAAAATGTTTATATCAGGAGAAAGCTTTGTTTCCTGAAATGTGCAGAATCGCTATTTCAAACACCTGCATTTTTGTGGTACACTTTTCGGATCTTAAATGTCTATAAATTATAATAAAATATGTAGGAATATGTTTATGGAACCAAATTTTAATAACAAAAAACTTAACATGACCAATAACTTAGCTATCTGCATTTTTTGTGGTACAATTTTTTGGGACATGATGATATAAAATTTTTAAAATGTTTATATCAGGAGAAAGCATTGTTTCCTGAAATTTGCAGAATCACAATTTCAAATACCTGCCTTTTTGTGGTACACTTTTCGGATCTTAAATGTCTATAAATTATAATAAAATATGTAGCAGTAGGAAGATACACTCCCAAAGATTTGCAGAATCACAATTTGATTTTATGGTACCAAATTTTAATAACAAAAAAATTAACATGTGCTATAACTTACCGATTTGAATTTTTTTGTGGTATACTTTTCGGGACATGGTGATTTAAATTTTTTAAAAGGATAAAGCTTTGTTTCCAGAAATTCACTATCACTATTTCAAACATTTTTTATTAGAACATACCAAAAAATTTTGCCCCGTCGACTCGAAATTCTGAAAAATAGTTACCCTTTTTGGGTGGAACATATGCAGTCCCTCGAAATAAACTTAACTCCAAAATATGGTATAAAAATCCAGATGTCGGGAAAAGGGAAACGGAAATGTTGCACTTTTTTGTAGAATAGAATCGCCATTAATTTCGCTACCTGCTTTTTTGCGGTACACTTTTCAGTATATAAAAATATATCAATAGCTAGATCTGTTGCCACAAATTTGCAGAATCCTAATATTAATTTATTTTGCTAATTTATAACAAACAAAATGATATCGCAGTAATTTCTGTAGCAGATTTTTGTGTTACACTTTTGGGATCTTATGTGTTTATAAATTATAATAAAATATGTAGCAGTAGGAAGATATACTCCCAAAGATTTCCAGAATCATAATTTACTTTCATATTGTCAAATTATAATAACAAAATACTTAACATGTACTATAATGTACCAGCATTTTTGTGGTACACTTTTCGGAACTTGTTGCATGCAGATTATAACAATGTATGTACCGATAGAAAGCTTTGTTACCCACAATTTGCAGAATCATCATTTTTAAAATTAGTCCACCTAACAAAGAAAACACAACAAATTTGGAAAAATTCTTTATTTCTTAACAAAATCTTCTTTTAGCGCTATACACTTTTTTCCAGCGATTTTCAAAAGCTTCGATACCCTGTTTATAGTATTAAATCAGCGAGATAAGTTGAGCCGCTTTGGCAATCGCGTATAATTCCGCTTGAATGTCAAGCTCACTTCAGAAAATACCACTTCCAGTACCCTCCTCCATTTTGGAAACATCTGTGACGACATTATGATCAAATAACCTAACATCCCCTGTCTGACATTCTACCAGGGTGGAATTTTAATTAGAAACCCTTTATAAACTACGTCATGACTAATGACGTTGTTGTTGTAGCAGCTTGGAGACGCTGAGTTGATAATCCTTCAGTATATTTCTATTACAGACTTGGTTCCGGCATATATCCGATTATCGCGGGAACCTTATGTTGTTTTCATCTACTTAATGTTGTCCGGTTGTAAATTTACATTCGTCTGTTAATTTCAGGGAATCGATGTTATTTGAGCGTTGCCGTTTCTATTCTCTTTGTTATGTCTATTTTTAGCTTCCCCGTTGACTTGGGCGATCAGATGTTGTTGTCCGGTGTGTTTTTTTAAACTGCAAAAACTCGAATTATGATGAAAACATGAAAATTTTGATGTTAAATTGTCCAGTACTTTGGCTGGGAATCGAACTCAGCACCTTCGGAATCAAAGTCTACCACACTACCACTGATCTACCGAAGGCCTAATGACGTAATCTGTTTCAGTGCAAACTGTGGAAAGGTCCCCAATACGAGTATGTCTTGAGTTGGTGCCTAACAAAAGGTTTTGCTGGCCTAGCCGAGTTGAAGAAAGGTCCGCAGATAAACTTTCATAAATAAATCAATGGTCGATCTTGCAGCGGTAGATTTCATCACACCTATCATGTAGCTGACTGCAACTTTATTGACCTCATTCATTGATTTAACATGTGTATCACACTCTCTTATAGACCACCATGTATTGCAACAATAGGTCAGAACAGGCTTTACTATCGCAGCGTAGAGCCAAGCAATTAATTTAGGTTTTTTAGCCCCATCTGGGACATTCTTCTATGGCTGATGAAAGAACATTACTAAAAGCACCTTCGATATTATGCAATGCTGCCTTCGGTATCATACACCTTAAAGTCCAAGCTCCTTTTAATATAATGGACCCCACTATTTAGAGCTGAGTGTACCGATCTACATTTCTAGTAAGCAGGTAGGCTCCTAGAGTGGAAGCCTATATCAAGCTTGCTTCTGTTATACTTATCTAGAGTTCTCTCTAACGTATTGATAAAGAATGAAGAGAGACTAATAGTTCTGATAGTTTGGCGGATCTGTGGTTTAACCTACGTACCATTAGTATGAAAACCCCTCAAAGAAAGAGGAACGTATATTAATCTCAGTCACGCCCTAAATAAATCTACGAGATAGTCAGATATAACATCAATTGACTCCTGTAACATTATAGAATGAATTCCATCGAAGCGTGGAGATTTAAAGGATCTAACAATGTGTATTGGCCATTTAACGCTATGATATGTGATGAGACTATCAGCAATATGTGTATTAGATAAGTCCTGATTTAACCTGTAGCTGTTTTTATGCTGAATCGCAACCTGGAAAGTGTGCTCTCATCAGATGTGACAGTGTATCGTTAGGGGATCTAGTCCAAAGACCTAATTCATCCTGAATACTACCCACGAAGTGCCATTCCTTTGCCATCAATTTATTAATTCTGGAAGTGACCTTAATATTGGATAATTCTTCAATAAGTTGGGAAAAACCTTCTCTTTCTGATCTCCGGAGTTCTTTCTTGTATGTGCGAAGGCAAATTTCATAGTCCTCACATGATTAAAAGCTTTCCTAGCTTGCTTTCTTAGAGAACTGAGATTCTGATTCCACAATTTTTTTCTTATAAGTTTCTCTGCCTACTAATAGGGCAGGATTTCTTAAACGCCCTTTTCATTAGGTCCTACAACATGCTAACTGAACTGTCTATGGCTGCGATGTTATCCAGAGGGCCCCCAAAAGTGAAAGATTTGTTTAAGAAATTACTAAATTTATACCTTCTTGGATTTCTAAACGAGACAGTACAATTCCTATAGAAGTTTCTAATAATAATCTTCGTGTAATTCGAGAAACTTCCCTGGACACATAGAGCAATTGAGGTCCCTAGTGCTACTACAGGCTTAGACTCCCCTAATAATTTGATATACCAAGGTTTCAATACTACGAAATCGGCATCGGCAGGATCTGTCAGACTTACAGCATATCCAGACGTCGTTTACTTCATGCAGGACAGTAACAAAGCTGGCGCTCAATGCTCTTCACTACTTCCTCATCTCCACAGCTTCTGCAGATGTCATTAGAATCAATAGTTCAGTGTCCCTTCAGAACTGACACTAACGTAGACAGTTTTTCCTCTATAGCGTGAGGAGATACTTTGACCTTCTTGACCAGATTTGTCTATCTACATTACAGTTGTCGATTTCTGCCCATCTCTCATTCCACTACAATGGACAGTGGCGCTCCAAAATATGCAAATTCATCGAGAATTTGTGCTTGATAGGTACCGTCCCACATTCTACAATCGTTTGTTTGTTGATGTACCCACCCATTCATCAAGAAATTAGGGTCAGTTTCCAAATGCGACAGGGCCCATTCAGAGAACGTCGTGGTCTGTTGTCATTTATCTTCAGCTCCTAGATAAGTTGCATTTTGTACGGGTGCAGGTCCAAGTCACGGCGCAATGTAAGATGTGGGAAATAAATATTATATATTTCCTGGTATTCTGTCAATCCATTCCTCTCTGGCATGAATCTTAGTTTTAAAGTTCCTTTCGAAGGTGTACGCCGTTGGTATAAAGTCCACTCCACTAAGTTTTAACAGTGAAGATACGAAACAAGCCTCCAAAAAAGCCATTGCTCTGAAAAAAACTTGTGTTTTTCTCTAAATTCACCCACTGTGCTTCTTGGTGACGCTTCTCCATTATCTAAGCACACTAAAGTACAGCAATAACTTACGGAGTGGGGGTCATAGTTTCTGGAGTGGAAAGGGGACTGTGGTAATTCATTTATTTCATCCATTTGCTCATAGCGCGACATCACATAAGAGGGCGTAATACATTACTTATTCGGTTGTTTTTGTTTTATCATAGATAAAAGTGTATTAATTGCTTTATATAAATTTGGGATATACGAGGCTTGTTCAAGACATAAAGAGACCTTTAAATTTGCTCAAGGAAATATTTATTTGTTCCTAACCCCTTAGGATATACTGTGAAAATGATATTCTGTGAAATAGTGAAGACCCCCTCAGGTGGCCATCTCACTTCAATGGACAATTGAGAGAAAACAAAGCTTCAAATTTAAATTTGATTTAACCTTCCACAAGTGGACACCCCCATAAAATGAAAAAAATATCTACCTATCGTGTCTCTCCACTGTGAGGTTTCACACAAGCCTCACAAGACTTACAAACCACAAACATGCCAATCCTATAATCCCTGTAGCGTGTGTTCATTTCGTCTTATATCCACGTTATTTAATCGTTGCCTATCATCTATGTAAATGTAGACATAAAAACGTCAACATAAATTTTAATTTTGATTGCTGTTGCTGTTCGTTGGTTTTTTGCATTAATACATATATTTTTTTATTTTTTCTTTTCTGGAAATAGTAGTATTTTGCCACACACCTTTCATGCCATCTTTGGAGGATTTGTGGCTTTAGCTGTCGATGTTTTTTTTTCGTTATCATTGATGTAGTAACACCGAAAATTTATATGGGAATATGTGGCGGTGTTAGGCAAAACAAAAGCTCTGGCCAGGCCTCTGCTTTTGTCATCACCCCGTGCCCTACCTTTACCTAACACTTTCACTTCCCTGTGAAAGAATGGAGTTCGTTGGCAAATCACATACATATATCATAGTTATATTAGCGCGTGATGGCTCTATGAATTTGCAAATTTTGCCCACAAAAAAGCTTTATGTGAAAAAGTGTGCCACATTTAGACACTCGAAGAAAAATGTTAGTTACATTTTGGTGTCAGAGACCACTTTTTCCCAAGAAAAAGTTGTCGCAGGCCAACTTTTTCTAAGGTAAAGTGGCCAGAGACCAACTTTTTCTAAGGAAAAGTTGTCAGAGACCAACTTTTTCTAAGGAAAAGTTGTCAGAGACCAACTTTTTCTAAGGAAAAGTTGTCAGAGCCCAACTTTTTCTAAGGAAAAGTTGTCAGAGCCCAACTTTTTCTAAGGAAAAGTTGTCAGAGACCAACTTTTTCTAAGGAAAAGTTGTCAGAGACCAACTTTTTCTAAGGAAAAGTTGTCAGAGACCAACTTTTTCTAAGGAAAAGTTGTCAGAGACCAACTTTTTTTAAGCAAAGGGTGTCAGAGACCAACTTTTGTTAAGGAAAGGTTGTCAGAGACCAACTTTTTCTAAGGGAAAGTTGTCAGAGACCAACTTTTTCTAAGGAAAATATGTCAGAGGCCAACTTTTTGTAAGGAAAAGTTGTCAGAGACCAACTAAGGAAAAGTTGTCTGAAACCAACTTTTTCTAAGGAAAAGTTGTCAGAGATCAACTTTTTCTAAGGAAAAGTTGTCAGAGACCAACTTTTTATAAGGAAAAGTTTTCAGAGACCAAAGTATTTTATTTTTATAGTGATATTTAATATTTCTCCTTTAATTTCATACCCATTTCTTCGAGTGTCGTTGGTGTGATAACATCTGTATACCCATAACCCCCACACCTTAACTATGTTCCGGCCACCCCTCAACAACAATACTACTTACCTTCCCTTTGCACCTAAGCAGCATTTGTCTCATTCGTTTTGTTGGCTTGACATCTTTTTTATGGTCGCACAAATTAATGGGATTTGGTCATACTTATATTTGGCCAACAAGACTCAAAAAAGAGAAGACTGCGGCAGACAAAGTTAAGTAATTACATTAATTCCCCAGAGCCGTTGAAAGACGAAAAAACGCGAAATGTAAACAATATCTATGACATTTTTTTTTACTTCACGAGACATCATAAGACCTTATCATTCAACTGTTAGACAGCGAAAAAATATTTAAAAAGCGGTGTCTGTTTTCTTTTCAGAAACAAAATAAAAAAAAGTTAAATTTCTGTCATTCCCACGTCCGTCGGTCATTATATTGGGCTTGTGCTAGCATAATATCTGAGCTATTGTGTTGGTGTTTTGAGTGATTGTTTAATTAAAATACAATTAACACTTTTTTGTTGTCTCTTTGTTAGTTATGTTACCGAAAGCTGGCAAGAAATTATTTTAGTGTTAAAATTATAATAAAACTATAGCCTATTTTGAGGCTTTAATAATAAATAAGCAATAGCCGCATGCGCAAAGTGAAGTGACAAATATAAATGTACGAGTATTATTATTGTTGGCCTGGCAAAAATATATAATAGTTAAAAACAAAAGAAAAAAATTTCCCTTTATTTTTTGATTCCACTTGGGAACTTAGGGCTTCTACAGATTACTCCAAATTATACAATCGTTGCACAAAGTTTTAGTTTCATAAAAGATTTTGTTTGCCGTTTTAAGCTCTCCCAGGATGTCTGCTTCCTTGCGGATTCCATTCCAACGCCATACTATTGCGTGGCTTTCGCAAAGTATGGCCAATCCAATTCCTTTTTCGCCTTGCAATCTGGCGTGCAATTGCTTCTTCGCTTGACAAGCGATATAGTTCCTCATTTGAAATTTTGGAATGAGTTGAATATACAAATGCTTTTATTTAGGTAGAATCCTAAGTTCTTCATGACATAAAAAGTGGCAACTTCTTATATCAGCTGAGAAGAGAGAACGAAATGACATGGCTGAAGAACTACTGAACTAAAATGGAAGATTTTTGCGAACTAGTTTGTACCATTCAGTAAAGTGATTCATTCGATTGAGCTATTTAGTTCACGAGCTACACAACTCTAACTCAACGAGTTAAAGGTTCGAGACATGTAAAGCAAATATTTTTCTTGTGGACTATATTTCAAAATTCCCTTAAGGCTGGGTTTGGCAAACTTAACCTTAATTTAACTTTAGCGCCGCCGTAACGTTGCACGCTGAAGCAATTACCCATAACATGAAAAACATGCTGTATCAATCTGACATTCACAACAAAAGTAGCAACAAATTCTTTATATTTTATATTTATTTGCTACTAATCATTTATCATTTATTACCTATTTATCATTACATTTCTAATGTTTCGCATACATTTATTATTTTTTCATTATTTTACCAATTTTGTTTGCAAATGCACGGAAACGTACCGTCCAAATCAAATGTCAGCAGATCCAGCCGTCCGTTTACGTTTCGTTTCCGTTGGCTAATCGTTTACACTGATTTCCATATGTCGGATTGAATCAGCTGATTCTTAACGCTACGGGGACGTTACGTTTACGCTTGCCTAACCCAGCCTTGAATCAGCTGATTCGTTACTCTACGGGGGCGTTACGGTTACGTTTTCCTAACCCAGCCTTATAACATTGCTTGCTTTTGCGAGCAAAATATATTGCCTGACTTTTCTCACTGTTTATCATTACTTTCCATTTTTGAAAATATTTTAGTAGGATAGAAATAGCTGATTGGAGTTTTCTAATTATATCCGAAGCTAAAATGTCGGAACAAAGAATAGCTGTATTATCAGCAACGATCGATATAATGCTTCGGAATATTATCAGTATATAAATTATATAATAATGGGGATAGAAAAGAACCCGATGGACAGCCAGCAGAGATTTGAAAAACAGTAGAACTTTTAGAGCTTACAAAAACTCTAAACCTTCTGTCGTGTATGAAAGATTGTATAAGTATTAATTTTACAAGTTCATAGGGAATACGGAGTCAAAAGCATCCAAATCCAAAGAATCATGCCTGTGGACTTTTGAACTCCAAAGTTTGAATTTACAGATCTCTTTATTCTTACAAGAGGTTGTATTGTGTCGTGTTCTTAACGAAAACCAAACTGTTCCTTAGGGAATAATTCTTTGTCTTCAATAAAATCTGTCAGTTTTTCTTTTATCACACTTTCTAGAATTTTACTGACCGATGATAATAGACCTATAAGAAAGGGGACTATCACATGGTTTATTACTCTTTTCCATGGGAATAACTTTTGCCTTATTGAATTCCTTAGGGAAGTATCCAGGAATTAATGAATATGGTCAAATACTTTATACCTTTTTTAGGAAATCCCTTTAGGCATTTATTGTTGGTGCCGTCCATTCCTGGAGCTTTTCTATTCTTCATACTCTTATTTTCAGCAACCTTGGATGGGGCGATAGCGAAGTCTGACGGAGGGTTTATTGTACCAGAATGGGACGTATCAAGACAATCTCTGTGGATGGATCACAAAGAGTTGAAGAGATGTCATGGTTTGAGCCGAAATCTTTCAGCCAACATCTCACATTTTTCACCATTAGTAGTAGAACGTCCATTATTATGTTTAAGAATGGGAATTCTGCTCGAATTTCTTCTTAAAATTTTTGATAAATTCCAAAATGGGGTGGAACCTGTAGCTAGTTTAGATAGCATAAAATTCCAAGGCGAATTCCTAAATGTCTCAATTTCTTTACTAATCCCAAGTTTTAAGCATTTTATTTCGTGAAAATTTCTTTGTCTACTTAGTAATTTGATATGTGACGGAAACGGTTTTCTTGCAACAGATTGCCGGTACACTATTTGGTACCGCATCTTTCAAAGTTTTATAATAATGTATCTATATCTTCTGAATTTTGAATAGAATTGTTAGCGGGGAGAAACTGATAATGATCTCTAGTTGTCTTTCCAAATTGTTTTCTTATGATGCTAGCTTTAAAAAATGGAACAAAAAAGTTTCTTGCGTTTTTTCTATTTTTTATGGGTTTTTTCGTGGCAGAAAATTTTTAGAAAAAAATTTTTTAAAAAAACTACCATAATAAAATTTTTTGTTTTGGTTTCATAAAATATAATGCCTTAGTCATTACCAAAAAAAAAATTTTGTCTCGGACGCAAAATTGTTTTTTTTGCGTAGTGTAACGTTACGTCGATTCTTTTAAGTCTGAGTTAGGCAAACGTAACCGTAACGCCCCCTTAGCGTAACAAATCAGCTGATTCGATCTGACATATGGAAATTAGTGTAAACAATTAGCCAACGAAAACGAAACGTAAACGGACGGCTGAATCTGCTGAAATTTGATTTGGACGGTACGTTTACGTTCATTTGCATACAAAATCAGCATAACAACGAAGAAAGAAGACATTTATGGGAAACTACTGAAATGGAATGATAAATAAGTAATAAGATATTAAAATAAGAGTAAGAAAATATAAAATAATATAAGGATTTCACAATTTTAGTTGTGAATGTCTGAGACATATGGCACGTTTTTCAAGTTTAGGGTAATTGCTTCAGCGATTCTGAATGAATCTGATGGCCCTTTTAACCGAAAATGAGCTTCATCGCTGAACCAAGTTTGACGAACAGAACCAGTATTTTCATAGATATTTTCAACAATTTGCAAGCGTTGCTCTCCTTTAAGTCTACCCGTAATGAAATGGCTAACCGACTAAGTAAAAAGCAACAACTTAACAACTGTTAGTTTAGCCTGTAAAACAGACTCACTTAGACTATGCAGCCCATTGTATTTCCACAAGGACTTAAGGGAAAACATAAGTTATCCCTAGCCCCTCCCGTTGAACCAATTTGATTGCTTTAAAAAGCTCAAAAGTTGGCGGATTCCACCCAACATCAGCCAAGTTAGCCAACTCCCCAAAGAAATAAGAGCCTAAGGTTGCATGCCGCCTTCTAGAGAGAGCGGAGCATAGACACAGGAGGTGTTCTATTGTTTCCTCCTCCCCTTCGTCTCCACAGCTTCTGCAAATGACATTATGCAAGACCTTCAATCTGTCTGCGTGCCGTCCATCCAATAAACTATGCGCGTATTCAGACCCGTGTTAAATCGGTAGTCAGATAACGCAGTTATAACAACTCAAAGTTGTGAAACCGTAAAAAATGCCCTGTACGTTTTCAAAAGAGTGATTGCAATACGATCAACAATATACCTTTGTATAATGTTCTAACATACTCCAAACAAAGAAATGAAGAACTCTACCAATGTAAACCATAAATTTAAAATAGATTTGCATTTTCCTTTCTCTTATGTTCTGCCATACGTTGTCCGAATATCAAGACATCAACGAGACCGCCCCCAGATCTCAATGTCCTAACATCTCCGGCAGTGATGGCAATGCGATCACTGGAATATCTAAAATTGTCTAGTTACCAACTTACCTCGAAAGAACAATGATGCCACTACAGCTGATATTCAACGGGAGCACCACCTGGATTGCAATGCTTCAACATCCCCGGCAGTGATAGCAAATCATTCACCAAAATACCTAAAATATTCCCAACCTAACTGGATTAAAGAAATAACGGGGCCCCTATCAATCGTAAATCAAAAATTTAAAATAGCTTTGCATTTTCCTTTTTCTTAAGTTCTGCCAGACTTTGCCCGAATATCAAAACATCAACAAAACCGCCCCCTAGATCTCAAGGTCCTAACATGCCTGGCAGTGATGGCAATGCGTTCACTTATGCCTAAAATTATCCAGTTGCCAACTTACATATATACATATATATTAATATATATTCCTATAGTTCCTAGGAGGAACCAACCTACGTCGCAAGAACAAATATGCCACTACTGCTTTTAACTTAGGCACATCCTAGATGTCAATATCCTTACATCTGTGACAGCGATGGCAATCAAAATATTTAAAATGTTGCCAACTTACCACGAACAGAACCCTATCAATGGAACTCATAAATTTAAAATTGTTTCGTTTTTCTTAAGACATCAATGAGACCGCCCCCTACATCTCAAAGTCCTAACATCCATGGCAGTGATGGTAATGCGATCAATCGTATACCTAAAATTTTCTAGTTGTCAACTTTCACCGAACGAACAAATAGGCCTGTACTGCAGATTTTTAACACAGGCGCCCCCTGGATCTCAATATCCTAACATATGTAACGGTCATGGCAACGCAATCAACCAAAATAATTAACGTTTTGTCACGAACAAAAAAATAAGGAACCATATCAATGTTATCATAAATTTAAAATTGTTTACCATTATTTTCCACAACTTCTGGCAGACATTTTTCGAATATCAAGACATCAACGATCCGCACCCTGGATCTCAATATCCTAACATCTGTGATAGATATGGCATTTTACGTAGTTTGAGATCGCGATCATCAAAATACGTAAAATGTTACCAAATTACCCAAACAAAGAAATAGAAAACCCTAGAAATAAAACCCTAAAAACCCTACGTACTCGTAAACTACCAATTTAGAGTAGATTTGCATTTTGTTTCTCTTAAGTTCTGCCAAAATCTCTCCGAAAATCAAAATATCAAGGAAACCGCCCCTAGATCTCAATGTCCTAACATCTCTGACAGTGATGGCAACGCAATCAACAGAAATAACTGAAATTTTCTGGTCGCCAAATTACCCCGATCAATTAAATAGGTAATCCTGTCAATGAAAATCAACGAGACCGCCGCCAAGATCTCAATGTCCTAACATCTCTGACAGTGATGGCAACGCTATCAACACAAATACCAAATTACCCCGACCAATTAAATAGGGAATCCTGTCAATGAAAATCAACGAGACCGCCACCTAGATCTCAATGTCCTAACATCTGTGACAGTTCTGGCAACGCAATCAACACAACTAACTGAACTTTTCTGGTCGCCAAATTACCCCGACCAATTTAATAGGGAATCCTGTCAATGAAAATCAACGAGATCGCCCCCTAGATCTCAGTGTCCCAACGTCCATGGCAGTAATGACCTAGAACTTTCTATTTGCCAACTTATGCCACTACAGCTGATTTCTAACACGAGCGCCCCCTAGATCTCAGTGTCCCAACATTGTTGACAGTGATGGCAACGCAATCGCGAACAAAGAAATATACAACCCTATAGTTTGTAGTTTCCTTTCTCTTAACTTCTGCCAGACTTTGTCTGAATATCGAGATCTCACTTTGAGCGCCATTATTCACATTTTTCATATTCGACTTGAAAGGGTTATTTCCTCTAGAAAACATTTCCCATTTCCCCTTAAACACATACATAGTATATTAACTTAATCTATTTCTTATTTTATTCATAACAGAATTCTAACAAATATACATTTCATTCTGATTTTTACAACAACAAATTTTAAAAAAGAAAAATTTTTCACTTATATACAATTTACATAGAAAATGTAAAGACAGCAAATAAATAGCAAATTTTTGTAATAAATAAAACACAAATAAATGAATAATTTCTTTTGTACAATAGAAAATAATAGAATACAGAAATAAAGCAAAACGAAAAACAAAAAATTGACTAGTAGTTAGTTATAAATTAAAACCAAAAATAAACTAACATAGATCTAAAACACTAAAATGGAACTTGAAAACTCTAAACTCTGTGAGCTCGGGCCAGCTATGCTTTTGAACCTTGACGTCGTATGGCCCGAACACCCCAATCTTCCTTGATCATATCGGAAGCCTTCTCGCCAATCATAATGACCGGAGCATTGGGATTGCCATTGACAATGGTGGGCATGATACTAGCATCGACTACACGCAAACCGGATACCCCATAGACCCTTAGGCGGGGATCCACAACGGCGGTGGGATCCCAACTGGGACCCATTTTGCAGGTGCCCGTTGGGTGATAAATTGTAAATGTGAACTGTTTTATACAGCAGGCCCAATAGGCATCACTGCCAAACTCCAGATGTTTGCAGCCCGGCAAAGGTATACGATGTAAACGAGACCCGAAGCGTTTAAAGGCTTGAGAATCCGAAACATTAACAGCCAATTTAATGCCCTCCACGAGGACATCAATGTCTTCCTGATGAGCAAAATAATTGGGTATTATTTTGGGCTGTTGCAAAGGATTGCGGGAATTCAAACGTATCCAGCCGGTACTTTTGGGTCTGAGGAGCAGCGGCAATATGGACCAGGTTTCAGCATTCTGTATAGGCTTATAGACAGTATTATAGAAACCATCGCGTAGATTTAGAATTTTACGAATTTGTTCGCCGCCATCCGACTGTATGGAGCTGGGACAGAAATGAAATTGTACATCGGGCCAATCCTCTTTGGGATCTTGATATTTACTGTTGAGGAAAGCCACGCCCTCCACCCCAGTATAGGTCATGGGGCCACGTTCGCGCAAGATGTAATCCATGCTGACAGGCATAGTTTGAAAACGGCTACGAGTGACGGTTAAGGGGGCATCCACAACAAAGGTCAAACCACCCAAACCCACATGGTCCTGCAGATTATTACCCACCGGCAGATCGGAGACCACCGGAATGGCCATTTCTTGTAAATGTTCGGCAGGTCCTATGCCCGACAACATTAATAACTGGGGACTATTTAAAGCGCCAGCACATGAAATCACCTCACGTCGTACAAAAACCACATTTTTGCGACCATTTTTTATATACTCCACGCCTGTGGCTCTTTTCTTCTGATCCAGCAAAATCCTGGTAGCTTGAGCATGCAGTATTACATCTAAGTTTTTGCGCAGGCGCACCGGTCTTATGAAAGCCTTGCCTGTACTGCAGCGCGAACCTCTTCTCATGGTCGATTGGGTTAACATAAAACCCGTCTGCAGTTCACCATTAATATCACGATTCTCATAACCCATTTCTATGCCAGCCTGGAGAAAAGCTATAGACAAAGGAGTACGCCAGGGTGACTCCTGGACCGTCAAATATCCACCCGTTTCATGATACGGTGTTTTGGCCAAATAGGGATTGCGTACATCTTCTGATTTTAGGAAATAGCGTAGAACATCTTCATAGCCCCAGCCAGGATTGCCCAAAGACTCCCAGTGATTGTAGTCATTTTTCGAGCCCCGCACATAGACCATAGCATTGAGAACACTAGAGCCGCCCAAAACTTTGCCCCTAGGCCAGAAACAACGATCTCCCTTCATGGCTTGGCAGTATTGTCGCGTGGCCGAAGGTGTGGTCTGATATTTCCAATCTAATTCGGTGAGCTGCAGAAAACCCGCCAATGTGGGAACATCGGAAATTTCGGTCTCATCGCCACCGGCCTCCAGCAGCAACACTGTCCAATTTTTTATCTCTGACAAACGATTGGCCACCACAGCGCCCGCCGATCCACCGCCAATGACCACAAAGTCATATTGTCCTCGTATCTGAAAGAATAGGAAACGGATTATAACTAAATTCAGGGATTAAAAAAGAAAAGCAAAGAGAAGAATTTTGAAGACGAGAACTGAACTGAATTACTGAAATAGTGAAATAATGAAATAATGAAATAATGAAATAATGAAATAATGAAATAATGAAATAATGAAATAATGAAATAATGAAATAATGAAATAATGAAATAATGAAATAATGAAATAATGAAATAATGAAATAATGAAATAATGAAATAATGAAATAATGAAATAATGAAATAATGAAATAATGAAATAATGAAATAATGAAATAATGAAATAATGAAATAATGAAATAATGAAATAATGAAATAATGAAATAATGAAATAATGAAATAATGAAATAATGAAATAATGAAATAATGAAATAATGAAATAATGAAATAATGAAATAATGAAATAATGAAATAATGAAATAATGAAATAATGAAATAATGAAATAATGAAATAATGAAATAATGAAATAATGAAATAATGAAATAATGAAATAATGAAATAATGAAATAATGAAATAATGAAATAATGAAATAATGAAATAATGAAATAATGAAATAATGAAATAATGAAATAATGAAATAATGAAATAATGAAATAATGAAATAATGAAATAATGAAATAATGAAATAATGAAATAATGAAATAATGAAATAATGAAATAATGAAATAATGAAATAATGAAATAATGAAATAATGAAATAATGAAATAATGAAATAATGAAATAATGAAATAATGAAATAATGAAATAATGAAATAATGAAATAATGAAATAATGAAATAATGAAATAATGAAATAATGAAATAATGAAATAATGAAATAATGAAATAATGAAATAATGAAATAATGAAATAATGAAATAATGAAATAATGAAATAATGAAATAATGAAATAATGAAATAATGAAATAATGAAATAATGAAATAATGAAATAATGAAATAATGAAATAATGAAATAATGAAATAATGAAATAATGAAATAATGAAATAATGAAATAATGAAATAATGAAATAATGAAATAATGAAATAATGAAATAATGAAATAATGAAATAATGAAATAATGAAATAATGAAATAATGAAATAATGAAATAATGAAATAATGAAATAATGAAATAATGAAATAATGAAATAATGAAATAATGAAATAATGAAATAATGAAATAATGAAATAATGAAATAATGAAATAATGAAATAATGAAATAATGAAATAATGAAATAATGAAATAATGAAATAATGAAATAATGAAATAATGAAATAATGAAATAATGAAATAATGAAATAATGAAATAATGAAATAATGAAATAATGAAATAATGAAATAATGAAATAATGAAATAATGAAATAATGAAATAATGAAATAATGAAATAATGAAATAATGAAATAATGAAATAATGAAATAATGAAATAATGAAATAATGAAATAATGAAATAATGAAATAATGAAATAATGAAATAATGAAATAATGAAATAATGAAATAATGAAATAATGAAATAATGAAATAATGAAATAATGAAATAATGAAATAATGAAATAATGAAATAATGAAATAATGAAATAATGAAATAATGAAATAATGAAATAATGAAATAATGAAATAATGAAATAATGAAATAATGAAATAATGAAATAATGAAATAATGAAATAATGAAATAATGAAATAATGAAATAATGAAATAATGAAATAATGAAATAATGAAATAATGAAATAATGAAATAATGAAATAATGAAATAATGAAATAATGAAATAATGAAATAATGAAATAATGAAATAATGAAATAATGAAATAATGAAATAATGAAATAATGAAATAATGAAATAATGAAATAATGAAATAATGAAATAATGAAATAATGAAATAATGAAATAATGAAATAATGAAATAATGAAATAATGAAATAATGAAATAATGAAATAATGAAATAATGAAATAATGAAATAATGAAATAATGAAATAATGAAATAATGAAATAATGAAATAATGAAATAATGAAATAATGAAATAATGAAATAATGAAATAATGAAATAATGAAATAATGAAATAATGAAATAATGAAATAATGAAATAATGAAATAATGAAATAATGAAATAATGAAATAATGAAATAATGAAATAATGAAATAATGAAATAATGAAATAATGAAATAATGAAATAATGAAATAATGAAATAATGAAATAATGAAATAATGAAATAATGAAATAATGAAATAATGAAATAATGAAATAATGAAATAATGAAATAATGAAATAATGAAATAATGAAATAATGAAATAATGAAATAATGAAATAATGAAATAATGAAATAATGAAATAATGAAATAATGAAATAATGAAATAATGAAATAATGAAATAATGAAATAATGAAATAATGAAATAATGAAATAATGAAATAATGAAATAATGAAATAATGAAATAATGAAATAATGAAATAATGAAATAATGAAGTAATGAAATAAGGAAGTAACTAACTGAATTCGGTTCAACATTTTTTCTCTGTACTTTCCAAATTTTCTTTTGATTCCTCTTACCACTTGAGCCTCCTGTACTTTATTTTCTGGATCCACTGTCTGATAGCGATAATAATTCATGCCGATTGCCAATAGGGGTATCATACCGAGCAAAGATGTCATTGTGCCAAATGCCATTTTTCAGTAATTGTCAGATCCACGGATCTTCTTGAGTTTTCAATTTATGTTTGGAAAATCCGTTTGAAACCGGAGCGCTGGTTGACAATGAGACTTCTGATAATATCTTTGGGGTGTAATTCCGTATACCTCCGGGTTTGGCTACTTTATACTGAGCGCTAGCTCTTTGATCTTCCTCCAAAATATCCAAATATGATTTAATATACAAATGATGATCTAGGTAATCCTTTTGTTTTTGCACAGATTTATTGGATTTAGTGGACACTACTGAATTACCGCCACCACTGGTCACTGAAGCTGCCGAGGAAAAGCGGGTGGGCGTACACTGGCAGGAGGAATAGTAAATGCCACTGTCGGTGCTTTGGGAATTCTTACGCTGATGCCGGCCCTTGATATCGCGATACAAGTCTTCAGCCGCTGCAAAATTTCCGGACTGATAGTCCGAACTGTTGGTGGTAGTGGTGGAATGGCTATCCAGTGACTTACGTGATCCCAAGGGCTTGGCTATTTTACTCTTCTCGTAACTCTGTTTGGCTAGATTGTATTTTTGACGCTGCCGATAGAATTCGTCGTCGGTGGATGAAGCGTTCGAAATGCTGGAGGAGGTATAGACGAGTTCCTTGTGTTTGGCGTAGTTATGTTTGGCAGTGATGGCAGTGGCGGTGGACGGAGTATAGCTGTGGTTGGGAGAGTGATTTGTGGTGGTGTAGGGACTGGTGTTGTGTGGCTGATAGGTAATTGGTTTGTCCGAAGTATGATGGTGTTGAGATTGCTGGGGAAAAGATTGTTGCTGTTGTCGTCTATGTGTGTAACATTTATTTTGTTGTGATATCTCTTGTCCCATATTTTAAATGATTGAAATATAGGAAGCTGTAAAATAAAGCGAGAAAAAAGAAGACAAATTATAGCTAGTAAAGTAAGAAATTGTAACAAACATATGAATGTTTATTAATGAATTATAAATTATTTTTGAATATTCAAAAATATATTTTAAGCTTTAGTATATCATTTAAGATGTTTGCATTGGAGTCTTGGTATCATTGCAAACGCCCCAGTTCTTCCTGTTAACAGAATTAAAAAAGTTGGAAAATACACACACATTAGAAAAAGGTTTTCAGTGAAAACGAACCCATTTCTATGCAAAGTAGATAGCAAAATTCTGCTCTACAATTATATAATTAAAAATTTTGTACGGAAGTGAAACTAGTATTGCAATTTTGAACTTGATAATTCAGGACTTTTGCATTTGCCCCAGATTACCTTCAATTTTTTTTTATTTTGACAGAGACTTGTTTTTGTAACATATGTATATTTTATTACTTATTGCCTATTTAAAAATTTTCCGGCCTTTGCAATTTATTTACATTGAAGACTATATTTCGAAGACAAGTGTTTTGCTCATAGACCGGTCTATTGAAAGCGATTCACTGTGTAATGAACACGTGAATAGTGTTTTTAGCAATACAAAGTCTTTTTTAAGCAGTTTTGTAATCAAAACCTGATTTTGAGAAAAATCATTTCCGCCTTCGATGGTTAAAAATACCAGAAAAACACTAAACGATATAAAAAGCTACAAAATTGTTGCCCAATTAACGAAGACTTAGGAAAAAATACCAACAATGCGGGAATGGCAATGAACTTGATAAAGTCTTTTACAAATAACTCCCAAATGGTAAGTATAGACTAACAACAATAGTAGCAACAACATCAATTAATTTGGACTATAATAATGGAATAGTGATTAATCCTCTTTTTTAAAATAACCCAAGTAAAATATTTATTAAATAGAGGAGGACAGAAATTTGTAATATACATACAGAAAATGTTATCCCAAAATTTATAAAGTAACTGGACATAGCAGTTAAACATAACATAAATTTCAAAAACATTGCAAAAAACATTAACAGCTGATAATAATAACTTTCAAAAATAAAATAATAATCAATAAAAACTTTCTTTAATAGAGTCATAAAGTCTCAAAATCAATTTGTTTTGGATGGAATTTATAAAAACCTCCGTTTTTTTAGTTATCAAAAATGGACACTGGTCGTCTTCGAGTTAATATTTTTTATCACTTCACATTCAGTTATACTTTTGCTCCCGGCTTAGCTCTGTAAAAATTGTCCATTACTTGTGGGTTTTGCTGGCGAGTGGCCATAGTAAAACGAGTTTGTTGCTTAAGTCTTTCGTTTTGAAGCTGTTGTCTTCACTGAAAATGTTGTAACTGCGTTGTTATTGTTTTCGTTGATATTACACGGCTAAATTTTCAAAATATAAAAAATAATGCACGTGCCATTTTTATGATTATCCGGATATAGTTATTTCTGGTTTGAAAAATCAGATAAGAAAATCAATTGGTGGAGGAGGAGGAAGTAGAGCTAAGTTCAAAGATCCAAAGCAACAAAAGAGAAATTAATACAAAAAAGCCAATAACTACAAGTATCCCCAAACAATTTCAACTCAATTTTATTCTACTGCCTGTGAATTTTGCAATTATTTGGATCTAAATAAAAGAATTCAGGCATTTACAAAGAAAGTATTAGAAGCCTAAATCTGAGGAAAAGCTGAGATCAACAAATCAAAGACTTCTTTTTACAACCAATTCTCCTAAAACCCTTAACTCCTCCATAAATTCCACAAAAGCGTAATCTTAAAATATCGCTACGCTTTGGAAAAATATTTCAATTTTCAGATTTTCTCAGACTCATTAAAATAATCACTTAATTTCAAATAAATGAAAATTACTTTATAGTCATTTGTCTTGAAAGTTAAAATTCATTATTGTAATTTGTAGCTTTACTATTCAATTATCCACACCTTGGGGGGTGCTCTTTAACTTAGGGGGTCAATGTCATATGAATCAACCTTGACAGACAATTTTTCTTGGCAAACTGGAATATTCGCAAAATGAGCAAAAAAAAACAAAACAGTCTTCAAAGAAATCAAAAGATTTCAAGTAATACTGTACTTTTCTATGGAAACACTAGCAAAGACCTAAGGAAAAGTTGTCAGAGACCAACTTTTTCTAAGGAAAAGTTGTCAGAGACCAACTTTTTCTAAGGAAAAGTTGTCAGAGACCAACTTTTTCTAAGAAAAAGTTGTCAGAGACCAACTTTTTCTAAGGAAAAGTTGTCAGAGACCAACTTTTTCTAAGGAAAAGTTGTCAGAGACCAACTTTTTCTAAGGAAAAGTTGTCAGAGACCAACTTTTTCTAAGGAAAAGTTGTCAGAGACCAACTTTTTCTAATGAATAGTTGTAAGAGACCAACTTTTGCTAATGAAAAATTGTCAGAGACCATCTTTTTCTAAGGAAAAGTTGACAGAGACCAACTTTTTCTACGGAGGAGTTGTCAGAGACCAACTTTTTCTAAGGAAAAGTTGTCAGAGACCAACTTTTTCTAAGGAAAAGTTGTCAGAGACCAACTTTTTGTAAGGAAAAGTTGTCAGAGACCAACTTTTTCTAAGGAAAAGTTGTAAGAGACCAACTTTTTCTAAGGAAAAGTTGTAAGAGACCAACTTGTGCTGATGAAAAATTGTCAGAGACCAACTTTTTCTAATGAAAAATTGTCAGAGACCAACTTTTTCTAAGGATAAGTTGTCAGAGATCAACTTTTCTAAGGAAAAGTTGTAAGAGTCCAACATTTTCTAAGGAAAATTTGTCAGAGACCAACTTTTTCTAAGGAAAAGTTGTCAGAGACCAACTTTTTTTAAGGAAAAGTTGTAAGAGACCAACTTTTTCTAAGGAAAAGTTGTCAGAGACCAACTTTTTCTAAGGAAAAGTTGTCAGAGACCAACTTTTTCTAAGGAAAAGTTGTCAGAGACCAACTTTTTCTAAGGAAAAGTTGTCAGATACCGACTTTTTCTAATGAAAAGTTGCCAGAGACCAACTTTTTCTAAGGAAAAGTTGTCAGAGACCAACTTTTTCTAAGGAAAAGTTGTCAGAGACCAACTTTTTCTAAGGAAAAGTTGTCAGAGACCAACTTTTTCTAAGGAAAAGTTGTCAGAGACCAACTTTTTGTAAGGAAAAGTTGTCAGAGACCAACTTTTTCTAAGGAAAAGTTGTAAGAGACCAACTTTTTCTAAGGAAAAGTTGTAAGAGACCAACTTGTGCTAATGAAAAATTGTCAGAGACCAACTTTTTCTAATGAAAAATTGTCAGAGACCAACTTTTTCTAAGGATAAGTTGTCAGAGATCAACTTTTCTAAGGAAAAGTTGTAAGAGTCCAACATTTTCTAAGGAAAATTTGTCAGAGACCAACTTTTTCTAAGGAAAAGTTGTCAGAGACCAACTTTTTTTAAGGAAAAGTTGTAAGAGACCAACTTTTTCTAAGGAAAAGTTGTCAGAGACCAACTTTTGCTAATGAATAGTTGTAAGAGACCAACTTTTGCTAATGAAAAATTGTCAGAGACCATCTTTTTCTAAGGAAAAGTTGACAGAGACCAACTTTTTCTACGGAGGAGTTGTCAGAGACCAACTTTTTCTAAGGAAAAGTTGTAAGAGTCCAACATTTTCTAAGGAAAATTTGTCAGAGACCAACTTTTTCTAAGGAAAAGTTGTCAGAGACCAACTTTTTCTAATGAATAGTTGTAAGAGACCAACTTTTGCTAATGAAAAATTGTCAGAGACCATCTTTTTCTAAGGAAAAGTTGACAGAGACCAACTTTTTCTACGGAGGAGTTGTCAGAGACCAACTTTTTCTAAGGAAAAGTTGTCAGAGACCAACTTTTTCTAAGGATAAGTTGTCAGAGATCAACTTTTCTAAGGAAAAGTTGTAAGAGTCCAACATTTTCTAAGGAAAATTTGTCAGAGACCAACTTTTTCTAAGGAAAAGTTGTCAGAGACCAACTTTTTTCTAATGAATAGTTGTAAGAGACCAACTTTTGCTAATGAAAAATTGTCAGAGACCATCTTTTTCTAAGGAAAAGTTGACAGAGACCAACTTTTTCTACGGAGGAGTTGTCAGAGACCAACTTTTTCTAAGGAAAAGTTGTCAGAGACCAACTTTTTCTAAGGAAAAGTTGTCAGAGACCAACTTTTTCTAAGGAAAAGTTGTCAGAGACCAACTTTTTCTAAGGAAAAGTTGTCAGAGACCAACTTTTTGTAAGGAAAAGTTGTCAGAGACCAACTTTTTCTAAGGAAAAGTTGTAAGAGACCAACTTTTTCTAAGGAAAAGTTGTAAGAGACCAACTTGTGCTAATGAAAAATTGTCAGAGACCAACTTTTTCTAATGAAAAATTGTCAGAGACCAACTTTTTCTAAGGATAAGTTGTCAGAGATCAACTTTTCTAAGGAAAAGTTGTAAGAGTCCAACATTTTCTAAGGAAAATTTGTCAGAGACCAACTTTTTCTAAGGAAAAGTTGTCAGAGACCAACTTTTTTTAAGGAAAAGTTGTAAGAGACCAACTTTTTCTAAGGAAAAGTTGTCAGAGACCAACTTTTTATAAGGAAAAGTTGTCAGAGACCAACTTTTTCTAAGGAAAAGTTGTCAGAGACCAACTTTTTATAAGGAAAAGTTGTCAGAGACCAACTTTTTCTAAGGAAAAGTTGTCAGAGACCAACTTTTTCTAAGGAAAAGTTGTCAGAGACCAACTTTTTATAAGGAAAAGTTGTCAGAGACCAACTTTTTCTAAGGAAAAGTTGTCAGAGACCAACTTTTTCTAAGGAAAAGTTGTCAGAGACCAACTTTTTATAAGGAAAAGTTGTCAGAGACCAACTTTTTCTAAGGAAAAGTTGTCAGAGACCAACTTTTTCTAAGGAAAAGTTGTCAGAGACCAACTTTTTATAAGGAAAAGTTGTCAGAGACCAACTTTTTATAAGGAAAAGTTGTCAGAGACCAACTTTTTCTAAGGAAAAGTTGTCAGAGACCAACTTTTTCTAAGGAAAAGTTGTCAGAGACCAACTTTTTATATGGAAAAGTTGTCAGAGACCAACTTTTTCTAAGGAAAAGTTGTCAGAGACCAACTTTTTCTAAGGAAAAGTTGTCGGAGACCACCTTTTCTTAAGGAAAAGTTGTCGGAGACCACCTTTTCTTAAGGAAAAGTTGTCGGAGACCACCTTTTCTTAAGGAAAAGTTGTCGGAGACCACCTTTTCTTAAGGAAAAGTTGTCGGAGACCACCTTTTCTTAAGGAAAAGTTGTCGGAGACCACCTTTTCTTAAGGAAAAGTTGTCGGAGACCACCTTTTCTTAAGGAAAAGTTGTCGGAGACCACCTTTTCTTAAGGAAAAGTTGTCGGAGACCACCTTTTCTTAAGGAAAAGTTGTCGGAGACCACCTTTTCTTAAGGAAAAGTTGTCGGAGACCACCTTTTCTTAAGGAAAAGTTGTCGGAGACCACCTTTTCTTAAGGAAAAGTTGTCGGAGACCACCTTTTCTTAAGGAAAAGTTGTCGGAGACCACCTTTTCTTAAGGAAAAGTTGTCGGAGACCACCTTTTCTTAAGGAAAAGTTGTCGGAGACCACCTTTTCTTAAGGAAAAGTTGTCGGAGACCACCTTTTCTTAAGGAAAAGTTGTCGGAGACCACCTTTTCTAAAGGAAAAGTTGTCGAAGACCATATTATCTTAAGCAATGGTTGTCTAAGACCACTTTTTCTGAAGGAAAAGTTGTCGAAGACCACCTTTTTTTGAAAGAAAAGTTCAAATTCTGCCACTGTGATTTTGTTCACCCATTAGTGGCCGCATAATATTTGTGTTAGATACATTAAGTGAAAAATATTCTTTTAAAAACGAAGGAAATCAGCGAATCTTCACTTTGCGTTGCTGTAATCCAAAATAATTAATCTTTGGCGTAACACAGTTCGTGTCTTAAGTCTTTTGTTTTCTCCCGGGGGGTTTTTCAATCATTTCCTAAATCTCAGTCATTATTAAAGTTTCCTTTTCTGGAACTTTACTACGGTTGTTTGTCACATTGTCTACAAAATTTACATTTTTTTATACTTTATTTTAAAAAAGAGGTAAACAATGAACGCCTTCCTTGTGACACCTTCAAATATCTACATTATGTATATCTTATATCTGTGGCATATCATCCAACATGCATGTTGAATTTTTTTTTATATTTTTGCACTTCAGTTTCATACCCTAGGCCTTATAATGTAAATAATTTACCGACATCCATTATGACATTGTTTGCATGTTACAAACAATGAATGAATGAATTACTCGTATTTCGAATGTTGCGTGTGTGTTTAGTTTTAAATTTGATATGATTTTTTTGTCCAACAATATTTTTTCAGCATTTTTTTTTGCTAAGCAAAATTTTTAAAATTCCCACACAGTGCAAACAATTGTAAGATATCCGTATTATTATTATTTTATTTGTTTCTTTTGTTTTTGTAACATAGCTCTACTCATGTCAGTTCATTATTCATGCAGCGAAAAAAATTTACATATCTTAAGCCGTCATCATCATTTTTATGGTAATTTTTTTTGTTTGTATTTTTATGGTTTATAATCCATTTCGTTTGTTTGGTTTTTGAATTTATTGCAAAATTTTTGCCGGTTTTAGTTGTTGTTGCTCTTGTTGGCTCTAATTTCTTTCTTTCAACATTTCAAGCGATAAATTTAAAAAGTAATGTGTTTGTTTTGTATATAGGGTATTTTTGCTTGACTGCCTTGTGCATATTTTGATGTTTGTTACACGCAATTACCGCATTGTCTTCGAGCCACATCTTCAATCCTCAATCTCTTGATGGTTGTGGTCTTCGCTTAAATTTTGCAGTTTTTTTCCTAATCTTCCGTGTTTCTTATGTTTTTCTTTTCATTTTTGAGTTTCAAGTGATGTGTGTGAACGTGGAGGGGGTTTGTTTGGCCTTATCTAAGTTTGGAATTGTTTTACTGTCGCGGTAATGGTTACAGTGTAATTTCGTGGAATAATTTAATATCATTTTTTAAATTGCGGACAGTGGCAATGAAATAATACATATGTTTACTTCAAAGTTTTGTCGGCAAAAAACCGCCCGTGGAGGACTTCAATTGTCCAGCCAAAGTCTTTTACAAAGGGAAACTGCAAAATGTGATTTAAACAGAGTATATAGAAATGATAAACGACATGACAAAATGCAATTGATATGATGAAATAATGAAATAATGAAATAATGAAATAATGAAATAATGAAATAATGAAATAATGAAATAATGAAATAATGAAATAATGAAATAATGAAATAATGAAATAATGAAATAATGAAATAATGAAATAATGAAATAATGAAATAATGAAATAATGAAATAATGAAATAATGAAATAATGAAATAATGAAATAATGAAATAATGAAATAATGAAATAATGAAATAATGAAATAATGAAATAATGAAATAATGAAATAATGAAATAATGAAATAATGAAATAATGAAATAATGAAATAATGAAATAATGAAATAATGAAATAATGAAACAAGTAAGAAAGTTTCAGTCGGGTAAACCG
>OZ005736.1:269947570-270295070 GCA_963930755.1 Eudasyphora cyanicolor
AAGCCTATTCTAAAAGAGTAAAAATTGCAGTCGTTGTCTGGTTAAGAAAGGTCAGATTTATTTCCATTAGTTGTGAAATTCCCCCTTTGAAAAATTCAATAGGTTTTTTGTGGTACAGAATATTTTTTCTATCAGGTTCAACATAAGAAGCACCAAATCAATTTAGGCATAATATGGTTGAATACTGCGCAGTGGGACGGACATATTTTCATATTTAGAACAATGTTTAAGTTTTATATTACCACAATTGAATTAAAGTCTTGAATTGGAATATTTGTTAGCCTACATTTTACAAATATAATATTAGGATCCCCTCCAATATCCAATCCAAAAAAAAAATAAAACGAATTTATTTTTTATTCAATTATACATCACAGAAATGTTAACAATCAAAAAGAAGAAGCTGGGAAAAACCCCAACTACAAAAAATCTTAGATATTTCTGTTAACAAGTTCATTAACTGACATGCAATTTACAATGTTTTACAAATATTTGCTAAAAAAATATCTTCATAGCTTCTCCAAAACGAACGACCATGATAGATGTGATGATGATGACGATGAGCAGTACAACTCGCATCACATTAATATGCAGATATTCAAGTAAACTGAATTTAAACTAAGATAATTATTTTTTTGTTTTTTTTTTTTAAGTTGAGGTAATAAGCTAAACATGTATATTTACACAATGAATGCCCGAATCGGCCCAGAGTTCGAGATTTATTTGAGTTTATGTGTTGTGTAGTGTCATCATTAACATGGACGTGTACAATTAATTGGCAACTTTTGGATTTTTTGCACAAATTATCTATTTTATGCGAATGAGTACATCTGAAGGTCATATCTGAATAATAGGGTCATATTCCTACAAGGGTATTAAAGGTTTACTGTACATTTTATTGCTGAAAATTGGTTCTATGAACTTTTAGCAACATTTTGACACACAAAAACAATTTTTTTATTGCACAGTATTATTTGAAATAGTGAAATATATACTTAGACACTTTCAAAGTAATTACATTGAGGTTTGCAACATCCTTTTCCCTACCGAGATGTTACTTCAACTTATTGCCAAATATTTGGACGCCTAAAATTCGCGCTTTCTTCTTTACATCATACTTACTTCGAATGAAATGAATATAAACTAGTATTGATATCTCCACAACAAAGGTGAATCTAAACATTTTGATTGATTGATTTCGATTGATAGATACGACGCGAGAGAAAAGAATTCAAACGGCGCTAAACAAAAGACTTAAACAACAAACTTTGTTTGTGTTTTCTCATAACACAAATCAATCATTTTTATGAGTGTAAAAATGCTGGCGGAGATTGATTTGATAATTATGCATTATTATGTCTTATTGTGAAGCAAATTTAGTTGCTTCTTAAATTTTCCCGATAACAGTTTCAAAGAAAGTCTTTGGCATAAGAATAAAATGCTATCAAAAGACATCAATGAAATTCGATGTTTTATTTTGTCTTCACAGAAAAATGAAATGCCAAGGAAAGTGGTAATGACATAATGACCATGGATGACGAGTCTTGGAATATTAATATATTTATAATATAAATAAATGTTTTTTTTTTTTTAATTTTCAATGGAAACTGTTCACTATATCGATAACTTCATTTCAAAACAAGCTAAGTCCAATTAGCATGTTTTCAGGGACATTTCATTTGTATACTCTAAATATTCCAAACGAAAGTCAGTAACAATTTTGAGTTTGTCCTTTAACCCAAATCATTAATTTATTGGAACCTTTTGTGCAAAATGATCCATTTGTATGGGAGGTAACAAAAGGGGCGTGGCAACTTCGCCTATTTTTCTCAAGATGATAGCGACCAAGAAATTAACACTATGTGTGGAATTGTGAAAAGAATCTCAGAAGTAGTATAGAAGTTATAAAATAATCATTATTTCACTAAATGTTGACCCTTTGTGGGGGAGGTACTCGAACGAATGGACCAACGTAGTCCATCTTTTAACTTCGCCTGAGTTAGAAAAAAAAAATTTTTGACAAATAGCAAATTTGAAGTCAATCGATTAAAAGTGTCGAAAGTTATCATGCGGACAAACCTGACAGACAGAGAGACATTGCTAAAATGACCCAAAATGGATTTCCGCCAAATATTCTCTTATGTCACTCCCTCACGATGTGTGTTCACTTTTGGCCCGCAGTATCTGATGTATACCCTTGTTCACAATAGTGGGGGTATAACACAATGCAACACGAAGAAATATAACCAAATGCGGACACCACTACGTGATAAAAGACCAAAAAAGACCCGTGTCTCCTAGTTTTGCCCAAAATAATGCCCTTTTTATGGGCCCCCATAGATTTGGGACCTCGGTGTCACTTTTGCAAAAAATGGATAATTTTCTCAGGCTCATATCTTGCAAACCGTTCGGAATTTTGATTTACTCGCTAAGGCAAAGTTGTAGCTCTTGTCATAAAGAACAAATTGTGAACATATAAAATCAAAAAACTTCACTTCAAGATCAAAATCGCAATAGGGCAGTCTGGAAGCAACGTGCCTGTGTACACCATAAGTTCTGAACCAGAGTCAGATTCGGTATTTTATCACGTAGTAGTGTCCGTATAGGTTATATTTCCATGACCTAAAAAATTACACACAGTGTAATCTACCCACTAGAATCTTTGGTAATTCCACACGTAATAGTAATAGTTTATCTGTTGTCAAGGTGAAGTTGTCACGCCCCCTGGTACCTCCCACACAGAGCGAAGAATCCATCGTTTTCAATTCTCCTACACACTTAAGAATTTAACAAAATTGCAGCTCCCCTTAAAGAGTTACTCTAAAATAGAAAAATTCATAGATTCCATAATTTTCTAAATTAAATACATATTTGTCCCACACACACATAATATTCAAATGTCGACTCTCTTAAGTCATAATATTTCTTCTCTCGTGGGTTTTTGGAAAAAAGACTGACAACTTAATTTGTATGTCTTTACTGACATTGACGGTTTGACAAATTATAAAAGCTACACGTCTATGATTGAAAGCACACCGTTCAGAAAAGTGATTGACCATCAGTAAGCATTATAAATTATTGCTTATTGTTTATTTAAACAATAAAAAATCATAAACTAATTGGCCTTAACGTATTTGGTTTTATTTTTGACTTTGTTGCATCAATGCATTTTCTTTGTACAAAATTGTGGAATAAAAAAATGTTTGTGGCTTAAGTCTTTTGTGTTGTTTTAAATGAAAAAAAAAAATACTTGGGTGTTTGTCATCGCTTATTGTTATGATGGCTTTGAAAAGTGTAACATTTCCGGTTATTGACATTTATCTAATAAAAAGTAAATAAGAAATATAGTGGAATAATAATTATATATTGGAATAATAATCATAATAATATATCGGAATAATAACTACATATGTGATCCACTGGCTTAACTGTATGTCCTTGGACATTAGACATTCAAAAGGTCTCCTCCCTTCTACCTAACCTCAGCTATATATTTGTTAAATTGCCCTTTATGTTTGTTTTAATGTAATTCTATTAATGTCTATTTGTTTTTCTTTTTTTCTTTTTCATGGCCTGACATTCTGGTAAACTGACCTAATTTAATCACTTCAAATGATTATCTCTAATCATGCTCATACATCATGGATACAATTTGTTTTTATGCCGATTACTGTAAATCAGGTTTGTTGCTTAAGTCTTTTGTTTAATATAACGCTCACATTTGGGCCGAGCAACGAGTGCCATACACACATGTTTGTACATACATATGACCACTAATAATCATGTTGTAAATATAATTATTTAATTACCCACAATTAAAAGTCTTGTTAGAGATTGAGATGTAAATGGAAACTGGAAATCTATGATATGCTTGTACTCGTATTTTTGAGAGATAAATAAATTAAAGTTAAGTAAATGTCGTGTTTTTTATTAACAGATCTTGTTGATATTTAATTTTAAATAATAAATAAAACTTAAGTAATTGCATGTCTTGATTATTTGAATGCAACGTTTAGTATGATCTTCAATTAGGCAGTTACATACTTATACAAACAGGTTTCAAACAAATGGTCCCTCTATTTAAATGTTAATGCAGAAAATGGCTATATGGCAAATGTCAGTTAAGAAAATCAAATGGAGTTCATCCTTAAATTCAGGGAAATATAGTGTCGAATTTGGTGTTTTATTTGGAAGACGAGGGCGGTCCAAAATTAACCGAACTAACAAAGAAACCACAACAAATTTGGGAAAATTTATCTTTATTTCTCAATATAATCTCCATTAAGCTACTAGAAACACTTTTACAGCGATTTTCAAAAAAAAAAAAAATTAAAAATAAAAAATTATAAAAATATACAAATATAAAAATATTAAAAATATAAAAATATAAAAATATAAAAATATAAAAGTATAACAATATAACAATATAAAATTTAAAAAATATAAAAACACAAAAAATAAAAATATAAAAATATAAAATATAATAATATAAAAATTTAAAAATATAAAAATATAAAAATATAAAAATTAAAAATATAAAAATATAAAAATATAAAAATATAAAAATATAAAAATATAAAAATATAAAAATATAAAAATATAAAAATATAAAAATATAAAAATATAAAAATATAAAAATATAAAAATATAAAAATATAAAAATATAAAAATATAAAAATATAAAAATATAAAAATATAAAAATATAAAAATATAAAAATATAAAAATATAAAAATATAAAAATATAAAAATATAAAAATATAAAAATATAAAAATATAAAAATATAAAAATATAAAAATATAAAAATATAAAAATATAAAAATATAAAAATATAAAAATATAAAAATATAAAAATATAAAAATATAAAAATATAAAAATATAAAAATATAAAAATATAAAAATATAAAAATATAAAAATATGAAAATATAAAAATATAAAAATATAAAAATATAAAAATATAAAAATATAAAAATATAAAAATATAAAAATATAAAAATATAAAAATATAAAAATATAAAAATATAAAAATATAAAAATATAAAAATATAAAAATATAAAAATAATAAAAATATAAAAATATAAAAAAATAAAAAAATAAATATATAAAAATATAAAAAATAAAAATTATAAAAACATAAAAATATATAAATATAAAAATTTAAAAATATAAAACAAGTTCGAAAGTTTAGTCGGGTAAACCGACTAATTGTCCCCTCACTTTCCGTCCCAAACAAAAATGTTCATAAATTTATTTATTATTGTGTTTTAATTAAATTATTATCAATTTATATTGCATTTAAAAACTTTAATGTATGCACTGATAGTTTGGTTGCAAAAGAGTCCAGATTCGAGAAAGTGGTATAGAAGTTATTAGAGAATCAATATTTCACTATATTTTAACCCTTTGTGGGGGAGGTACTAGAAGGAATGGACCAATATGGCCCATCTTCGAACTTAGCCGGAAATAGAAGAAAATATTACCACATACCAAATTTGAAGTCAATCGGTTACTCCTTTCGAGAGTTATCGTGCGCACCAGCCAGCAGACAGACAGACGGACATTGCTCATTCGACTTAAAATGACCAAAAACGGATGTCCGCCGAACATACTTAGGGTCTTAGGTCACTCCTTCGATGTGTTACACTTTTGGCTCGTAGCAAATTATATATGTATACCCTCCTCTCTTAGGTGAGGGGATAATAAATAAATTTACGCAATATTTTTTGGGACTGAAAGTGAGGGGATTTTTAGTCAGTTTACCCGACTCAACTTTCTAACTTGTTCGGATTACATTCTAGTTGTTTAATTTTTCTTTTTTCAAAATTATCGAAAAATATATGGGAATTCCACGACAAATCGACGGTTTCAAAAAAATGTCGGTTTTGATTTTTCCAATTTTTTTATATTTTTTAGTGCTCCCGATGAAACGTTTTGTGGAATTTTTTGAGATTTTTCCGATAACTCGTTCAGAAGTTATCTATATTAAAAAAATCGTTAAGATATCACTCTGTGTATCGGGTAATTTTGGTATTTTTAGGTACTTTTCAGAAAAAAATGTAAACATTTTTTTGTGTGCGATTTTTAATTTTTACAATTTAAATATAAATTTTACAATTTAAATGTAATTTTTAAAATATTTGTACTCTCCGATTTTTGCGAATTTATTATATTCTAAAATTCTATTAATTCTCTAACATATTAGCTTTTGATGGAAGTGGCCAAAATTATTTATATTTGCTTTTAATTTTTTAAAATTTAAAAAAAAATCGCTGATAGCCACTGTGCCTGTGACTTTAAGGCTTCGGACTAGATGTTCCACGCCAAAGACCAAAATAAAGGAGACACTTTAGGAAGTATTTCTCCCAAAACAGCTGCCACCGCCTCTGATCCCCTTACCCCTGATTATCTCCCTACAAAATACATGTATATCAAAAGTAGTAGAAATCGATGGAGTATTTGTGAAGTATTCGACAAAAAGAGTCCTTGTAAAAAATCACTATAGGTGCCCAGAATACACTTTTATGGCAATACAACGGTTTTTTAATATATCGTATTTATTGGTTTTGCATTGAGTTTTGTTTGGTCTTGAAATGCTGCTTTGAAAAACAAGCAATAAATACGATATTTTAAAAAAAACCGTTGAATTTCCATAAAAGAGTTTTGTAGCCACATATAGTGATTTTTTACAATGAATCTTTTTGTCGAAAAAATCCATCGATTTCAACTACTTTTGATACCTAGTTATTTTTGGATGGAGATTATAAGGGGTAAGGGGATCAGCTGGGATATCGAGTGTTTTGGAAGAAATACTTCCCGAAGTGTCTCCATTATTTTATTCTTTGGCGTGGAACATCTAGACCGAAGACTTCAAGTCAGCAGCAAATTTTTTTTTTAAAAAATTAAGAAATATTATATATAATTTTAAACCCACTTCCATCCAAAGCTAATATGTTAGAGAATTAATAGAAGTTTAAAATATAAAAAATTCTCAAAAACCGGAGAGTGCAAACAATTTAAAAATTACATTTAAATTGTTAAACTTAAAAATCGCACACAAAAATTTTTTAATATTTTTTCTAAATTTTTTTCTGAAATGTACCGAAAAATACCAACATTCCAAAACAAAAGATTTTTCAAATCGGACCATAACTTAATAAGTTATAACCAAAAACGTCTTAACGATTTTTTAAATATCGATAGCTTCTGAACGAGTTGCAGGAAAAATCTCAAAAAATTCCACAAAGCATTTCTGCGGGGGTACTAGAAACTATAAAAAATTGGGAAAAATCCAAATCGAAATTGTGCTGAATCCGTCGATTTGTCGTGGATTTCCACATATATAATATTAATTTTTCTTGCTTTCAGAAATTTTTAAAGCAAATAATTTCGCATTTTCACAAAATAAAATCTTGAAAAATGTCTGGTTGTTTTTTTGTACTTTTAAATATTGTTCAATCCATTGTGTTTGCCAAATATTGTGGAAGTTTTATTTTTTTGTTAATAGTTTATACTATTTAATTCATTTAACGTTTACTGGATAAAATTAACTTTTTTTATAGATATCTGAAGCTCTTTAACACTTTTTGGCAATATATTTTAGATACTAACATGAATTTTTGTTTATTTGTATTACCCGTTAAAAAATTCAATTTTAAATTACTTTGTTTAAAAGATATTTCTCCGGCGGAGTTGTTTGCTTCAAAGAGTTTGCGTTTTTTTGCTCGGTGACGATAACTTGATGATGGAAAGTCTTATTATCAACTAAACCACAAATAGATTTAACAATCTAAACAAACCACAGCTAGACAACACGGCTGTGGTGGCTGCAGCCATCGCCACCAACAGATATTTTAAGCATCAAATGTCAATCAAAAAAAAGAAACCAAAACAACAATAAAGATTCATTCAAAATTATACATTTAAAACCAAACGAAGCACTGAAAAAATCTACATTTGAAAATCACTCGTTTTTTTTTTTTTGAATACTCACATAATCGCGTTCCGTATGTATGTGAAGGTATTTGAGTTTTTTTTAAATTTTATTTTCAAACAATTCATTATTAACGGTCATAAAAACTGCAAAAAGCGTAAAAGTGTTAAGGCAAAGTACAGAAAAAACAAACAAACAAACCTAGTTACCAAGAAAATGAATACCCCAATTTAAAACCTCCCAAAGAAAAAATTGAAATTCAAATGTATTAATTGTAAACCCCAAAATAAGAAACCACCAGACAATTGGTGGCCATAGGAATTAGGTTGTGGGACTTTGGCCAAAAGGAAAAGAAATACTGAAAAAAGCAATAGAGACGTATGTTGAATATCATAAAGTACGAAATCATAGCCCCGCCATAGTAAGACCTATAATTAATCACTTCAGTTTATTATTCATGGCTTATTTATAATCAAAGACCTGAGCCAGCAAGCAAGCAAAACCAGGCAAATGTTTATTAAACCTAACTTAAAGAGTGTTTTTTTCTCTTTGTGGTTTGTTTGTTTGTTAACTTGCTCTAAAGCCTTACATTATTTTGTGCGTTTGAGGTATTATTTGAATTTTTTTTTTATTCGTCTTTTCAACTTTTTGTTTTGTTTATTAACTTGTTGTTAACTTGTGCAATTAAATTATTGTAGCTTTTTCTTCACTTTTTTCCGAAAATAAATTGAAAAAATTCGTCGATTATGAAGTAAGGAACTAACACATAATAAAAGTTGGTCAAATCAATGCGGAAATAGTTGTAGAAAGATTCATGGTATGAACTGCAATCTTTTTTGTAAAAATTTAATCGGTCAAATTCGCTTTCAGAAATACCCTACATTAGACAGAGATGTGGATGATCAAGATTTGCATTGAGTCCTTCAATATATACATATATTAAGTTTTTGTCTAAGTCTTTAGTTTAACTTCTCTTTATTGCAAACCAAATAGTACTAATCAAAAAATATATGTATCATATATTCCAATTGTTGCTTTACATAATTCTAAGCAACAAATTTTAATGGTTTTTCTAAGAACCAGAATTTTGCCATTTTTGTAATTTATTTTAAAAACTACAAAGATTTCTAGTGCCATTATCATAAGCAAAATAACTTCCAATAAATGCCAAAATTCCGTAACATCCGGGATTTGAAATTACCCATAAACATATATTTCATTATTCCAACTGATGCCTTATGAAACAAAGGATTTTTTTTGTCTTAAGTCTTTTGTTCACACTGAGACCTTTATAATTTTATAAAGTTCATCTCTTAAGTCTTTAAATTAATTAACCAAAGGATATATTTTTTAAATACTCTAATTGTTGCCTAAGGAAACATATACGAGTATAGTGTTTGTGTCTTAAGTCTTTTGTTTTTAAAATGGAGATAACTTACAAAATCACCCAATTAAAGCCCTCCACCGATTTTTGTGGTACACGTTTTGTGGACTATAATACCGTCACACAGTGTGGGAATTTCGAAAAAAGCACAATCTACTGCAATGAAACTTAATAGGTCCTCAATGGACCTATCAAGTATCGATCCGCAGATTGTCCACCTACTAAGGACTATTTAACACAACTGGTCATCTACTCGTGCTAGGGAATGAATAACGCAACAACACCTCTACTACGGAGTAGATAACCCAACGTATCTATGCTAAGGAGAATATAAACTAATTTGTCGCTAACGATAACCTATGTATATCGTCGTAGATAACCTAACTGGTCCTCTATTAAGGACTAGATAACCCATTATTCCTCTATTAAGGAGTAGATAACCCAACTCCTCATTTAATAAGGAGTAGATAACCCAACTAGTCGTCTACAAAGGCGTAAATAAACCAAGTCGTAGTTTAGTAAGGAGTAGATAACCCAACTTTTCGTCTACTAAAGAGTAGATAACTCAAGTGGTCCCGTATTAAGGAGAAGATCATCCAACTGACCGCCTACTAAGGAGAAGATAACCCAACTGGTCATCCACTATGGAATAGCTAACTCTACAATACCTATACTATGGAGTAGATAACCCAACAGTATATCTACTAAAGACAATATAACCTAATTTGTCGTCAACGAAGGAGTAGATAACCCATTGGTGCTATGTTATGATGTAGATAACCCAAGTTGTCTGCTGTTAAACAGTAGATAACCCAACTTGACGCCTACTAAGGAATAGATAATCCAAGTCGTAGTTTACTACGGAGTAGATATCCCAACTGGCCGCCTACTAAGGGATAGATAACCCAACAATACCTCTACTATAGAGTAGATAACTCAACTGTATTTATACTAAGGAAAAAATAAGCTAATATGTCGTCAACGAAGTCGTATATAACACAACTTGTCTTCGATTAAGGAGTAGATAACCCAACTTGTAGTTTAGTAAGGAGTAGATAACCCACCTAGTTGTCTACAAAGGCGTAGATAATCCAACTGGCCGTCTACTGCGAACTAGATAACTCAAGTCGTAGTTTAATAAGGAACTACATAGTCCTCTTCTAATAGTAGAGAACCCAACTTATAGTTTAGTAAGGAGTATAAGTAGATAACTCAAGTGGTCCCCTTCATAGAGTAGATTACCAACTGGCCGACTTTAAAGCGTCGATAACCTTACTGGCCGCCTACTAAGGAGTAGATAACACAACAATACCTCTACTATGGAGTATATAACCCAACAGTACTTATACTAAGAAAAAAATAACCTAATTTGTCGTCAACGAACTCGTATATAACCCAACTTGTCCTCTATTCAGGAGTAGATAACCCAACTCGTCGTTTACTAAGAAGTAGATAACTCAACTAGCCGTCTACAAAGGCGTAGATAGCCCAACTGGACATATACATAGGATTAGATAACACAAGTCGTAGTTTAGTAAGGATTAGACAAGACAATTTGTCAACTAAAGTGTAGATGACCCAGCTGGTCCTCTTCTATGAGTATATAACCCAACGTATCGTATACTATGGAGAAGATAACCCAAGTGCTCCGTTATTAAGGAATAGATAACCCAAGTTGTCCGCTATTAAGGAATAGATAACCCAACAGGTCGTCTACTAAGAAGTAGATAACCCAACAAAAGATTATTTAACTAAGGAATAGATAATCCACTAGTAACTCCACTAAGGAGAAGATAACCTAATTTGTCGTCAACGAAGGATTACATAACTAAACTGGTCCTCTTTTAGGGAATAGAATTATCTATCTAAGGAGTAGATAACCCACAAAGGCATATACGAGTATAACCCAACTGACCGGAGTAGATAACCCAAATCGTAGTTTAGTAAGAAGTAGACAACCCAATTTGTCAACTAAGGTGTAGATGACCCAGCTGGTCCTCTTTTAAGAGTATCGTCTACTAAGGAGTAGATAACTTAAGTGGTCCTCTATTAAGGAGTAGACAGCCCAACCGGTCGTCTACTAAGTAGATAACCCAACTGGCCAACTACGAAGGAGTATTTAACTCACCTGGTCATCTACTAAAGAATAGATAACCCATCACTAACACTACTAAGGAGAAGGTAACCTAATTTGTCGTCAACGAAGGAGTACATAACTAAGCTGGTCCTCTTTTAAGGAGTAAATAACCCAACTCGTCGTTTACTAAGGTAGATAACACAAATCGTTTTTAATATGAAGCTGGTCATCTTCTAAGAGTAGATAACCCAACTAGTCGTCTACAAAGGCGTAGATAACCCAACTGGTCATCTGCTATGGAATTAATATCCCAACAATATCGAAGTTTAGTAAGGAGCTGGTCCTCTTCTAAGAGTAGATAACCCAACTTATCATCTAATAAAAAGTAGATAGCTCAAGTGCTCCGTTATTGAGGAGTAGATAACCCAACTGGCCGTCTATGAAGGTGTAGATAACCCAACTGGTCATCTACTATGGAATAAATAACCCAACAATACTTCTACTATGGAGTAGATAACCCAACAGTATCTATACTAAGGAGAATATAACCTAATTTGTCGTCAACGAAGGAGTAGATAACCCACTGGTCCTCTATTAAGGAGTAGATAAAACAAGTTGTCTGCTGTTAAACAGTAGATAACCCATCTACTAAGGACAATATAACCTAATTTGTCGTCAACGAAGAAGTAGATAATCTACTGGTCTTCTAGTAAGGAGTAGATAACACAAGTTGTCTGCTATTAAACAGTAGATAATCTAACTTGACGCATATTAAGGAGTAGATAACCCAACTGGTCATCCACTATGGCCTTACACTAAGAGTCATCTTGTAGTCTACTATGAAGAATATAACCCAATACCACATTCGGCAATGTACTTTGGTGCATTTATGTTATTTTTCACTTCCCATCCCGCACTGTGTGACTATTTATGAAAGGTTAATGCAACGCACAGTGGTTGGGCTTGTATGGAGCCGCGGCCATAAATACTTCTAGTTGTTATATCGTTATGAAATTTTCACCAAATATGTAGAAATATATTTTAAATTTATAATAAAAAAATTGACCATATCGCACGACTATATCCTATAGCTTCCATAGCAAATATCGGACCAAATTTGAATAACTTTGTTTTTTTCGGTTTGAAACTTTTTTATTTCATAATTATCACAATTAAAATAATATTTTTAGGGAAAAATAATTACAAAATATTTTAAATTTATGTCATGTAGTAGGTCATATCGCTCACTCACTTCAAGAGTGACATAACTTAAAATTGAAAACTGCCAAAATGTTTAACTTTAAGTCCGTATAAAATGATAAGTAATATGAAATAAGATGTAAAAAAACTCTTCAATAATCCGAAATATGGTTGTTTACTTATATACCAAATTTCGCTGACATTACTTTGTGGACATTTGCAAAATTCGCATTTTTGTAAGGCAACCTCAAAAATTTTAATTTTGAGTTATGTCACTCTTGAAATAATATTTTTAGTGAAAAATAATTACAAAATATTTTAAATTTATGTCATGTAGTAGGTCATATCGCTCACTCACTTCAAGAGTGACATAACTCAAAATTGAAAACTGCCAAAATGTTTAACTTTAAGTCCGTATAAAAAGATAAGTAACATGAAATAAGATGTTAAAAACTCTTCAATAATCCGAAATATGGTTGTTTACTTATATACCAAATTTCGCTGAGATTACTTTGTGGACATTTGCAAAATTCGCATTTTGTAAGGCAACCTCAAAAATTTTAATTTTGAGTTATGTCAGTCTTGAAGTGAGTGACCGATATGATAATGTTGATAATACTGACTTTTTTGAACGTGGGAGCTTTCTTTTGCCAGTAATAAATGGATATGAGCTCAATCCGAGAGGTCTTTCGCTTGTTCTGCCTCCTAAACATTTTAATACCCTTTTTTTAGACTTTAGACGGGGTTTGAAAGCTCTGCAATTCTTCGTCGCTTTGTTCTCTTTAATGACTCATTAAAATCTACTTTCGGACGTCCATCTTGAGCACCTTTAACTATTTCTGAACTGAAGCCTTCTGGCGTTTATACTGAATCCACAATGCAGTAACTTTTTGCATATATAGTCAATACATTTCGTTAGCTCGGCCATCTCGGGCGTGTAGCCGATAGCATTGTAGCATTGATGGCCTTTTGTAATTTTTCTGCATTGGTGCCGATTTCTGTACACCAACAATTGAATATGTACAAGCGAGTAAACACACACTGATAGGAGTCATCTACCAAAATTAAATTAAAAAAAAATAACGCAATCAAAATTAAAAGTTGAACTTATTAAGAACACAAAAACATAGCACAACACAATGCGAAACAGCTGCTTTGCAAGGCAAATTTGACTTTGAAGAAAAAAGATGGTCTTAGTATATCCTTGATTATGCGCACATCTGCAAATATCTGCAGCTAATTTTAACTTTTTTATTACCTTAAGACATTCACAAATATACTGAAATAAAAAATAATCGGGGGATCTTGGGGGAAAGCAGCTAAAACTTTAAGTAAACATAATAAAGACTCACACAAAATGTACAAAAAAACTGAATAAACTAAAGCATTAATTTCAAGATATCTACAACACAAGTTAGTTTTTATTAATATTGCAACTTAAAATAAATACCTTTAACTTCAAAATCCATTTCAAATAATTTAAATTCGGAGACTTAATTAATTGACTGACCACTTTGAATTTCGCTTGTGTTGTGAAATATTCGTGATGCGTGCAGTTGCGCTTTGCAAATCAACTCGTGTTCACATCTTAAATTCTATTTTTAGAATGTCCAGTTAGATTTCCAGAAAAAAACGGTTTGCCATAAAAGAACTTGGACATTTTAGAGACAATTTGGTTACTTTTCGCAAATTTTTGTTGTTATGATTTTTTTGAATTTTGGCCTATGGGCGCAACCACTGTGCAACGCTTCAGCCATTTAATTGGAATTGGTAAAAACTGCGTAACTCCCACCAAATCCTTGGTTTAGTTAAAGTTTCATTAAAGTACTAGGAAAAAGTGTTTTCAGGAGCAACTCCTATGATTCCTCACTAGATCTAGTGCGTTTCCTTTCAATAGATTCGATGTGCTCTAACGTACATTTTTACGTAGCCTGGAGGCTTTGGATGTTTATTGCACATTACTGCAGAAGTCAATGCGGAATTTCATCTGAGCCATCTTCACTACACTCTTGTATTTTTAGTTGTTCCAGCTCTCCGATTTTCTGTCGCAGTCCTGCGGTGCTCTTGAAGATGTTGCCCTGTTAATAAGGAAGCGTGTCACAGCACTTCTCTGAGGATTACTAGGTTGGTCGCTGTTTGCCCCCAAGGTTTTGTTTTAGGGCATGATGTTTTAAATCAGCACTTTTTTTTGAAAATTTAGTACTTTTAATAGCACTCATAAGTTTCACTCCTTTTATGAGTTAATCCAAGCAATTTAATGAAAATTTTTCTATAGTACTTCTGCTACTCCCTCTAAATATTTTTATGAAATATTTCCTCAATTTGGGATGACTATAATCTTCATGTCGACGTCATACATATAATTATAGAAGCATTTCTTAAAAATTTTAGCGTATTTGGACTAATACATTTCAAAGATTTTCTTCTTGATTTTTTATGAAAAATTTCCTAAATTCCAGGTTTTTTAACAGATTTTTCCAAAAACTATGGCCTAACCGAGAGCGGTTAGGTCAAATATCAAATTTTTAATATCTCCCATTCAAAATACCAAAATCCATATCATATTTCTCTAAAGCTGAGGGTACATCGCAGTCGGGGTACTCAGTTGAAACTTCTTCTTAATTGATTTTATTACGAGTATGCATTTCATTCCATACAATTTAATCTTCTCATATTCACATCTTCAAAATTACCTGCAGCAAATATTTCGTAATGAAAAGCAGAAATGTAAAAGAAAAAACTCAATTATTGCAATTTCTTTTCCTTTCCTCAATTGAAAATAAAATCAACTTTATTGTATTTTTTGCATTTGCTTCCTACTGCAGTGTAGAAAAGCAAAAGTTGTCATTACAATACTAATAAATTGGATATAAATACAGATACAAGTATATGTATGATGTGGATCATTCGTAAAAACGTGGAGCAAATAAAATGCTATCAAAACAAAGATGAAAGAAAACAAATAAATGAATACACAATAATGAATGGTTCATGTTACCAAAGAGTGGGAAAGAGAGGTGGTAAATTGAACAATATTAGGTGTGTTTTTTTTACTACATTTATGAAGATTTGTTGCTCAACTAACTCATGCCTGTAAAAGAGGAATATATAATTTTTTACGGAAAAAGGATTTAATATTTAATACTTTTTATTTTCTGACATATTTTAGCTAGTGGTACTAATATATGGGGAATTCCACGACAAATCGACGGTTTCCAAAAAATTTCGGTTTGGATTTTTCCCATTTTTTTTATATTTTTTAGTACATCTGAAGAAACGCTTTGTGGAATTTTTTGAGATTTTTCCGATAAATCGTTTAGAAGTTAACGATATTTAAAAAACCGTTAAGATATCACTCTCTGTATCGGGTTTTTGGTCTTACCTTCTTAAGTTAGGGACCGATTTTAAAAATCTTTTTTTTTAAATGTTGGTATTTTTGGTACTTTTCAGAAAAAAATTTAGAAAAAATATTAAAAAAATTTTGTGTGCGATTTTTAAGTTTTACAATTTAAATGTAATTTTCTAAACTCTTTGTACTCTCCAATTTTTGGGAATTTTTTCTATTTGAAACTTCTATTTATTCTCCAACATATAGCTTTGGATGGAAGTGGGCCTAAAATCATTTTTTTCTTTTTTAATTTTTTTAAATTTTTAAAAAAATTCGCTGCTAGCCACTGTGCTTGTGACTTGAAGGCTTCGGACTAGATGTTCCACCCCAAAGAACTAAATAAAGGAAGCACTTCAGGAAGTATTTCTTCCAAAACAACCGCTGATCCCCTTACCCCTGATAATCTTCCTACAAAATAACTATATATCAAAAGTAGTAGATATCGGTGGAATTTTTAGGTGAAGTATTCGACAAAAAGATTCCTTGTAAAAATCACTGTAGGTGCCCGGAATACACTTTTATGGCAATACAACGGTTTTTTTAATATATCGTATTTATTGGTTATGCGTTGAGTTAAGTTTGGAATTGTTCCTTTCAAAAACAAACAATAAATACGATATATTAAAAAACCCTTGAATTTCCAAAAAAGTGTATTGTGGGCACCTATAGTGATTTTTACAAGGAATCTTTTTGTGGAATACTTTACCTAAAAAATCCATCGATTTCTACTACTTTTGATATATAGTTATTTTGTAGAGAGATTATCAGGGGTAAGAAGATCAGCGGGGGTGGCGGTTGTTTTGGAAGAAATACTTTCCAAAGTGCCTCCATTATTTAGTTTTTTGGCGTGGAACATCTAGTCCGAAGCCTTCAAGCCACAAGCGCAGGGGCTAGAAAAGAACATTTTTTTAAAAAATTAAAAAAAAATAGAAAAAACATAAATAAATAATTGGCCCACTTCCATCCAAAGCTAATATGTTAGAGAATTAATAAGAGTTTAAAATATAAAAAATTCGCAAAAATCGCAGAGTACAAACAATTTAACAAAATGGCATTAAAATTGTAAAACTTAAAAATTGCACACAAGTTTTTTAATATTTTTTCTATTTTTTTTTCTGAAAAGTACCTAAAAATACCAACATTTCAAAAACAAGATTTTTCAAATCGGCCCATAGTTTAAAATGTTATGACTAAAAACCAGATACACAGAGTGATATCTTTACGATTTTTTTAATATCGATAACTTCTGAACGAGTTATCGGAAAAATCTGAAAAAATTCAACAAAGCGTTTCTACGGGGTTACTAAAAAATATAAAAAAATGGGAAAAATCTAAACAGACATTTTTCTGAAACCGTCGATTTGTCGTGGAATTCCCCATATGCTAAGATGTGGGATTCTCAGGCAAGTTCGCATATATAGAACGCAGTTGCTTTTTGAATCTTGCTGAAACTTGACGAATATATAGTTTTATCCTCTGAGAAAAAGTCTGAGGAATTCGACGCAAATCGATTCAGATGTAGATATAAACCAATATTCGCAGTGTTCCATCCAGTGCTCCTCAAACCTGCGATTCGAAGCCATTAGACTTTTTCTTTTTTGGGGTTCCAGGAAAGACCGATGTTATATGAACAATCCATTAACGATTCAGGCTTTTAAGGAACATATATTCGAACATAATTAATAATTCTTGGACAGGAGCTAAGGATTTCCGGCCAATCAGTCTATCGTCATTTATCCTGAAAACTCTGGAGAGATTAATAGATGGTTTCCTTAGGACTAAAATTAATCAGAGGCTACTTTAGGCCTGTAAGGAAAATATATTCCAAGAAAATCAAGAATTCTTGGACAGGAGTTAAGGATTTTCGGCCTATCAGCCTATCGTCACTTCTCCATAAAACTCTGGAGAGATTAATTGATAGTTACCTTAGGACTAAAATTGATCAGAAGCAACTGTCCAACCATGCCTACAACAAGGACAAGCCCTCCGAAACCGTCCTGCATAATCTAGTCAGTTTGATTGAATGATCTCTCTCTCTGTTATGGAATATACTACACGCAAAAAAAAATCGTTTCTGCGAAACGAAATATTAGATATTGTGACAGAAACTTTTTTCGCGTAAGCAATTGTTTGTTCTGACCAAAAGAATTTCAGTCGTCGTAAACGACAATTGTAGTTATTTAATATTTCGTTTCGCAGAAACGAATTTTTTCTATGCGTGTATGTTAGCTTTATTTGATGTAGAAGGGGCCTTCGATAATATAAATCCAGCCGCTATAATTACGGCTCTAGCAACCCTGGAAGTTGATAGCAGTATGCATATACGTAGGTACAATTCATAACCTTTTGATTAAGAGACGCATTTCTGCTGGCTTCGAGACAACTGACCTCTACAGTATTGTCAGCAGATGAACGCGCGAAGAGGTTGTTCTGCCTCCTCTGTTATGGAATCTCTCTATGAACAATATTCTGCTTTCCCCGGAGAAGATGAGTGAAATTGTTATTACCTATGTCGAGTATTGAAATTACCTTCTCTGAAAGCGAAAAATACTTAGGTATTTCAGGTATTTTACCTGTAAATATATGCAATAGGAAAACCATGTGGTCTGAACCCAAGTACAAATTCTTGATTGTATACGCTGTAGTCAGATGGATAGTGCTATATGACATTGTTGTCTGGTGGATGGCTTTGCATAACTCCACTTTCTGTGCGATTCTAAATAAAGTTCAGGGAATGGCTTTGCAGAACTCCACTTTCTGTGCGATTCTAAATAAAGTTCAGGAAATGGCAAACTACTTATGTATAGTAATACACAATTTTCAACTGTAATTCGAAAAAAATCAATTCAATTTCGAATAAGATCATTTGAAATTCGAAAAAGGTCAATTGAAATTCGAAGATTCCATTTTAAATTCGTAAAAAATCAATTGAAATTCGAAAAAAATCAATTGAAATTTGAAACACATCAATTGAATTTCGAAACACATCAATTGAAATTCGAAATACATCAATTGAAATTCGAAACACATCAATTGAAATTCGAATTTTTCCATTTGAAATTCGTAATACACCAATTGAAATTCGAAAAACATCAATTGATATTCGAAATACATCTATTGAAATTCGTAAATGTAAACAAATCTGCACATTAGATTGGGTAGAATTTATTTACAGATTTGCTGACTAAATCTTAACATATAATGTGATGATCTTATCTTTTATGAATATTTATTCAAAATTAGTTGAAACAGAACATATTTAAATATTTTAATATTAAAGGTTTAACACATACAAATTGTATCACTTAAATGCTACCCCATCTAATATACAGCATTGATTTTGTTTACATTTTTCGAATTTCAAATGATGAACTTCGAATTTCAATTGATGTTTTCCGAATTTCAATTTGTGTATTACGAATTTCAAATGGAAAAATTCGAATTTCAATTGACGTATTCCGAATTTCAAATGATGTGTTTCGAATTTCAAATGGTGTGTTTCGAATTTCAATTGATGTGTTTCAAATTTCAATTGATGTTTTTCGAATTTCAATTGATGTTCTTCGAATATCAAGTGATGTTTTTCGAATTTCAATTGACCTTTTTCGAATTTCAAATGGAATATTCGAATTTCAATTGATCTTTTTCGAATTTCAAATGGAATATCCGAATTTCAATTGATATTTTTCGAATTTCAAATGGAATCTTCGAATTTCAATTGACTTTTTTCGAATTACAATTGAAAATGGTGTAGACAGGAAGCTAAAAAAATTTCGACCCTATGTTTTGGCACAAGGAAACAAGGTGGCGCTATATACCTTTAAAAGAACAATATGAAAATGCTATTTTATAAATCCTCACATAGTTCATTGGTTTTATACGCCAGTATTCAGACCGATAATTGTGGATACTGCTATGGCATTGTCGTCTGGGGGACGGCTCTGCAGAACTCCAACTTCTGTGCAATACAAAATAAAGTTCAGGAAATGGCTGCCAAATGTTTATCACTGGTGCGTTGAGTAAGTCACCAACTGAGGCACTGAATGTTACATTACATTTAATACCGCTGGACTTTAAAGCAAAGGAATATGCCGCATGTACTGCTATTAGACTTGGGGAACTGTCACTCCGGTCAGGAAATACCTGCGGACATAATGTCATTCTAGAAAAAAAGCCTGACCTTCTATGCATTTACACTTTTAAACCAGATTGGAATTTGACCGTTTTTTGGTGTTTGTGTTAAGTTTTGAGCTTTGGTGGTATCTGGCACATATAGTAAAATTTTGTAGAACATTTTATCCCAGCCCTCCACATTTAAAGGGGTGTTTTTTACGATTTGTTAAAATAGGGACAAAAATTACATATATGAGGGGTAGCTAGAGGGTTAATATGTTCCACAAAAATATTGGGATTAATATTATCTATAAAGTTGCTAAACATACCTTACACCAAAAAAATATTTTTGTTACATAATAGTGAAATGTAACGTTTTTGAGGTACAATGTGGCCTTTTTGAGCTATTTAGTGTGTTTAGACACGTTCAGATTGTATTGATATGTTCATAAAAGTTGTTCAGATTTACCTTGGCTAAAAATTTGCAAAGTGAAAAATGACGGGTCCCTGAAAGTTATGCTGAAAAACGTGAAAAAAAAATATTTTTTTCCTTCACTTTTTCAAAAAAAAAGTATGGAAAAAAATATTTTTCGCATAAAATGTTAAGAAACTTTGCTCATCATATTCTTAGCTACATTATTGCTAAATATAGTTAAGCGGTATCACCAAGTCTGAATCAGTTTTTGGACAAAAGCTGATGTCACCTCTTTCAGGGGGCCCACTGATTTTCAGATACTTTGGAGGCCCATAAAAGCAAATTGGTCACCAATTTCGCCAAACCGAGTAAAGCGTTATACTACCTTTTGGTAGTAGAATCCAACCTATACTGTCAAGTCCATGTATTTTTTTTCACTGTTGCACAGTGTTATTCATTGAGCCAACTTGACTTAACGAATGATGCAGAAGTTCTTATTTTTAGGGCTACTTTCACATCCAATTCTCAGAATTTAGTCCCAAATTAATGAGCTGAAAAAAGCTGTAATGTGTTTGTCAAAATGCCACAGATGTAGATGTGACTGCCATGGACTTTAGTCTCTCTTTAGTTAGTTTCTTCCCTTATCATATAACCCTCGTAGCTTGGCGGTAAAAGAAACAACAGCAAAACAAGCGATAGCTACAATATATGTCTTATAATAAAATATTTTTCAGTTGCATAAACGTTTCGTTTAAAAATTCCAGACCAACGAAAATAAACATAAGAGATGTGAGCAGAGATGAAGGAAGGGCTTCGATTCAAGTCTTCAAGTGTTCCTCTTCATAATGACCTTCAATAATTGAACGAAGTGTCGAAGATATTTTTTATTTTCTTTCACTTTTCTTTACGTGTATCATTGTCTTTGGTTTGTCTTTTTCGGCCGGTTTCTGTGGATTTTTTTTTTTATTATTATTATTTTTTTTTAATTTTTGTCAAGTATAACTGACGATCTTTTGCGCCACAACTTTCCTTTAGAGGCATTGTTTTTTTATTGTTTTTGTTTAGTTTTAACCCCTCTCTTTTCTCCCTCTCTCACGCTCGCTCTCTTTACATAGTGTTGCACTTGTTTCACTTGACGCTTTAATGTTTATTGTCAATCCACTGTATTGAAATAACGCAATCGGCAAATAAATCAATATGGCAGGTGAGACAAACGGTCAATACGGGTTTTTACAGATACAACAACAAACGGCAGAAGAGTATTAAGTAATTACATACAAAGTATTCGTCAAAAACACCACACAACAACAAAAAACCATTATAATGATGATCGTCATCATTATTATGAAGATCGTCTTTAAGATGACAGATGATCTCTATTAGAATGAACATCATCTTTATTATTAAGATCATCATCATCATTATGATAATAAAGCTTGTCTTTATTATGACCATCATCATATCTTTATGATCTCCACCAGCGCCACTTTATTTTCGGTTCATACACACCACTCTTACTGACGTTTTAGCTGTCACTTTTTTTATGGCCTTGTGAATGTTTGTTTTTAACACTTTTCTTTTCACAATTATACGTGTGTGTTTGTTTTGTTTTATTAGCTTAGGTTATTTCTATTTATTTTTCTTCATATATTTAAAAAAAAAAACAACAACAAAAAACTACCTGTCTTTAGGTGTTTAATCCATTTATGGATTACTTTCTTCTTCTACTATTTTCTGGCACACCAAAACAACACTTCTTTTTCTTCATTGGCTTGTCGTGGTCTCGGCGTCCAAATGTATGTACATAGGTATATATAATGTCACCCGATCTCTGTGTAACGCTTTGTAAATATTTGATTTAGGATTTCTTCGCACACACCCACACACACAGAATACAAATGAAACCGATATTAAAAAACAACTGCGCGTGCGTACACGTCTTTCGTTTTGTGAGAAGACGCGCTCCTTTACCGTTATGTTGTATTCACGCCGAAAGCTGTTAGTACAATGAACGCTCCTCAGCTATTACCAAACTTTATTGGCCATCATTACCGTGGCGACTTTTGTGCTTAGGCCCAGTCTGTCATAGACTGACTGTTTTGGGGTCTCTCTGGGTGGGGAGAGCTATGACGGACGGTACGTGCTCTACAACAATGCCTTGGTAAACAACAACAACTACTACTACTACAACTATTCATTTGCCATCATTATGATCATTCATTATCACATTGTGTGGTAATGAAAGCCTGGTTTCGTCAAAGAGCCAACAACACCAAAAAGTTGGGCTTTTGTAATATTTGTCTGCTTTTTGGTGTTTTTTTTTTTTTTTGTGACTACTCAATGAGAGCAAAAGTTAGGCGAGTTAATGGGTGCATCTGCTGAAAGCTTTTGTAAGTAGTTTTAATGCAAAAGTTTTATGTTGTAAGAGTTACCATATTGTAGAAAAACTGAAACGAAGAATTAAAATAATCTCAGTAGGGAAAATCGGTGAAGGTATGCCCTAGGCTGAGGAAGCTACTATCTGATTCACCCTGTACAGTGGGATATACACAGGATGAGGCAAATAACTGGACAAATGCAAAGAGTAGTCTCTCAATGTACTGCTCGACACATATTCCCGAGGAATTCCCTAACAGAACCCGAGGATCAGCAGGACCAACAAGAGTGCGAGTGGACTGCGAGCTTCGCTAGCTTGTTGACTAAGAGATCCAGAATAAGCTGGGCTTTTAACAGCTTTGACAAGGTTTGTAAACACAGGAACCTCACAAGAAGGAGAACTATCTCCAAGTGGTGCATGAAATCCTGGTAGATCTAGAACGCTGTGGCTGCAAGGTCGTGGCATATGCGGACGACGTGGCAATCGCAGAGACATCCTACAGGTGACTCTGAATCATTTGGCTAGATGGGCCAAAAGCAGCGGCGCTAATCCCAACAAGACAGAATTGGTTCTCTTTACTAGGATGAATAATGTCCCACATGTGGACCCTCCACCTCGGATATATGGAACAGATCTAATCTTTTCTGAAAGTGCAAAATTATTAGGAATAATTCTAGATAGGGAACTGTTACTCACACTTAACGCACTGGAACGTGTAAGGAAGGCCAACATCGCCATATATTCCTGCAAAAAGGCTATAGGGCCGCGATGGGTCCTCTCTCCTAAAATCGACCATTGGATAGAGAGGCAAAGGTTGTCTACGTTAGTATCAGTTCTGACGGGACTCTGGTTGATCGGCGAACACGCCAAAAGATTGGGTATTGACTCCAATGACTTCTGCAGAAGCTGTGGAGATGAAGAAGATGTGGAGAGCATTGAGAACTTGCTATGCGACTGCCCCGCTCTGAGTAAACGACGACTGGACATACTGGGGTCGGCCTTTCTAGGCAGCCTAACAGATCTTTCCAGTACCGATATTCGTACTATCGATAAATTCATATATATAAAAGGTTGGTTTCGATGAGGGGCATTTCAGCCCGTGGTAACACTAGGGACCCTAACACTGGGGACCTAAAAAAATAAGTCTGCCACCCTAACCTATGGTATTTTACGAGGCAGGAAGTTGAAGTGCAAACCCAACATTCTGGAAAGAGCAAATAGGGCTATGGTAGCGCTATACAATGTATAAGTAATGTAAATAGGTCTGAATACGCGTATAGTTCATTGGCTGGGTACAGCAGTAGTTAGACCGATAATGCTGTACGGCATTGTCGTCTGTTGCACAGTTCTGCAAAATCCACATAAAGTTCAGCGAATGGCCAACGATTCTAACTGAGGCACTAAATGTTATACTTTATTTAGTGCCTATATACATTATAGCAGCATTATAGCATATAGGCAGTAGTTACTGCTATTAGACATAAGGAATTGTCACAATGGTCAGGAAATGGCTATAAAATACCTATTAAAAGCCCAGCTTATAAAATACCTATCCTTCCGGGCATTGTACTTCTATATTACAATGAGTACTGAATCACTTATTGACAAGAAGAGTCTACAATTTTACAGACAGTTCCGAACTCAACTTCCAAGTTGGCATTGGTGTATTTTCTAAGGATCTTGAGTTATCCCTTGCAAAAAGACTGACGGTTCCAAATTTAACAACCTTGTGGTCAAAAATTTAGCTATGAAAGTGGTAGCATAATGGCTATAAATGAATGCTTTTCTCAGATATTTAGAGTACTATAGAGTTCCTGAAAACTGTCTTCCTCAATTCAAAAAACTGCCTTTGACAGTCTGTGGCGGATTTCCTAACGAGTTAGCTGCACAGGCATATATCGATAGTACCCTTGCGGCAATAATGACAAGTTGCCACTAATCAGGAACTACATACATTGCAGGCTGATGTAGCCCTACCTAAACTCCAAACGCGCCAAATACCTGCAGTCGTTCCCAAGACCTAGACGCCTGGTCTTGATAACGGCAGCATAGCGTTGGAGCTTGTAGTGTCCGTCATGATACCAGGGAACTGCAAAGCAGATGAGCTTGAAGACTAGGAACTGCCTTAAAAGCTCCGTTTGAATTGAAATATGTGTTCAAGGCTCTAGAGACCTGTAAACTCTACGTTAAGGATAGTACCGTTACGGAAAACAAATGACAGGTTGTCACTAGTCAGGAATTATATTTGGGCTCGCCTAAACTCCAAACGCACTAGCTGCTGCCGTTATAGAGGCCGGACGACTCACTTATCTTGTTGGTCATGACGGGTCACTCACTGCCTTATTGAACGGCACGAAAAGCGGTCTAGATTTCCTCCTAGACAAAAACTAGGAGGACATCTAGTGTACGTGTAGTGTTCAAAAATTAAAGCGACTACGTGAGCGGTCGCAATTTTAGCCGACCTAACAAAGAAAACACAACAAATTTGGGAAAATGTATCTTTATTTCACCTATTAGCTCGATACGCTTTTTCCAGCGGTTTTTAATAGCTTATATACCCTGTTAATAGTAAGAACTGTCTAGCTCCTGAAAATAGCCATAAAACCGAAATCTCCACCGCTTCATTGTTGGCAAAACTTTTTCTGCCGAGCCATTTGTTCATGTTTGGAAACAAAAAATAATCCGAGGGAGCTAAATCTGGCGAAGAAGATGCGTGCTAAGGCAATTCGAACTTTAATTTATTGATTTTAACCTTCGCAATGGATGTGTGAACTGGTGCCTTGTTTTGATTCTGAGCAAACGCGGCACCCATCATTCGCACAGCTTTCTCATCATCACATTTTCCGTCAATATGCGATATATAGCATTTTTTAAATGCCTATGACTTCTGTTAGCTCACGAACCCTCAACCAATGGTCATCCAATACCATTTTGTGGAATTTTTAAGCATTTCTGGCGTGGAGATCCCAATTGGTCGACAACTACGGTGTTCGTCTTGGCTGCTCGTACGGAAGTAAACGTAGGAGCAGACTCCGCCAAAGTAGAATCTAGTCCGGTTTTAATATTGATTGGGCTGAGACCTTTCAAATGAAAGTATTGTACTCGTATCGTATTACATATCGGTGATTAATTTTTTCATGTTTACAAACTCACTGAGATCGTTTACTTTTGAGTGCTTAAGAAACTTAACGTGGCGCCTTGAAACTTAAAACATATAATTTCGAAGTTTGTCTCTTTTTCACCGCCATCTACATGTCAGGTCGGCTAATTTTAACACGGCCCTAAACGATAACTTTTAAATTAATACAAGTCTCAACTCCGAATTCTATTTGAAGGTCTAAAGGAAACTGAAAGCTCAAATCTCGGATACTTATTTGATAATTGTAATATAATCAATATGTAGATGATTTTTAATCAACTCGAAGGACCAAGTGTTCTACTGGTATAATACAGAAATCATTATCACTCACAAAATTTAACTCAAAATTGTAGATCGCAGATCCACTGACAAATCTAAAATTTACTAACTTAAAAGATCGAACAATTGCAAGAGAATTTTAAAAATCAAAACTCAATAGTTTCTACAAATTCTTTTTTTTTAATTTGTTGATCGTCAACTTTATATTGGGCCATTTGATAGTTTGTTTACAGTAAGATTCGATTTATATCATTTTTTCAGGACAAAAGCAGTTGGAAGATCCAATTTTCCCTACCTATTAGATTCAAACTAGCTTTTGAACAGCTCGAAGGACCAAATGTTCTTATAAGGAATAGGCGGTCATACCATAGATGATTTTTTTATCAACTCAGTGGATCATGTGAAAATTATCACTCACTCGTAATTATTAATATTAAAATATTTTGTTGTTGAATTGGTGTGCTTTTTCTGTCTTAGGTATTTTTGCAGATTTCATTGGGATTGGGCTTTGATTTCGATGTCACAATGTATACCCATATTTCGATGTATACCCATATTTCGTCAACGGCTATGACCCTTTCATCGTCATTCAACAGCTCCTGAGTGATGGTGGTGCCTCATATTTAGTACAAATTTATATTTGTGAGTTATTTGAGACTGAAAATGGGTCATATCGGAACAATTCGCATAGTAAAGCCTTTTTTCATTTATCCAAATTTGATATTTTAAAGCGTCACAAGCATCAAATATCATTTAGAAGCCATAAATACCACTTAGGAGCCACACATGTCATTTATAAGCCTTACCAACTTCAAATATCATTTAGAAGCCACAAGCATCATATAGAAGCTACAAATACCACTTACAAACCAAAAAGACCACTTAAAAGCCACAAATACCTACTTTTAAGGAGCTATGGACTTATTTGTTAAAGAGGATATGCATTCATAACATTCATGAACTTCTTGGTGCTATTGAAGACACAAATTCTTAACGATTGGTAGGAATTTGTGTCAGACACAAATTCTTACCATTCGTACCGTCATAGATTCATATTCTGGTATGTCCCACATACAGAGGACGCAATTTTACTTCCAGACGCCATAGGTACCAGAAAACATCCTTTCGATTAGATTTCTTGATAACGAAATATTAATTTCAGGCTCTCTAAACGCCCACAAATGTTGGTTCTGCTAAAAATAAATATAGGTCAATTATTCCCTTTACTGTATTTCCCCTCAGTACTAAGCAACAGTCTGGCAACTCATACGTCATTGCAATCATGTTCCCATAACACTTTCGCTTCCATTTCACACATCTGCAAAGTAAAACCAAATGAAAGCTCTTTCTCGGGTTTTTTTCCATCCAGACCTTTCTCAATATAAATCAGCTAACTCTTGGCATGCTCAGCAACCCAAAAAGAAAAGCTCTATTACTTCTGCTTTACATTTGCGCATAAACAATGAAACTTTTCCTTACCCCGTAACAGGTTGAGGAGCATGCGCAGAAATCTGCACTACGTGACTTTTAGGGTTTCGGCAGATTGCGTTCGCTCTACAATGACTACCGCTTAATGTACGATATCACGGAAACTAGATGTTTGCATGAGTTTCAGATTATGTTTATTGAATATTAAATGATATATTAACAAAAAAAAATAATCAAAGAAGAAGATAGAGAGAGAGAGTAGGAGAAAAAGAAATTACAATACAATTACACCATGTCGAATTTTTAATATTTTTTTAAAGATCTAAAAAAGACACACAAATTATATACCCGTAAAATAGGAGAATTGATATTATTTGAACAAATCGAAGTAGAAAATAAATAATAGTATTGTGATAGTGATATAGAATGATTCTACTCTCTTTTAGTGGACACACAAATTCATATACCCGTAAAATATAAGAAATTGGCATAAAGATGGCGTTACAATAGATTGTAAGAAGTTTAGTCTAGAATCAAATATAATTTGAACAAATCGAAGCAGAAACTTAAGAATAGTATTGTAATAGTGTTATAAAATGATTCTACGCTCTTTTTGTGGTGAATTTTTATAGCTGTCAGATTATCTGGAATTTACATACAATGTTTAATTGGAGTTAACTAAGATATGTTGAAAATTTGGCTAAATAGTTTATTCAAATTACGAGTTTTAAAATTTCTCATCGTTAATTGAAATGGTGTCTTATTTTTAACGCATTTTTTCTTTATTTTATGATTGGAATACTTCAAATTTCTATTGAATTTATTTGACTTGGAATTCATGGCTATTCCATCTCATCAGTTCCTACAGGCCATTTGGTCGGCCTTGCGTTCCTCAGTCGATCATTTATCGATATCTATGTTTACATTACAATTAGTGACTCCATAATAGTTTTACATTAGCGCTGTATCTCTTGCAATACCCGCTGAGATTGCAGACTCTGATCGATATTTGTTGACTGCATGAAAGTGTTTATGAAGAGCTGTACAAAGTGTACACTGAGAAAAATATTATGCTAATTTTTAAGAATTTTCATATGACAACAGACAACGACGAAGGGAGTACATACTCATTTTCTACGGATAATTTCTCATCCTGATGATGTCTTTCGAAGAAAGACGAAATATTGAATGGAAATAGTAAAAAACTAATAAAAAAACCAACATAGACCTCGAGCTCATTTTTGGATAAATATCATACATAATTTTCGTAAATAAAAATTAGACAATTTATTTAATATTAAAGAAAATTTTTTCAGAAAATTTGAAACAAAATATTTAAAATATTTTGAAACAAAATATTTAAAATTAAGACATTTCATGCTAAAATTTATCCAAATGTTTTTAATATGAAGTAAATATCTTCATACTATTAAAGGAAGACACATCTTTAACATGATGCCATTTCATACTAAAATTAAGAAATTTTTAAATTAAAAAATTTGGATATTTCATACTAAAAACAAACTGTTTACTAAATATTAATTGAATTGATCTATTTTTTGTATTAGAATTAGGTTAGGACGGATTGGGATCAACATCTTAAAATAAGAAAATTTCAGACCTAAAATTTACTTAATTTTAAGGAAATGTCCTTATTGTAAAGATTAGGATGTATTTGAAGCAAACTTATTAAGATAAATATCTTAAGTTATGAGGAAAATTTCTTAATTTTTAAAAATTAGGAAGCGTTTGAAATCATATCTTTCAATTTATGACATTTCATACGTAAAATTAAGGTAATTCGTTTATAATTAAGGAATTATCTCAATTTTAATATATAATGTCCTAATTTTAATGATTAGGACGTATTCGGAAAAACAAATTTAATTTTAAGTATGAAATGTCTAAAATGTATATAAAATTAAAAGATTCCCATGATAATTGTTATAATTTTAAGGATTAGGACATAACTTGGGCCAAACTCTTTAAAATATGACACTTCCTATTTACAATGAAAGCAATTTTAATAATATTAACGAAATTTTCTTAATTTTAGGCAATAAATGTCTTGTTTTTGAAGATAAAAACCATTTTGAAGAAAAAATCTTTAAAGTTAGTATACTTCATACTTAATATGAAAACAATTTGCTTAATATTAAGGAAATTCCTTTAGTTTTTATTGCGAAATGTTCTCATGATATATTTTAGGACAAGTTAGTATAGTAGCAAAATCTTTAAAAGTGGGGGCATAAAGAATTAGTCTTAATTGTAAGTATTAGTTGGCCTCATTTTAAATATTAAAACCATATTGAAGCTAAATCTTTTAAATTTATACTTACCATGAAAGCAATTTGTTTAATATTAAGGAAAATGTCTTAACTTTAACTATGAAATGTCTTAGTTTTTAAAGAAGGACAAGTGGTTTACTTTAACTGTGAAATGTTTTAGTTTTTATAGAGAATGACGCCTTTGGAGCAATATCTTAAAAACTAGGATACTACATACATAAGATGAAGACAATTTTCATAATATTAAAGAAAATGTGTTGATTTTATGTAGGAAATATTTCTATCTTGAAGATTAAAACTTTTGGAGCAACATTTTTGAAATTAGTATATTTCATACTTAATATAAAAACATTTTGCATAGTATTAAGGCAAATATCTTAACTTTAAGTATGACATGTCTTTATCGCTTAAGTTAAATAGAAGCAAAAACATAAAAATTAGAACATTTCTTGTCTAAAATTAAGACCATTTTCTTGATATTAAAGAGATTGACCTCATTTTAAGCAGGAAATGTCTTTATTTCACAGACTAAGAAATTTTTGGAGAAAATTTTTAAGTATAAAACAAACTTATTTTAAAGAACAGACCATTTTTGGAGCAATATATTTAAAAGTAGTACATTTCAAACCTAATAATACGGAAATTGTCTTAATTTTCAGTATGAACGTTTCTCAATTAAAATTTTTTGACTTTTTTGGAGCTGAATTTTTTAAATTAGGTTAACTTCTATTTTCAGTGAAGCTGGCTTAATAAATGCAAAAGAAAAAAAATAAAGGACATTATTAAAGAATAAAAAATATTAAGTATTAAAGAAATTGCTTTAATTTTAAACAAGGAATGTCCTTATTGTACATAGTAATGTCCTTATTTTAAAAATGACTGACTGTCGACTTCATCGCCACCTGCATCGGATTTGAAGCCATTTGTTTTAGCCACAACACCGCAAAACTCGCTAAGTGATGGCAACGCCGTCAGTGTTGCATTTTTTTGGCACACTGCCAAATCCTATTAATATTATAAAATCGTTTGTTTGTCTGTTTGTTTGTTTGTTTGTTTGTTCCAGCATCACGCCTAAACGGCTGAATCGATTTTCTTGAAACTTGGTGGACAGATAGACCAATGCCTGGGAAGTGCCATAGGCTACTTTGATTTTCGATTTTCCGCCAAGTGATTTTCGACCACTTGACCACAGAGACTCCTGTTAAAGCTAGAGAGCTGAAATTTTGCACACACATAGACTGGAGTGTTGTATAAACTACGGACTACTTGCTTAATCATATTTCGGCCAGTGGTAAGTTGTAGCGCTATCAAAAACGTGCGTTTTGTTTTTGTCGTTTCGGAATCCTCTTATAAGATACAAAGTTAAAACTTTGCATATATGCAGTACTATAAACCGCAAATATATGCGCGAAAAATTATTTTGAATTATCTGAATGTGGTCAGTTAAACTGTGACCCGAACAATTTTCATTATTTCTCTGATTTTAAAGGTTCCTTAAGAGCCAATGATTTACAAATTTATATGTACAGACTGATCTCAAAGGAAATGCGAAAACAACAATTCGATGTCCAGTCTGAGGTCAAACCGGACTTAAAACCGCGACTTAAAATTTTTAAAGCCTTTTCAAAATATATCGCTCACCACTTACTGTGGTAACCTATCTAACATTGTCAATTCGGTCACTTATACGACTGTGGTCAGTTCAGCAGTGACCAAATCAATTTCCACACTATCTGTACTTTAATAGTCCTTTAAGAGCTATAATCCTAATAACTTATGTTTGTATACTGATCTCCAAGGGATGCACCAAGCGACTTTTGACCGCTTGACCATTACGGTACCTTTAAGAAGTAGGAAGCTTTAAATTTTGCTTTGGTATGGACTTGAGTGTTGTATACCCTTCGGACTATTCACACAGTCGTTTTTGACACGTAGTCAGTTGTCGCGCTATCAAAATTTTAAATATTTTTTTGTATTTCAGAAGCGCCTAAAATGATCCACAGATAAATTAATATGTAGTACTATACCCGAGAAATGCAATTTTGAATTCTACGATTGTGGTCAGTTAAGCAATGACCAAAACCATTTTCAATCTTTACTGGATTTCAAGATTCTTTAAGAGTTTTTCATTTTTTCAATACATTAAAAATCTCATAAATTGCACTCTCATAGACATGAGTGTTGTATAAACCACGGGCTACTCACGTAGACATTTTTCGGCCAGTGGTCAGTTATAGCGCTATCAATTGTTTTTGTCCTTTCTGAAGCCTCTTATAGGACACAAAGTTAAAATTTTGTAAATATAATAATTTTGAATTCTCTGACTGTGGTCAGTGAAGAAGTGGCCAAAACAATGTTCACTATTTTACAGATTGTAAAACTTCTAACCCCTGTTCAAAATATATCTCTCACCACTTAATGTGTTTGTAACGTTGTCAATTCGGTCAAATCTCAGACTGTGGCAAGTGTAGCAGTGACCAAAGCAATTTCCACTCTTTCTGTTCTTTAAAGGGCTCAAAATGGCAATGTTAATACTAATTCAAGCGACTTTTGGCCGCTTGACCGTTGCGGCTCATGTAACGGGTAGAAAGCTAGAAACTCCAGTGTGGTATAGCCTACGGACTATTAACATAGTCGTTTTTTGGACAGTGGTCAACTCTCGCGCTTAAATTATACAAAGATAAAATAATATGTAGTATACACAGGAAAAAAACAATTTTGAATTCTAAGATTGTTGTCAGAAGTGACCAAAGCAATTTTCATTCTTCCACTACATTTCAAAATTCTTTAAGATTTTTTCATTCTTCCAATAAAAATCCCATAATGATCTGTGGAGCTGCACATACATGTGCACATATATGTGCGTCGTCCGGCCTGAGGACAAGAGATACACAAAACCGGAGACATAATGTTTAAAAGTCTTTTCGAAATATATCGCTCGCTATATACACCGGTAATATTTAAACAAAAATGTATACGAGTATATCGAAATTTGAAACATACATAGCATATTATGCATTTGTCTCTCACCCACTTATTTGGTGACCTCTTGACCACTGACCCCATAAAAGTATTAATTTGAAAGTTTGCACACATATCGTACATTTGAGATTGTGCTTTTATATTTACAGAATTTTTTACTGTTGTCAGTGAATTTGTTTGAGTTTCTGAGAGCATCTGGAGTTTGATAGACTTTCAAGTAGACTGATCCTGGATGTTAAACAAATTTTTAATGATCGGAGTATGATCAAATAATCGAAGGTATTTGTAAACCAAAGATTTTAAATACCTATTTTTACATAAATTTTGCTATAGCCATCATTTTTTTTTAGTATTTGGGTCCTTATTTTTTATTCAAAATCAAAAATAATACTAATGTTTGAATCACTGTTTTCATAGGCAACCCGGGTATCGCCGGGTATTTAAATGCTAGTATAATTATAATTTAAAACAACATAGTTGTTTCTTTTCTCAGTTGCTACTTTTTTCAAGTCTCACGGGCTTGGACAATTAACAAATCTTTGAAAAGGTTCTTAAAATGAAGGCGTTCTATACTCAAAATACAGAAAATTTCCTTAAAATTATGGAAAATGAAATATCCTTATTTTAAATAATAGATCATGTTTGGAGCAATATAAAAAAATTTTACTTTTCATTCTTTATATTACGGAATTTGTCTTATTAAAAAATTATGTCATTTTTGAAGCTGCGTTTTTCAAATTTTATTTTCAGTGTAGCTGGCTAAATAAATACAAAAGAAAAAAATTCCATCTTTTGTAATAAGAAATTAGTTAAGGCCATCTACATCGTCTGCAGGCAAATATTTGAGTAGTTTTTTTCGATTAAGTGAATTTATGTAAAAACAAACGGGTTTTTCTATTTTTTTTTTTTTAAATTCAATAATCGCACAATAACAAATAATGGCATATTTTGTGGTTGCTTCACATTTCAAGTGTCAATAAAATAAAAATAAAAATTGCAAATACTGCTGGCACTCGCAGTGTTGTGATGTGTCAGACCCCTTTTGGCCACTGTTTTTCTTGACATTTTGTCATTGGCCATCATCTATCGCCACTGCCCAGTCCATCATCAGTCCATCCATCACAGGCACCTGATATCATTTGATGTGAGTGGAAAACTTTAATTTGATCGCCCGTGTTGGACAGGTATTAAATTAATGATGGCATTAAGTGTTTATCACCATTTAATAATGTTTTTTCCCCATATTTTGCTCTTATGTATTTTTATTAAATGATATGATGGTATGGCCTAAAGTATTTGACCGCACACGTTGAAAGTAGTGCCTTTTGTTTGTTTTTTCATGTTTTTCATTATTAAATCCTGCTATCATTTATATAATAAAATCGGTTATTGTAGGCTTTCCTCCAGTAGGATTACTTTCTATTTTCATATTACGGAATATTATGAAAATTTTTATTTGTTATTAATTAAATAATGTACCTTCGATGGGAAGGGATCTTTATATGGACACTATATCAAAGCCTTTTACAATCGGACAATATACGAGTATATGTTTTTGATGTTCTTCAGATGTTTTTAAAGATTTCTTTGGATATAAATAAGTTCAATGATTTGTAGAATTACTTGTTTTCAATTTTTAAATGCACATCAATCAAAAATTTAGTTGTTTATTACTTGACAACTGCATAAAATTTTGCAAAAAAAAACCGGCTGAGTCATTATTTTCTTTATGTTTAACTTTGAATATATCCGACTTGAATAATTGATCAATTCAAAAGAAAACAAGTGAAATATATTATTGAACTACATATCTAATCATTTGATCAGATAATTTTCTCTTGAATTTCTGGCCTACCTAACTGAATCAAATACAAATACACAAATGCGCGCTGATGCGCATGCGTAGTCACTCAAATAGAAGCTTTAAAAGTGCAACGATGAAACCGAAAGTTGCCTAACAGCCTAAAATTGTGTGGCAGTTGTGTGGATGTGGGCTCATTTTGGTGGCAACAAAAATCATTTTTTTTTTTCAAATTTGCTTAAGAAAACAGAGTACATAGATGGGCATGTAAGTAAACATGTACTCGTACATGCGGAGTATATAGCGGCTTTTGTTTTTTGCACAATGGCAATAACCGACAGACTGACATATGGTGCATGTTACCCAAGATTTTTTTTGAAGCATTTGCATTTTATATTTATTTATTTATTTACTCCAAACTGCCGGTTGAAGTTGCATGTTTTTTCTTTTCTTGTTGCGACGTATGTCTTTATACCAATTTCTTTTGCTTTTCTCTTCACATTGTAGTTAAAATGACAAAAAGATTAAAAGAAAAGCGAAGCCATACAAGTTTGGTTTAGGAGATTTCGTGTTTGGGAAAACCCTGGTAGATGGTAGAGGATAAAGTCACACTACACCTAAAATGTATAATGTAATCAACAATACTATTATGAAAAAGGTTTTCTTCGAAAATATGAAACATTTTATCATTTTTATTAAAATCCGACTGCGCTAAAACATTCCAAAGTGTACCACAAAAACGGTTTTTAGTACAAGACATGTTTCTATACTACTTCCTTGTATCCATTAAACATTTAAATTAACTTATCGATCTCAACTAAAATATGATTCGGCATATCTTGGGAATAGCACATTTCTAGTGACAAAACTATCATTGCCAGTTGAGATTACAAAATATGGAAAAAGTGTACCACAAACTTAAGTAAAACTTTAATGTAATCAACAATACTATTATGAAAAAGTTCACGGAACAAATGCAGTTTTGCACATCTTTGAAGGCAAAGCTTTCGAACGATATCATTTTTGTTATAATCTGATTGCGATAAAACATTCCAAAGTGTACCACAAAAACGGTTTTTAGTACAAGTCGTGTTTCTATACTACTTCTTCAATCATTTAAATGAACTCATCGAATCCAACTAAAACTATGATTCGGCATATCTGTGGAATAGCACATTTCTATTGACACAACTGTCATTGCCAGTTGAGATCACAAAATATGGAAAAAGTGTACCACAAACTTAAGTAAAATTTTAATGTAATCAACAATACTATTACGAAAACGATTTTCTACGAAAGCTCGGAACAAATGTAATTCTGCACATCTTTGAGAGCAAAGCTTTCGAATAATATAATTTCTATTATAATCTGATTGCGCTAAAACATTCCAAAGTGTACCACAAAAACGGTTTTTGGTACAACACGTGTTTCTATACTGCTTCTTTTGTATCTATCAAACATTTAAATGAACTCATCGAATCCAACTAAAAATATGATTCGGCATATCTATGGAATAGCACCTTTCTACTAACATAACTATCATTGCCAGTTGAGGTCACAAAATATGCAAAAAGTGTACCACAAATCAAAAATACTATTATGAAAAAGTTTTTCTTCGAAAATATGAAACAGATGTAATTCTGCACATCTTTGAAAGCAGAGCTTTCGAATGATATTATTTTGATTATAATCTGATTGCGCTAAAACATTTCAAAGTGTACCAAAAACACAGTTTTTAGTACGACAAGTGTTTCTATACTACTCCTTTTGTATCCATCAAACATTTAAAAGAACTCTTCGAATCCAACTAAAAATATGATTCGGCATATCTGTGGAATAGCACATTTCTACTGACTCAACAGTCATTGCCAGTTGAGATCACAAAATATGGAAAAAGTGTACCACAAACTTAAGTAAAATTTTAATGTAATCAACAATACTATTACGAAAAAGTTTTTCTACGAAAGCTCGGAACAAATGTAATTCTGCACATCTTTGAAACTAAAGCTTTCGAAGATATCATTTTTATTATAATCTGATAGCGTTAAAACATTCCAAGGTGTGCCACAAAAACAGTTTTTTAGTACAACACGTGTTTCCATACTGCTTCTTTTGTATCCATCAAACATTTAAAAGAACTCTTCGAATCCAACTAAAAATATGATTCGGCATATCTATGGAATAGCACCTTTCTACTAACATAACTATCATTGCCAGTTGAGGTCACAAAATATGCAAAAAGTGTACCACAAACTTAAATAAAATTTTAATATAATCAACAATACTATTATGAAAAAGTTTTTCTTCGAAAATATGAAACAGATGTAATTCTGCACATCTTTGAAAGCAAAGCTTTCGAATGATATTATTTTTATTATAATCTGATTGCGCTAAAACATTTCAAAGTGTACCACAAAAACGGTTTTTAGTACAACACGTGTTTCTACACTACTTCTTTTGTATTCATCAAACGTTTAAATGAACTCATCGAATCCCACTAAAAATATGATTCGGCATATCTATGGAATAGCACCTTCCTACTAACATAACTATCATTGCCAGTTGAGGTCACAAAATATGGAAAAAGTGTACCACAAACTTAAGTAAAATTTTTTTATGTGGTATTTTCGATAATCCCTGTAAAATTTAATATTGGTTGGTCGGATATTTCAATTTTGAGACATAAACTGCCCAATAGTTATACTGTTTTTGAACAAATCTTGGTCTGATTACTAAATCATGTCCTTAGTATTGTTTTTAAACAAAATTTGGTCCTTCGAGCTGGATAAATAAGGTGTTTAATACAACAAATACTGTACTTATTTTGTATACATAAAACATTTAAATAAACTCATCGAAGTCAACTAAAAATATGATTCGGCTCAACTTTGAAATAGTAGTTTTATGTTCATATAAATATCAATACCAATTGAAATCACACAAGACCCAAAAAGTGTACCGCAATTTAAGATTAAATTTTTTAGATGAAATCTTCGATATTCTCTTTAAAATAACACTATTGGTTATTCGGATATTTAAATTTTGCAACATAAACTTCATGAAGGTTATACAGTTTTGCACCAAATATTGGTTTGATGATCAACTGATGTAATTTGTATTGTTCTTAAACAAAATTTGGTCCTACGAGCTGGGTAAATAAAGTCAGCATCAATAGCCAATAAATAGTCAAGCTCTTGGTCAAATTACAATACTAATTTGTCAAATTATAGTCGAATTTTTAGACGATCTACTGTGTTGGTTAAATTAGAATCTTTAAATTCCCCTATAAGAACATTTGGTCCTTCGAGCTACTAGGAAACGGGTTGAAGTTGAATAGGAATTTTGCGTCTTCGAGTAGATCATATCCTGTTAAAATAATAAAAATCGAATCTTATTCCAAAATATTTGTTTGATTGTTCAGTTTAAAGCTTTACTCCAGATTGTAGAGCCTAGTCATAATATATATAATATGCATCTCTTAGCAATTTCTGTTATATCTTGGATATATAACAATTTTTCTACTTTTTATATAAAAATAACAGTTTCTAAAAATAGTAATTTTTTTTCGAATTTGTTAAAATATATGATATGATATATAACAATTTTTCTACTTTTTTTATAAAAATAACAGTTTCTAAAAATAGTAAATTTTTTTTCGAATTTGTTAAAAAACATTTGGTCCTTCGAGATGTACAAAAAAAAAGGTTTGAGTCAAATAAGAGTTGAATTTGTTTTCTTGAGCTGCTCGAAAACTGGTTAGAAACAATAACAAGTAAGAAAATTCAGTCGCGTAAACAAACTTAAAAATCCCCCCACATTCAGTCTCAAAAAATTTGCTTGAATCTGTTATGTTAGATTGAGTGTTATACAGAAATCACCTAAAATCGCTAATTATTTCTATTATATCTGGCGATTGTGCCATTCTTATCCACTTTCTAAGCAAAACTAACCAATTCAAGAAATGCTTAATAGTTTTACAAATCCATTAAAAATAATTGGTCCTTCGAGCAGCTCGAAAGCTGGTTTAAGTCTAATGAGATTAGAATTTGGTCCTTCGAGCTGCTTAAAAATGGTAAACCCATGGGAATAGATGTTCGAAAAGTGGTTTAAGTCTAATAAGAGTAGATTTTGTTCCTTCAAGCTACAGAGAGAATTCCTTCAATAAAGCTGACTCGATCATAAAGGGCGGTTTCGGTGGACTTGCCCTTGCTGTGGGCATGCTCTTGGTTGGACAATAGCCCGTGATTAATTTCGAGCTGCCCGAAAACTGGTTTAATTCTAACAATTATTATTATTAAACATATTTGGTCCTACGAGCCGTTTGAAAGCTGGTTTAAGTCTAATGGGAGTATAATTTTAATCTTCGAGTTGCTCGAAAACTTGTTTAAATTTAATGAGTGTATAATTTGGTCCTTCGAGTTACCGGTTTATGTTTAATGAGAGTAGAATTTGGTCGTTCGAGTTGCTCAAAAACAGCATTAAGTTTAATGAGAGCAGAATTTGGTCCTTAGAGCAGCTCTAAAACGGGTCTAAATCCAGTGAGAGTAGAATTTGGTCCTACGAACTGCGTGGAAACTGTAATAAGTCTTTCGAGATGAGCGTAGTTTTTGGTCCATCGAGCTGCTCGAAAAATGGTTTTAATCTAATGAGCGTAGATGTTGGTCCTTCGAGCTGTTCGAAAACTGGTTTTAATCTAATGAGCGTAGTTATTGGTCCTTTGAGCTGTTCGAAAACTGGTTTAAGACAAATTGGAACATAATTTGGACCTTCGAAATGCTCGAAAATTGGTTTAAGTCTAATGATAGTATAATTTGGTTGCAAATCGAGCTTCTCGAAAACTTGTTTAACTCTAATGATAGTATAATTTGATCCTTCGAGCTGCTCGAAAACCGGGTTATGTCTAAAGGGAGTAACAATAAGGTTTTAGAGCTGCTCGCAAACTGGTTTCTGTCTAATGCAAAAAGAATTTGGTCCCTCGAGCTGCTCCAAAACTGGTTTAAGACTAGTTGTAATATAATTTGGTCCTTCGAAATGCTCGGAAACTGGTTTAAATCTAATGACAGTATAATTTTGTTGCAAATCGAGCTGTTCGAATACTGGTTTAACTCTAATGAGAATAGAATTTGGTCCTTCGAGCTGCTCGAAAACTGGTTTAATTATAAAGAGCGTAGTATTTGGTCCTTCGAGCTGCTCGAAAACTGTGTCATGTCTAATGGGAGTTATAATTTGATCTTTCGAGCTGCTAGTAAACTAGTTTATGTCTAATGAAAAAATAATTCGGCACTTCAAGCTGCTCGAAAAATGGGTTTACACTAATGAGAGTACAAATTGGTCCTTCGACCTGATCTAGCCCTTTAAAAACCAGAACAATTTAATCTTTCTTCATATTATGGAACTGATGGTTCTTTTCTAGGATTTGAATCTGATTATGGACCCTTGTAATATTATATTAATACTTAGTAATGAACGATATAATTTCCTTTAAAGTTATAATTTAAATAAAAACAACTCTTTCTCAACCTAAACAACTATTGCCACCAATTTTGTAGGGGACTTTGGGGCAGCAACTGCAATCTATGCAAACTTGAAAATGACGCCACAATGGTAGCAGTTGACAGTGAATGTGGCCGAAACCAATGTCAATGTTATGAAATACAAATGCTAACCACAAGACAAGACTTTGGGTATAGAGATATTTTTCTCTATTTTTTCCTTTCTTACACAACGATCTTTATTTCCCAACGTTGTAGTCATGAATGCAATATGGAAAAGAGCTAACAAAGTCTCTTTGCAAACTGTTACGTCTTTTATTAATTTCTTGTGATTTTGTATTAAACGACTGTGAATATATGGTTAGTTTTTCTGCAATTCAATGTAGAGTGGAACAGAGTGGAAGGAAAACAAAAACATAACTGCAATTGCCGTCGCATGACCACCAATGCCAACAAGCGGAAGTAGATTATTTCATAGATACGGGTAGCACACGTCTATAAACGGATATTGCATCAAGCGAAAGCAATTGCATTTAAATAGCAGAAGCTTCATAAAGTGTTATTTAATGAGAGGAATCAGTAGTGTAATATATGCGAATATGGCTAGTCCTCAACGTCTTTCCAGACCATTCGTCTTTATGATATAGTACCATATTTGTTCACTTCGGTACCCTTTACACAAAAATATAATTATTGAAATGCTGTCTTGTTTTATCATAAACGGTTCGGTTATCAATTCCATTATTCAAATCCATACATATTCATATTTCTAACCCATTTTTATTTTATTCCCTGGAGAAGGAATCTAATTTGTCCAATTTTTTATTCCAAAATATGCAAATTTCAGAATTCCTTAAACTAGAAAGATTTCTTACTACTCTTATATCTGAGGAAATTCGTCATGTTTCTCTATTTTATAATCAAAAATAATGAATTCATGAATGTATTACCGTATAAGAAGATGTGGTCCCCCGCCAAAATTTGTTTGAGTCTAATAAGAGTACAATTTGGTCCTTCGGCCTGATTCTGCCCTGTAAAAGTAAAAAGAATCTAATAAAATAATAAGAATCAAAAACTGCTTTAAATCTTATAAGAATAGAATTTGGTCCTTCGAGCTGCTCGAAAACTGGTTTAAGTTTAATGAGAGTAGAATTTGGTCCTTTGAGTTGCTCGAAAACTGCGTTAAGTCTTATGAGAGCAGAATTGGGTCGTTAGTGGACCCCGCGAACAAAGGTCTAAGTATAATGAGAGTAGAATTTGGTCCTTTGACCTGATCTTGCCTTGTAATAATCAGAACAATCGAATCCTATTTCATAATATGGGATTGATTGCTCTTTTCTAGTATTTAAATCAGACTGTAGAGCTTCGTAATACTCGTATTATATTAAGACCATTTTTGTTAAAATTTTAATTAAAAAATCCGAATTCAACTTATTCACTACTTGCCTGAATCTGTTATGCCAGATTGAGCATTATACACAAATTACCTAAAATCGCTGATTATTTCTATTATATCTGGCGATTGTCCCATTCGTATCCAATTTCTAAGCAAAACTAACCAATTCAAGAAATGATTTAATAGTTGTACACATTTATTAAAAATATTTGGTCCTTCGAGCTGCACGAAAGCTAGTTTGTGTCTAATGAGAATAGAATTTGGTCCTCCGAGCTGCTCCAAAATGGTTTAGGTCAAATGGGAATAGAATTTAGTACTTTGAAAAGCTAGGAAAGTGGTTTAAGTCTAATGAGAGCAGCTTTTTTCCTTTAAGCTACAAAGAGAAATCCTTCAATATAGCTAACTATATCATACAGGGCGGTTTTGATGGACTTGCTCTTGCTGTGAGCATGCTCTTGATTGGACAATAGCCTGTGATTAATTTCGAGCTGCTCAAAACAAGCAAAACAAACACAACAAATTCGAAAGATTATTTTATATTCTATCGAATTAGTTCTATGAACATTTTCTTCTTTGAGCCGCTTGAAAACTATTTTAGGTCTTATGAAAGTAGGCTTTGTTCCCTTGAATTGATCTTATACTATAAAAATGATAACATTCGAATTTGGTTTGAATATAATAAGAACAGAGTTTAGTCCTTCGAGCCGAAGCACGTAATGCTATTTTCTAAATTCGTTATGCAAATATTACTCAAAATCGAAAACCAATTTCTAAGAAAAATTACAGAATATAAAAAATATTTTACTATTTTAAAAACATTTGGTCCTTCGAGCTGCTCGATGTCTGGTATGAGTCTTATGAGAATATAATTCGGACCTTCGACCTGATCCTATCCTATAAAAATCAAAATAATCGAATTTGATTTTCCTATTCTAGTATTGAAACTTGACTGACTTCGTAGTACACTAATCCTTTTTAGTAAACTAACGGGTTTTCCAATAGGGATGATATGATTTTGAAGTAACGTTTCGGCCATTTGTAATATGTCATTTGTTTTCCATTGTATTCAGTAGTGTTTACAATTTTCTCATGGAGAGATATACGCAAAACAAAGTTTACAAATTATTCAGTTTTATTATCAAAATAATCGTTCTCCAATTGCAACTTTTCGTGCGCTAAGTCCATTTTTTTAAATAAAAAAAGACACTTTCCAGTCGACCTACGACCCTGAGCAATTTGCTCTCGTTAAGAGCTATCTTTTTGCCATTGATCAATTCCCGATCCGACGTACCGTTAAGGAGCTAGAGCAAAAATAAACTTTCCGTTCTCATTTGAAAACGATGCTAAGTCCATTTTTTTTAAATCCAAAAAAAAAACACTTTCCAGTCGACCTACGACCTTGACACCCATGAGCAATATTTTAGCTCTCGTTAGGAGCTATATTTTTTCCATTGACCGATTGTGGCTACGTGCCACATATCAAATGAAACAATTGAATTGTTTCGAGAAAACTTTGGAGATTCGATTATTTCAAGAAATTGTGATATTGAATGGCCTCCAAGAAGTTGTGATTAACACCATTAGACTATTTTTTGTGGGGTTATTTGAAGTCATTGGTCTTTCGATATAAACCAGACTCTCTTCAAGCTTTACAAGTCAATATTGAACCTGCCATGACATACGACTTGATTTAGTGGAAAAAATGCTCGAAACTTGGGTTCATCAAATTCGTTCCTGCGGAAGAAGTCGTGGAGGCCATTTGAATGACGTTTTATTTAGAACTTAATTATATCGTTTGTACTTCAAATTAAATAAAAAACTTTTGAATTTCCTTAACAATAAGTGTTTTTTTTTTCAAAGATATTTCATAATATTTGGTTCTGTTCTAGTATTTAAACGTGACTGTTAGGTCTACTAATGCTATATTAATCTTTTACAATGAATTACTAAAAATATGTTTTATTACTATTACGTCTGAAAGATATCGCCGTTTTTGTATTTTTTTAAGGAAAAATATCGCATTTGAAATTTGTTTGCTACTTTCCCGAATTTGTATGGGAATATTTGTTCCTTCTACTCGAAAACTGGTTTGAGCATAGTGAGAGGAGAATTTTGTCATTCGTCCTGATCCTGTCAAAACAATCTCATCTTATTTCATAATATTGTATTCGTGGCTCTGCTCTAAGATTTAAGCCTGAATCTGGAGCCCAATAATATTATATTATAATTAATTTCTAAAGATATCTCTAGCCATTTCAACAGTCCACTTTTAATCAAAAATACACAAATTCGCAAAATTTCGGGTATTTACTATTTTGCCGAACTCGTATAAGAATATTTGGTCCTTCGAGCTGATCGGAAACTGATTTATTTCTGCTGAAAATACAATTTTGTTTTACGGTCTGCTTTTGTCCTGCAAAAAATATTAAAAATCTATTCTTTTTGTATAAAATGTTGGATTGATGGTTCTGTCTAAAGCATTAAACCAGGCTGCAGAGCTTAGCATTATCCAAATACTTCATAAGGAATTATTATAAATACAACTATGGGACTTCAACATTTTTCGAGCTGATCAGAAACAAGATTTATGTCTGCTGAGAACAGAATTTTGTTCTACGGCCTGCTTCTGTCCCTAAAAAAATATTAAAAATCTATAGCTTTTGTAGAAAGTTGGATTGATGGTTCTATCTAAAGCATTAAACCAGACTGCAGAGCTTATTATTGTCCAAATACTTCATAAGAAATTATTATAAATACTACTGAGTGCCTTCGACATTTTTTTCTACGAATTGAAAACTTGGTCACTATTTTCGAATCTTATTTTATAATATTAACTTTCGTGGCTCTGTTTTAGGATGACTGTGTAGCCCAGTAATATTACATATATATTATAATGAATTTTAAAGATATCTCTAGCCTTATAACTGTCCACTTTTTAATCAAAAATACCAAATTCGCATAATTACGGGTATTTACTATTTTTCCGAACTCGTATAAGTTCATTTGGTCCTTCGAGCTGATCAGAAACTGATTTATTTCTGCTGAGAATAGAATTTTGTTCTACGGCCTGCTTCTGTCCTGCAAAAAATATTAAAAATCTATTCTTATTGCATAAAATGTTGGATTGATTGTTCTCTCTAAATCATTACACCAGACGAATTCGAATTCCACGAATACGGAAACTTAGTCACTATTTTCGAATCATATTTTATAATATTATATTTGTGGCTCTGTTCTAAGATTTAAACCTGACTGTGGAGCCCAGTTATTATTATTATATTATAGTGAATTTCTAAACATATCTCTAGCCATTTCAAATGTCCACTATTTAATCAAAAATACTGAATTCGAAAAATTATTTGCTACTTTTCCGAACTCGTATAAGAACATTTGGTCCTTCGAGCTGATCGGAAACAGGATTTATTTCTGCTGAGAATAGATTTTTGTTCTACGGCCTGCTTCTTTCCTGCAAAAAATAATACAAATCTATTCTTATTGCATAGTGTTGGATTGATGGTTCTGTCTGAAGTATTAAACCAGGCTGCAGAGCTTATTATTGTCCAAATGCTTTATAAGGAATTATTATAAATACAAACGAGGGACTCCAAAATTTTTTTCCACGAATTCGGAAACTTTGTCTGTATTTTCGAACCTTGTTTTATAATATAATATTCGTGGCTCTTTTTTAGGATGATTTATATTCTAGAGATATCTTTAGCCATTTCAACTGTCCACTTTTTAATAAAAAATACCAAAAATTATGGGTATTTACTATTTTTCCGGACTTGTATAAGAACATTTGATCCTTCGAGCTGATCGGAAACTGATTAATGTATGCAGAGAATAGAATTTTTTCTACGGCCTGCTTCTGTCCCGCAAAGAATAATAAAAATTTATTCTTATTGCATAAAATGTTGGATTAATGGTACTGTCTAAAGCATTAAACCAGACTGCAGAGCTTATTATTATCCAAATACTTCAAAAGGAATTATTATAAATACAACTAAGGGACTTAAACATTTTTCGAGCTGATCGGAAACAAGTTTTATGCTTGCAGAGAATATAATTTTGTTCTACGTCCTGCAAAAAATATTACAAATCTATTCTTATTGCGTAAAATGTTGGCTTGATGATTCTGTCTAAAGCATTAAACCAGACTGCAGACCTTATTATCATCCAAATTCTTCGTAAGGAAATTTTATAAATACAACTGAGGGACTTCAACATTTTTTTCCACCACTTCGATAACTTGGTCACTATTTTCGAATCTTATTTTATAATATTATATTCGTGACTCTGTTCTAGGATTTAAACCTGACTGTGGAGCCCAATAATATTATATTATAATGAATTTCTAAAGATATCTCTAGCCATTTCAACTGTCCACTTTTTAGTGAAAAATACCAAATTCGCAAAATTACGAGTATTTAATATTTTTCCGAGCTAGTAGAAGAACATTTGGTCCTTCGAGCTGATCGGAAACAAATTTTGGCTGCTGAGAATATTATTATTATTATCCAAAGTCACTATTTTTTGATCGCATATTCCTTTTTAAGAACATTTGGTTCTAGTTTGAGTCTCATAATTTGGTAATTTCACAATGATTTAGTCTTGTAAAAATAATATAATTCTAATCTTTTCGAAGTTCTAAATAAACTATCAATTTTTTAATTGGCCTAATCAAAATTTGGGACTTTGGGCTAAGTAAAAAGACTCAACAATCTAAAAAAATATTGTTGAATTTTTGGACCATTAATAGATTGTATGATCCTTCAAGTTAGGCAACAGATAAATTATCAGTAGATCTGCGGACTAGAGTTTTAAGTTAAATTTTGTGAGTGATACTTGTCACATGATCCACTGAGTTGATAAAAAAAAACAAGTAAGAAAGTTTCAGTCGGGTAAACCGACTAAGGTATACCCTCATTTTGTGAGTAATGTAATATTGAATATTACTCGAATTATTCTGTCAATTTGTGTGGGAGGTACCAGAAGGGGTTTATCAAATACACCTTTTTTTTTGCTGAACATTAGATACTTTAAATTCATTGCACTGTGCCGACTTATAAGCATTTATGCGCACTGGTATAAACGTTATGAGACATTAAATTGTGCTATGATTTGGGCATTTTGTGTGGGAGGTACAAAGAGGGGCGTGGCCATAACGCCCATTTTTCACAGGGCTATAGACACTATAAAAACATTACACTGTACAAAATTTCAAGTATTTGTATACACTGGTTTTAATGTTATAAGCTGTTAACTTTTGGTGCAAAAAGGTACCTTTGTGTGGGAGGTACCAAAGGGGGCGTGACAACAACACCCATTTTTCCCTGGACTGTAGGCAATATAAAAGCATAATACTGTACAAAATTTCAAGTATTTTTATGCACTGTTATTAATGTTATAAGCTGTTGACTTTTGGTGCAAAATGGTGCATTTGTGTGGGAGGTACCAAAAGGGACGTGGCGACTTCGCCCATTTTTCTCGAGTTGATAACGACTAATAAGCTAATACTATGTGTGGAATTTCAAAAGATTCGAATAAGTAGTATAGCAGTTATTAAATAATCAATATTTCACAACATTTTAACCCTTTGTGGGGGAGGTACTAGAAGGAGTGGACCAATATGGTCCATCTTCGAACTTAGCCGGAGATAGAAAAAAATATTACCACATACCAAATTTTAGGTCAATCGGTTACTCCTTTCGAGAGTTATCGTGCGCTCCAGCCAGCAGACACACAGACAGACAGACAGACGGACGGACATTGCTCATTCGACTTAAAATGACCCAAAACGGATTTCCTCCGAACATACTTGGGGTCTTAGGTCACTCCTTCGACGTGTTACACTTTTTTCCGTAGCAAATGATATATACCCTCGTCACACTAAAGTGAGGGTATAATTATCTATTGTATGGCCGCCTATTCCTTATAAGAACATTTGGTCCTTCGAGCTGTTCCAAAGCTAGTTTGGGGAAATTTGGATCTTCAAACTGCTTTTGTCCTGAAAAAATAATATAAATCGAATCTTACTGTAAATAAACTATGAAATGGCCTAACAGAAAGTTGGACGATCAACAAATTAAAAAAAAAACTAATTTGTAGAAACTTTGCATCAGTAATTGAGTTTTGATTTTTAAAATTCTCTTGGAATTGTTTTATCTTTTAACTTAGTAATTTATAGATTTATCAGTGGATCTACGATCTACAGTTTTGAGTTATATTTTGTGAGCGGTAATTCAATATTGAGTTCTGTACCAGTAGAACATTTGGTCCTTCGAGTTGATTAAAAATCATCTACATATTGATTATATTACAGTTATCAAATCAATAGTCGAGATTTGAGCTTTCAGTTTCCTTTAGACCTTCGAATAGTATAGCTGTTCAGAATTGAATTAATTTAATGTGATCTTTAAGATTATCCGTATTGGTATGTAGATGGCGTTAGTAGTTAGAAAAAAAATAGTTGCGCGAGAGGAGACAACCTTCGAAAATATATGTTTTTAGTTTGAAGGCGCTACATTGTTTAGTTTTTTTATCACTCAAAAGTAAACGATCTCAGTGAGTTTGTAAACATGCACCAATTAAGCACCGATATCTAATACGATACAATACTTTCATTTGAAAGGTCTCAGTCCAACCAATATTAAATCGGGCTAGATTCTACTTTAGGGGAGTCTGCTCCTTCGTTTACAACTATACAATTTTGGATGGCAGAGTTTAAACGGGGGCGTACGAGCTGACAAGATGACAACCACGCCTGAAATGTAAAAAAAAAATCCACAAAATGGTATTGGATGACCGTCATGTGAATGTTCGTGAGTTAGCTCATAGGCATTTCTAAAATTGCTATATATCCCATATTGACGGAAAATTTGATGATGAGAAATTTCGCAAATTTGTTGAATTTTCTTTTTTAGGTCGGCCTATTTGGGGGACCGTCATCATATGGTACCTGGGCATAGGGATATTCTGGTGAACTGCAAAGCCGATGAATTTCCTGAATCTTTCAGTGAGAGATCATTCCAATTAAGGATGGGCAGAAATCAACAACTATAGGGTAGCTAGACAAACTTACAAGATACCACCTGGGAAGCTCAAAATATCTCCTCCTGTTCAAATTGGTTGCTTAAATGAGGGGCATCTAAGCCTGTGATCAAAGTAGGTACCTCAATTGGTCTATGTGAGCTGGTAACTCCGGCTGCCATCCTAAACCAGACATAACCAACATCACCGTAGAACTGTAGGTAATTCGAGATGATTAAAAATCAGTGAATTTGCTTACAGCTATACATTTCCTTTGGTCATTCAAACCGAAAACCTTTGAGCTAATCTGCAGTGTATAATTTTGGGCGAATTCTGAAATATTTCGAACATCAGAACAAATGGTCCTTCGAGCTGATCAAAACCAGACTTTGGGTTCTAGAACCATACTCTTCTGAGTCGGTCAGATGTACTCAGTTTTGATTTTATTTTTAGAGCTACTTCTTTTAATATTTGGTCCTTTGAGCTGATTACAAATTATTGATTTTCTTTTAGCTAAAAATTAACTTTGGTCCTTCGATCTAAGGAAAATGGCATTGAAACTACAAACAGTAGAATTGGGTGATAATTGTTGTCCACCCATAAAGTCGTAGTATTTTTGAAGTGACAAATAAAGTATAATATTTTAAATTCTACCTAAATGAGGACCCTAGTGTTGGGTAAATACAGTTTTTTATCACGCCAAATTTACTAGCTCCTAAACGAGAACCTTTCATTTTAAGTTGCACCCAAGAAACTCCTTAGAAATGACTTTATTTTTGGACATGGAAGTCGAAAACCATCTATCTGCTAAACCATGAAGATCAATGTGCCCATCTATCATTATGGTATTGTAGTACATATATTTGTCCATAATTATACACCAAAAGGTGTTATTTGCTAAGTATTGTTTAACTGAGCACTGCAGTAATATTACACAAATAAAATTAACACAACCTTCCCGCCCCCCCCAAAAAGAGGTGTTCAGCAGGCATTTTGTTAACAAAATCAATGGCAAAACTGCAACCGGCACGTTGTAGAAACTCCCATGCAGGTGTCCGTCCGTCCATTCCTCCATCAGTTTATCTGTCCATGCCTTCACTTTAACTAGAAAACAATTGTAGAGTTAACTAACTAAACATTGGAGTACAAATGTTGTGCCTTAAAGTGATAGATTAGAAATCTCTATTTTACAAAATGCCAACCATAAATCCATTGTAGCCATCACCATGGATGGATCTATCGTAAGTTCGGCCTGAGTTTGGGTCATAAATTAGCCGCTTTTCATTGCATAAAATGACCATTATGCGGCCGGGATGAACAGCGAACGCTGCACGCTCGTTTGCTAATTGCAACGCGTAGTTTTTTTCGTTAATGATGAAATATTCCATTGTAATGAACGCTAACACGTCCAAAACTGCAGCGCCGGCGGAGTGCAGCCAAAATCATTGCAATTCCACCCGAAAATGAGAAATTATCAATTAAAAATGCATTAAACCTGCAGCGTTTGGGGTTTGGTTGCCAGGCCTGGTCTTGCTTTGAACAATACAATATACATACTCGCAAATTTTCGTTAGTTTAACTTTTCGTTAAATTCGACCAATAAGAAAGTTGTAATCATTTTATTATCCATCTTTGTCTGATTTAATGCACATTCGCTTGTTGCTGCGCCTCTTTTCTGGCCACTCTTGTTGTAGGTCGGAATTGTAAAATTTGTATTTTTATTGGCTTATTATTAGCACAGGTCTGCAGAGATTTGGAAAGAGTTTTGGAAGCGTTCTAAAAAGATTGAAGAATACATATTTTTTTTTTTATTTTATTTTACATAGTTATGTTTTTGACTATTGAGTTCGAGATCGTTGTTTTTGTTTTCTGTTAAACAGAAAAACAAACCTTCTTTAAAAAAGAAGAATAAGAAATGTGTGAAATGTATTAAGGGTGGACGATATCGTTTCGGAAGCTACCAAGCAACCTCATCGGCACCTTGGACAAAATACCCTGTCAATAATTGGCACAATATGAGAGCAGCTCAATATGAAATAATTGAGAACTGACTTCAAAGTCCCATATCTCCAAAACATTGCAGACAGTATTTCTCAACCTTAATACATCCCCACACTTCTTGTTTGGTTTTTTTGTGTGTCCCTGCAATTTGCGGGGAAGGCACACGATTTGTTGTTATTGTCGCTTCTTACATCTCGAACTCAATAGTCAAAAACATAACTATGAAAAGTCACAACAGATCGAATAACAAAAACAAAAAAACAATGATGAATGAGGCAGAGTACGGCCGAACGCTTGTTGTCGCTGTAAGAAGCGACATAAAATAAAAAAATAGAATAAAAAAAACAATGATTATTTTATTTTATTTTATTTTATTTTATTTTATTTTATTTTATTTTATTTTATTTTATTTTATTTTATTTTATTTTATTTTATTTTATTTTATTTTATTTTATTTTATTCTATTTTATTTTATTTTATTTTATTTTATTTTATTTTATTTTATTTTATTTTATTTTATTTTATTTTATTTTATTTTGTTTTATTTTATTTTATTTTATTTTATTCTATTTTATTTTATTTTATTTTATTTTGTTTTGTTTTATTTTATTTTATTTTATTTTATTTTATTTTATTTTATTTTATTTTATTTTATTTTATTTTATTTTATTTTATTTTATTTTATTTTATTTTATTTTATTTTATTTTATTTTATTTTATTTTATTTTATTTTATTTTATTTTATTTTATTTTATTTTATTTTATTTTATTTTATTTTATTTTATTTTATTTTATTTTATTTTATTTTATTTTATTTTATTTTATTTTATTTTATTTTATTTTATTTTATTTTATTTTATTTTATTTTATTTTATTTTATTTTATTTTATTTTATTTTATTTTATTTTATTTTATTTTATTTTATTTTATTTTATTTTATTTTATTTTATTTTATTTTATTTTATTTTATTTTATTTTATTTTATTTTATTTTATTTTATTTTATTTTATTTTATTTTATTTTATTTTATTTTATTTTATTTTATTTTATTTTATTTTATTTTATTTTATTTTATTTTATTTTATTTTATTTTATTTTATTTTATTTTATTTTATTTTATTTTATTTTATTTTATTTTATTTTATTTTATTTTATTTTATTTTATTTTATTTTATTTTATTTTATTTTATTTTATTTTATTTTATTTTATTTTATTTTATTTTATTTTATTTTATTTTATTTTATTTTATTTTATTTTATTTTATTTTATTTTATTTTATTTTATTTTATTTTATTTTATTTTATTTTATTTTATTTTATTTTATTTTATTTTATTTTATTTTATTTTATTTTATTTTATTTTATTTTATTTTATTTTATTTTATTTTATTTTATTTTATTTTATTTTATTTTATTTTATTTTATTTTATTTTATTTTATTTTATTTTATTTTATTTTATTTTATTTTATTTTATTTTATTTTATTTTATTTTATTTTATTTTATTTTATTTTATTTTATTTTATTTTATTTTATTTTATTTTATTTTATTTTATTTTATTTTATTTTATTTTATTTTATTTTATTTTATTTTATTTTATTTTATTTTATTTTATTTTATTTTATTTTATTTTATTTTATTTTATTTTATTTTATTTTATTTTATTTTATTTTATTTTATTTTATTTTATTTTATTTTATTTTATTTTATTTTATTTTATTTTATTTTATTTTATTTTATTTTATTTTATTTTATTTTATTTTATTTTATTTTATTTTATTTTATTTTATTTTATTTTATTTTATTTTATTTTATTTTATTTTATTTTATTTTATTTTATTTTATTTTATTTTATTTTATTTTATTTTATTTTATTTTATTTTATTTTATTTTATTTTATTTTATTTTATTTTATTTTATTTTATTTTATTTTATTTTATTTTATTTTATTTTATTTTATTTTATTTTATTTTATTTTATTTTATTTTATTTTATTTTATTTTATTTTATTTTATTTTATTTTATTTTATTTTATTTTATTTTATTTTATTTTATTTTATTTTATTTTATTTTATTTTATTTTATTTTATTTTATTTTATTTTATTTTATTTTATTTTATTTTATTTTATTTTATTTTATTTTATTTTATTTTATTTTATTTTATTTTATTTTATTTTTATTTTATTTTATTTTATATTATTCCACTCCAAACTACTGAGGTTAACCTGTATTTGCTGCAGGCTTGATTGCTGTTAACAATTAATTAAATTCGCAAATATAAAATGGCAATTACAATCAAAATTAACAGTTTAATTGAACTTTTTACATGTTGCGTTTTCCTTTGGTCTTGTTTCATTGCGAGTGGAAACAAATAAATCAACTTATATTAAATAATCCCTCTACAACAATATTAAGAATTACTAATTGCCATTTTATACGCGTTTACTTTCTGCAATGCTGCGTTTTTTATACGTATTTTTGTTAATTTCATTTATTACTTAGTTGCAGCAAAAATCTGAACATGGCAAAAAAACAATACGAATAAATTTATTCATTCATTCATTTATTCTTCTCTTTACTGAGATCTGTGTTTGTGCATAGTTTTTAGTTGTAATTGTTTTTTTCAATTTCAGTTTTTTCCCTGCTTTTTTTCCGTTGCATTTTCCACCATAAGGAAGTTACGCATAATATACATACTATTTGAAAATACCTATTTTCCTATAGCTTTCTATGGCAGATATTCGAGAAGCCCATGGAATTGCTATTGCTATGGCGTGAATACGTTTTTTTTGCCACTTTCAAAGTCATTTTACTATAATTTATTACCGTGTTTAGTGTGAGTTATATGGCAAAGGCGTAAGGAAAATATTTTCTTTATTTTATGCACATAAATTCATTTGTCGGTAGACTTCCTTAAACATCTTGAGAAATTAAATCCCTCAAGTAATTTCATTATTTATCTCTCAATTGTGAGACTAACTTAAACGGTTTGTTTAGGTTTATCTTTCAATTCGTTTTTCTAATTAATATGGAGAATTAGCTCAAAAAGGGGGAAAACGGTAGTTATCCAATTAAAGCTCAACGGTATGAAAAGTTATGGGCAGAAGTGCTATTACGTCATGTCAAAGAGCATTTAAAAATCGTTTCTGCTACATGGAGGTAGGAACTGATTAAAACCGGGGGCAACGTGTATAATAATCTTCCATAACTGCAATATAAGATTATATATCGTTAAATGCCATTAACAAAAAAAATGTGTATAAAGTCCCGAAATGCTCGAAAAATTTGTCGTGTTTTATATTAGTCAAAAAATAGTTCAAAATGGAACCCATATACATATATACTAAAATTATTCTCAGAAAATCCACTAAATACATAACTCTGAAAATAATAAATCTCTCAGACATTAACTTTCAAACTCAGACCAGCTGGACCATAAGTTTATTCTACAAAAATGATCAACTCAACATGCCCTTTCAGAATTATAGGGTCGCTCTTCTACTCCAATTATTCCATAGATATCACGACTTTACATTTAAGTATTTTTTTGTATAAGTTGGCGAGCAATTTTGCTAATCAAGCGTAAAGAGCTATATTTACTACATTGGTGTCTTTGGCGACTCCCACTGAAATTTTCGGGCAAAAATTTAAATCTTTAAATGTCCGTTATGAATGGATTTTTTTGATTTTTTCGAAAAAAGGGTCAAACTGACCCATAAAGAGGGGAGCTAGAGGGTTAAGATCTTCCACAAAAATGACCCTCATAAGTACATAACTCTGACAATAAGAAATCTCTTAGACATTAACTTACAACATTTTTTTCATTTAGTATAATGCTCCCTTCGACCAAGAATTGAAAACTTTGACCCATGGTTAAAAAACCCAGAACAGCTGGACCATAACACAGTACAACACATGATCTTCGGACACAATTCTGAGAATTGGACTTGAAAATAGCCCCAAAAATAAGATCTTCTGTATCATTCGTTTAGTCAAGTTGGCACAATAATTAATTTAATGGCCATATGCGTTTGTTTGCTCAAGGTGGATTTTTTGCCCCTTTTTCTATATTTTTTCTCGGTTTACCGTACGGAACATCTCTTTTGTATCTGAAGCAAAGTTGTAGATATTGAATGGGAGAAAAAAATATGAAAGAAACCTATCCCAAAAAAGTGCAGCCAGTGCCTTAAAAATCGCAAAAATGTCCACAAAGTCGTAAATTTTTTTTGAAAAATACGTATTAAACAGATTATTAAAACAGAACCGAAAATTTTTGCGATTTTTAAGGCACTGGATGTACTTTTTTCAGGTAGGTTTGCTCTGCATTTTTTTCTTCTATTCAATATCTACAATTCTTGCTTCAGACACAAAAAAGATATTCCTTAAGATATACCGAGAAAAAAATTAGAACAAGTGCTAAAAAGTATGGCCATTTAACCAACTTGGCTAAACGAATGATGCAGAATTTCTTATTTTTGGGGCTACTTTCACGTCCAATTCTCAGAATTGAGTCCCACATCAATGAGCTGAAAAATGTTGTAATGTGTAAATTTATTCTACAAAAATAATGTACTGAATATGACCTTTCAGAATTATAGGGTCGCTATTCTGTTCCAATCAAAAAGTTTTACTTTATTGGAGAGTGTATTTATATTTACTATATCTGACCTTATTCTGCTCTGACAAGTATCACTGCCTTGGGGATTCCAGTCGATGGCTTGCTTTGTCGAACACAAAAGATTGTTGGTTATGGTATTTTCAATATCTTCCGCAAACAGCTGTTCACAAATGACTTCATAGCTTGATTATCGCGGGTCGGCATATTCCAAGGTTCGCATCCATAAAGCAGTGTTGATTTTACGTTAGAGTTGTAATTGCTCACTTTCGTCTTTTGAGATATACTGCTGGATTTCCACACAGGGTTCAGGGTACCAAATGCTTGTCGAGCTTTGTTTATGCGGTTGGATATGTCTTTCTTGGAGCCCTCTGATCTATCCAGAAGGCTTCCTAGATGGCAAAACGTTTCAACGTCCTCAATCACTTGTTCATCGATTTGGAGCCTCTCAGTGTTTGAAACATTTATCCGCTTAGATTTGGTTTTTTTAATATTTATTTTTAGGCCGAACACACTTTGCTGCATCATGTATCTCATTTAGCTTATTTTGAATGTCGCCGAACGTGTAAGCAAGTAGACATATATCGTCCGCGTAATCAAGATCCTCCAGTCTCCCTTGGAGTCCCAAGGTTATACCCCTTCTGTGCCCAGTCGCTTTAAGCATCACCTGGTCAAGAACGCAGTTAAATAAGATAGGGGATAACACACACCCCTGGATGACTCCAGCGTTTATGGGTATTTTCTCGTTCAGTAGGTTGTTATGAAGTATTCGGCATGAAGCATTCCGATATAACCCTTTAGTGAGGTCGGTCAATTTTTTGGATACGCCTTTGAATTCGAGAGCAGACCAGATAGCATTATGGTTAAGGGTATCGAACGCCTTCTCAAAGTCTATGAATACTAAGTAGAGTGATGATCTCCATTCAACAGATTGCTAAATTACCACTCGTATGCTGTTGACGTGGTCTACACAAGACTTATTCGTGCGAAAGCCGTCCTGCTCTTTCGCAGCTCTGGTAGAATGATATTAGATATTCTTTTATACATAATGTGTGCAATAATTTTGTTGATCATGCTTAGGAGTGTGATTCCTCTCCAGTTCTTACGGTAGGAATAGCGTATAGTCTGGCAAAAATATTTATATATTTAACTAAATATAATCAGAACTTTCCTGAAACTGTTATACATAAAAACTCAATAGTTTGGTTATCTTTATAGATATTTTTGGCATACAAAAATATTTGGCTAAAAGCATCGAATGTTTTATCCTTCTTTGTGAGTGCAAAAGTTGCATCACATAAATGGTACATAATAATCTATCACATAAATGGTACAGGCAATAAATTGTCGAATCCGACTCCTGGAAAATTTTCCCGACTCCACAGCCCTGTTTTAGAATTATGACATGAAGGCATCGTTAGTAATTTTTTTTTAATGTTCTCTTAAAGCTAATAAACACTTTTTTGGGACGCTACGGAAAATTTCGTATCATTTTGTTGCATAGCAAAAAAAAAACACGAGTTATTCGGCAAAATTACTACAAATGTATATTTCTGAGCAGTAGTTATGGTTAATGCCTATGAACGTAGTAACTGCCTACAGTAATAATATAATAAATCAATACCGTATAACTGCTATACCATTAAGCATTGAAAATACATATCGATACCTCCATTATAAACTATGCTAAGTGCAAAAAGGTAATTTTTCAGGAGAGGCGATTAAAGTTTGATGAATATTTTAAATTTGTATGGATTTCCTTTATAATGCAAATCGAATGACCTGTATTGTTTTGTGAATAACATTTGATTGGGTCGACGGGTTTAGACTGAATATAATTTGGAATATTTAGAAATTAAAAATGCAATCTCCCTAAAATTATGCTAAGTCTACTTAGCATGTTTTAGAATGGAGGTATCGATATGTGGTATTAAGTATTATATTAATACTTTAATATATATTAACGGCCTATTCGTAAAATGTTATAAAAGGTTTGTTGAACGAATTTTAGGAATAAGGTCCTAACTAAATTTATAATCTAAAATTAGTTTACATCACAGTTACTTTAGCGTTTTTCTGTATTTACTTGTTGACATCATTGCTAATTTGTTTTGTTTTTTTTTTCTCTCTCTCTTTATTACAGGTAAGCTTTTCTATATAAAGACATTAAGCTTTGGTTTTGGAAAATGCTAGCGACGGTTCGTGACTGTGCTTAGCATTACAAATCAAATAGCAGGGTGACACATAATTCATTTTACAACAGCACAAGATTTTGTAAGTGGATTGATTTATGTATTTCTGTTTACTAATTTTTTTTTACAAGTACGAGTACAAATATAAAATTATTTAATTATAAAATGAAGAGAGATTTTTTTCTTATGATGCAGAATAATTGAATTGCACCTGAACGTATTAAGAGCGTTTTATTTGGCCGGCTACAAATATACCAAATTGATGACAATTTAGAGACAGCCAAGTTAATACTTTTGAGCCTAAAAGTCGGCAAGATATTTAGTGTTTTTTTTTTCAATTCATTACATTTGTTATTGAATCTTTCATTACACTATGCAACAAATAAACACGTTTTGAAAAATACACGTACTTGACAGTATAGGTTCGATTCTACTTCCAAAGGGCAGTATAACCCAATACTTGGTTTGGCGAAATTGGTGACCAATTTTTTTTATAGGCGTCCAAAGTTTCTGAAAATCAGTGGGCCCCTCGAAAAAGGTGTCATCAGCTTTTGTCAAACAACTAATTCAGACGATTGCAAGAAAACATTACAATTTCATATATTTACAACTAATTCAGACGATTGCAAGAAAACATTGCAATTGCATATATTTACAATATATTTTGTAAATATTTATATGCAGGATTGCCAATAAAAATACATTATAGACAGTGTTGCAAATAAAATGTTTTTCTGGCAATGGCGCCGTTGTCACATGCATAAACTTCGCACATATAACAATCTGCAAATTATCTCGCAATGGCTTTTCTGCTAACGTTGCAAAACAAAAATTGTGTGTTCACACGGTTGTAAATTCACAGGGTTGCATTTTTCCGCCATTTTTCTGGCAATGTTGTCCGATCAGCAAATCGTGTGTACTTACCTTAAGAATATGCTGAACAAAGTTTCTTAAGATTTTATGCGAAAAAAATGTATTCCGTTACTTCTTTTTGAAAAATTGAAGAAAAAATATATATTTTTTCATTTTTTAAGCAGTCAACGTAAATCTGAACAACTGTTTTGAACATAATAGTACAATCTGAACGCGTCTAGGCACCCTAAAAAGCTCAAAAATCCCCATTGTACCTCACAATTTTTTTTTTTTTGTATTTCACTATTATGTAACAAAAATGTTTTTTTGGTATAAGGTATGTTCAGCAACTTTGTAGAAAATATAAAGGCCTATATTTTCGTGGAACATATTAACCCTCTAACTCCCCCACATAAATGTAATTTTTGGCCCATTTTTGACAACTCGTAGAAAACACCCCTTAAAATGGGGAGGGCGGGTATGAAATGCTCTACAAAAATGTTGGACATAAAATTTTACTATATGTGTCAGAACACACCAAACAAACACCAAAAAAGGGTCAAATTCCTGTTCGTGCAGGAATGTTAGTTATACGATCTAGTGGTCGAAGCAATAACGATACCAAGTAAAGAGAGTTTTTGACTGGAGTTTGACGGTTTTTTTTTGGGTTTTGTGTTAAGACACATATAGAAATCAGTTTGAGTAAGTCCGTTTTTATGAGAACCAAATCGATGTATCGGTCCAAATCAGATTTTATATTAGGATTTTTTCATAAATTTGAAAGAATAGATTACAATGTTTTTCGTTTTGTGGGACACAAACTCCATTTGTGTTCTTGTTTTTAGTTTACTTGTTATAATAATTAAATTTATGATATAAATATGTAATTCTTCTCGAAATTTCTATTTTTTCACCGGATTATGTCAATGTTTTTTGATGTTAATATTTGGCTTAATTAGTTTATTGTTATTAAAATATCCCAGTATTCGGGATAGGATTTTTCCGGGATTTTCGGGATCGGAATTTCCCGTTTGACATCACTATATACGTATACTATTCTCTGGGTTATGGCCAATGCGAATAAACCATTCCGACTTTACATTTATTACTTTAACAAAATATTAACATTTCAAATATAAGAATTAATAATTTAGCTGACTTTAGGGCTGATTTCAATCTCTTCTGGCAATCTTAATGTCTTTTTCTCAGTGCTGTGGAGCGATATTGTTGCCACTCTCTTCTAGCGCCTCTTTTTTCATTGAGACCTAAGCCGCAATCTCTCAATGGATGGTTAAAGCAGCATCAAATATCCAAAGGTCCTCGGATGACGGGAAAATCCGTATTAAATATTCGATGCGAATATATTTAAAATCATCCGCTGTGTTCCTGACCAGAGACACGACACAATTTGAGAAATGCAAACCAAACGCACACCAATGTTTTCTCCATATCCGTACATAGTCCTCAGGGCGCACACAAGACTTCCCCCACAAAGCATCCACCAATGGCGTATAACTAATTCCAGTAAAATTAACACTTCCACTACAAACATCTCACGATTGGAAATAACAGACAAATTGTTAAAGGAACGGACAAATCTTTAAAAATACATATCTAAAAAAAGAAGAGAGAACACTATTAAGTGACAACCTAAAATTTAATTTGCCTATAAACAATACTACTATAGTAAAATAGAAAAATAATAGAAAACCAGTAAGGAAAGGCTAATGTCGGGCGGTGCCGACTATATGGTACACTACAAAACTCTAGTAAGATTGGGTAACAATGTATACTTCAACTAAAATTTGTTTACACAATTTACATTTGGTACGTCTCCTCTGCATCTGTAGCCAAATCGGAAGAAACATATATATGGGAGCTATATCTAAATCTGAATCGATTTTCTTCAAACTCGGCAAAGTTTGCCCATGGATCAAGAAACTGTTCCATGGTAAATTTCAAAACGATTGGTTTTAAACTACAGCTTCTATAGGGCTAAAGGGCCAAATCGGCCGAAAAATATATATGGGAGCTATAGCTAAATCTTAACCGAATTTCTTCAACTTTTCGGCAATGTTGGTCCATGGATCAAGAAGCTCTACCATTCTAAATTTCAAAACGATTGGATGTAAAATACAGCTTTTATAGGACTAAAGGGCCAAATCGGACGAAAGATATATATGAGAGATATATCTAAATCTGAACCGATTTTAACCAAATTCAATAGGTTCTTTTAAGCTGCGAAAGACACCAAACTGCAAATGCGTCTTTGGATGTTTTCCATCAGCTCGCTACCAAAACCTCAAATCCCGTAGTCAAAATTCGTCAAAAATCAAAAATAGCCACATAACGGACACTAGTCCCTTAGCTTCTATTACTTTATACTCCCAGGCCCTCACCTCAGTTCGTATCCAAATGCATCTTTGAATGTTTTCCATCAGCTCGCTACCAAAACCTCAAATCCCGTAGGCAACATTCGTCAAAAATCAAAAAGAGACACATAATGGACACTAGTGCCTTCGCTCGTAATACTTTATACTCCCAGGCCCTCACCTCAGGTCGCATCCAAATGCATCTTTGAATGTTTTCCATCAGCTAGCTACCAAAACCTCAAATCCCGTAGTCAACATTTGTCAAAAATCAAAAATAGCCACATAATGGACACTAGTCCCTTCGCTCCTAATACTTTATACTCCCAGTCCCTCACCTTTGAATGTTTTCCATCAGCTAGCTACCAAAACCTCAAATCCCGTAGTCAACATTCGTCAAAAATCAAAAATAGACACATTATGGACACTAGTCCCTTCGCTCCTAATACTTTATACTCCCAGTCCCTCACCTTTGAATGTTTTCCATCAGCTCGCTACCAAAACCTCAAATCCCGCAGTCAACATTCGTCAAAAATCAAAAATAGCCACATAATGGACACTAGTCCCTTCGCTCCTAATACTTTATATTCCCAGTCCCTCACGTTAGCTCGCTACCAAAACCTCAAATCCCGTAGGCAACATTAGTCAAAAATCAAAAATAGCCACATAATGGTCACTAGTCCCTTCGCTCCTAATACTTTATACTCCCAGTCCCTCACCTCAGGTCGCTTTTAAATGCGTCTTTGAATGTTTTCCACCAGCTCGCTACCAAAACCTCAAATCCCGTAGTCAACATTTGTCAAAAATCAAAAAGAGACACATAATGGACACTAGTCCCTTCGCTCGTAATACTTTATGCTCCTAGTCCCTCACCTCGGCTCGCTACCAAAACCTCAAATCCCGTAGTCAACATTCGTCAAAAATCAAAAATAGACACATTACGAACACTAGTCCCTTCGCTCCTAATACTTTATACTCCCAGTCCCTCACCTTTGAATGTTTTCCATCAGCTCGCTACCAAAACCTCAAATCCCGCAGTCAAAAATCAAAAATAGCCACATAATGGACACTAGTCCCTTCGCTCCTAATACTTTATATTCCCAGTCCCTCACCTCAGCTCGCTACCAAAACCTCAAATCCCGTAGTCAACATTCGTCAAAAATCAAAAATGGCCACACAATTGACACTAGACCCTTCGCTCCTAATACTTTACACTCCCAGTCCCTCACCTCAGGTCGCATCTAAATGTGCTATTGAATGTTTTCCATCAGCTCGCTACCAAAACCTCAAATCCCGTAGTCAACATTTGTTTTTTCCCCGAACACCGATCTACAGGATCCCCCAGCGAAAATAGCCCCTAAATGGGCGCTCGTAATACATTATACTCCCAATACTTCACCCTAAGCCTTAAGTCGCATCCTAATGCGTCCAAATGCGAATGTCTCCTATCAGCCCGCTATCAGAACCTCATAATCATCTATCCTCAATCAGAACAGTCCTTAAGCAATCACTCCGAAAATAGTCTGACACAAAATAAAATCAGAATAATTAACCAGTGGTTCCCCTTCAGAAAATTCCTCATTTCGAAATCTGGTAACCTAAGAATAAAAACAAATATCATTCGAATTAAAACTGTACATTGTCAGCCCAATTGTAGTTATAATAACAAATGAAACAACGTCTGACTGTGGAGAAGACCAAATATAAGTTGTATAGCAGTTATGAGACAATTAATATTTCACTATATTTTGACCCTTCGTGGGGGTGGTACACGAAAGAGTGCTGCAATATAGACCATCTCTGACATTAGTCTGAGACAAAAAAAAATATTGACCCATACCAAATTTGAAGTCAATGCGTTAATCATGTCGAAAGTTATCGTGCGCACCAACCGACAGACAGACGGACAGGCTGACGGACATTGCTCAAATGACTTAAAATGGCCCAAAATGGATTTCCGCCAAATATTCATGGGGTCTCTAAGGTCACTCCTTCGATGTGTTTTTTTTAGTTTTACTGCTTCTATCTAGAGAATTAAAAATCAAAAATAGTAAACATTTTCAAACATTTTTTTTATTTAACAAAACTTAAATTTTACTTATAGCAGACTTGTAGTTATTGACTCAAAATATATATACAACTACGTACATATATACTAAAAACTATAAATAACAATAATTACAAAATTATAAAATTAAAAAAAAACTTCACACAAACTATAATACTTAAAAGCTAAACGGTAAGCACTGGTCAACGTTTTGTATTCATTAGTCTTAAGGGGGGATGGTAAACAACAATTTTGGTAAATAAATTAAATTTAAAGAAAATTGCACTAAATTAAGAAAGAATTTTTTGGATTGTCCCCCCACCCCCAAATAAAGAAGATACAAAAAAACTAGCCGCTACGCTTGGTCATTCACATGATTTGTCTGCGTCCCCCGTAAACTTGAGGTAAGATTATTTAATTCTGGAGATTCTTCCAAATTACGTTTCTTCCGATATTCCGAAGGTGTCAGCCACAGTTCCTTAATCATATCGGCTCCCTTTTCGGCAATCATAATGACGGGAGCATGAATATTGCCATTTGTTATGGTGGGCATAATACTGGCATCAATGACTCTTAGGCCGGGCACACCATAGACTCTCAGCTGAGGATCTACCACAGCCCAGGGATCTGAGGGCGGTCCCATTTTGGCGGTTCCAGACATGTGATAAATTGTCATGGTATATTGGCGTATAGCACAATTCCAATACTCATCGGTAAAGTGAGGCAGGTGACGACAATTTGGCAATTGTTTGGACCAGAAACGGGCGCCAAATCTTTTCATAGCCTTCGTTTCACCCATGGCCACAGCAGCCTTAACGCCTTCTCGCATGACATTTACATCATCGGGATGTGTGAGATAGTTGTGGTAGAGCAAAGGATAACGTAGCGGGTTTTTGGAAGCCAATTTTATAAAACCTCGACTTTTGGGTCGCAACATCATGGGGAAGACCCCAAAGACATCACGATTACTGACCTCACCGTACATGTCATCATAGAATTCTTGGGTAAGACCATGAGCCTCCTTAACTTGACTGCCACCGTCGGACATCACAGAAGCCGAAGTCATCATAAAACTAATGTCAGGCCAATCATCACTGGAATTGGCATATTTGGTATTAATAAAAGCCACCGCTTCCAGGCCCACGCTGGAGGTTAAAGGGCCTTCTTCGCCAATGGCATAACGCAAGGCAGTGTTAACATTGACCATGCGACTCATAACCACCGATATGGGATAGTCGATGAGGAAAGCTATACCTCCAACCGCAATGTGATCTTGTAAATTCTGCCCCACTCCCGGCAAGTGATGGACCACAGGTAGACCCACTCTCTGCAGCTCATCACCAGGGCCAATTCCCGACAGCATCATTAGGTGCGGAGAACCGATAGCTCCAGCCGCCAGAATGACTTCTCTGGTGGCATAGGCGGTCTGCAATTTGCCATTGCGTATAAATTGCACCCCGGTGGCACGTTTAGTCTCGGGATGTGTCAAAACCTTCGTAACATGAGAGAATAAAGCCACATGCAGATTTTTCCTCAAACGTACAGGTCTGAGGAAACATTTGGCTGCCGAAGCTCTGGAGCCTCTTCGCATATTGAATTGATAGAAACCAAAACCGGTCTGCTGTTCACCATTAACATCAACTATATCATAGCCCATTTCCTCACCGGCCTGCAGGAAGGCTGGTCCCAGAGGGGTGTTGTAGGGAGAATCTTGCACAGTCCATAGGCCTCCTAGGCGGGGGAATGCGAAAGAAAGACAATTTTAGAAATTTCCTAAATAAATTTATTTCCATCTTACCTGTTCCATGATAACGCTTATTTTTTGCCAAGTAGGGATTTCTTTGATCCTCCGATTTCCGGAAGTAGGGCAGAATGTCCTCAAAACCCCAGCCTGGATTTCCAAATGAGGCCCATTGATCAAAATCGCGGCGATTTCCCCGTATATACAACATGGTGTTTAATACCGAACTACCACCTAAGACTTTGCCACGCGTCCAACAGCAACGCTTATCCTTCATGGCCTGACAGGCGGTATTTTGAGGTTGAGTTCTGCAAGAAAAAAGAAAAATGTATAATTAGAAAAGGCTGGGATTTTTTAAGTTATTGTGGTGAATTAGATCTATGGCAAGATTGAGCTAATTGTCACACCCATTTTCATGATTGTTGTAAAGCATTGTCAAAATGGTAGGCGGATGATCCGATAATAAATCAAATGATGGACATAGATATATTATTTGTTCACGACTGATATTTTTATTATAGCGAAATCAATAAAGTCTGGCGTTTTATTCAGGTCTGAGGGCCAATATATTGGGTGACCGTTCGAAGCTACATCTACTTATAGCTTAGCAGATGTTGTGGCCTTTACTAGTTGCCCGGAGACCCAAGCCGCAATCCCACAATGCAAACCATGCGCACACCAGTGTTTTGTCAAGATTCAACCCGGCCGTCCCTACCACCGGTTTTAGGTTAGGTTAGATTAGGGAGGCAGCCGGAGTTACCTGCTCCCATGGACCAATTGAGGTCCCAAGAGCTACCACGGGCCTCATCGGAACCAACCTGCTTGATGCACAAAGTTATCAGTAATAAGAACATCGCTAACGGCAATATCTGTCAGACTTCCTAGAAAGGCCGATTCCAATATGTATTCAGACATAATTTACTCAATGCTCTACACTTCCTCATCGCTACCTGCAAGATCTGACAGATTTCCTAGAAAGGTCGACCTCAGTATATCCCGAAGACGTTTACTCAACCGGCAACATCTGTCGGAATTCCTAGACTACTTTCCCGCCAGTAAGAAAGCAAGATCTAACAGATTTCCTAGAAAGGTAGACCTCAGTATATCAGTCAGACTTCCTAGACTACTGTCCCGCCAGTAACAAAGCAGGTGCTCAATGCTCTCCACTTCCTCCACAGCTTCTGCAGAAGTCATTGGACACAATTTCTAACCTCCTGACATGTTCGCCGAGAAAAGTGTCCCGTCAGAACTGACCCTAAGTCAAAGCTTGCTTGTGAACAGTGGCGCACCAATATATACAAATTCTTCGGCTTTGCAGTTCCCCGGGATATTTCTATGCCCAGGTATCCATATATATATATATATTTAGTCCTTTTGTTCCTACAAGGAAGGCGTCCCCTTCTTCGGTTTCCTTGGGGGTTCCAGTCGATAGCATTCCGGGTTATGTCGTTTATTGGTCTACCAAGCGCGTGGCCAATCCAGTGCCATTTTTGGCATTTTATTTCCGCACTTATTGGAATATAGCCTGTTATGGCCCATAATCCAGCCATATGGTTAAGAGGTCCTCGTCAGTTGAGGGCTATTTGTTATTTAGGCTCCAGAGATTTAGTGACAGCCTGGCAGTCCGAGTAAACGACGGTGCCAGTGTTGCTCACTGTGTTGCAAGTCAGCCACTTCTCGACTTCCCTCATTGCCATTATTTCAACTTGATAGACCCCGCAGGTATCTGGGAGCTATATCCAGACTATGTTCTTTACAGTGTATTCCGAAGCCAACCTTTTCATCGAGCTTCGAATCATCCATATAGAAGTGTAGATGGTTTCTATTATGTGAAGTTCTGCCAACACAGTCCTCTCTGGGTTGGCAGAACACCAGTAGGTATCTGAGTGTCAATGTTTCTCTGGAAGGTGTACACCGTCGGTATATTGCGCTACAGTGTGTAATCCTCATGTGGCCGTAGTTCTTGTACACCCACATTCATAGACAATTCAGTCTTTATGCCGCTCTGGTGGCAACTTCTTTCGCCGCAATATTAATCGGCAGTAAATGGAGTAGGACTTGTAGAGACTCTGTCGCCGTAGTCCCCACAGTCCCGCTTTTGCTCAAGCAGGCAGTTCTATGAACCGTCTTTAATGGACTGCTGATGGATCGCTTATCAGTTGCCGTCTACTACACCATAATGCCGTACAGTTGTATTGAGCGAACTATTGCTATATACGAGTATATATAGTGGACGATTTTAGGGTAGAAGCCCCAACGTGCCACTACAGCTTTCCTATAGCAATATAAGGCCACCTTGGATTTCCTTACCCGTTCCAGTACATTAAGTCTGAAGGACAATTTCCTGTGTCTAGAAATTTTTATCTTACAGAAAATACTAGCTCAGTTCCATTTAAAAAAGGGTCCACACGCGGAACCTTATACCGCCTTGTTGAGATTACGAATTCTGTCTTGTTTGGGTAAATGCTCCAACCACTGCTTCTGGCCCATCGGCCCAATTTGTTTAGTGTCACTTATATAATGTATCTAAGGAATTTTCCGGTTACTGAGATTGCAACGTCGTTTACATACGCTTTGCAGTTACAACGTTCCACATCTTATAGGATTCAATTCACCGCCAGATTAGTGGGGAATTTACACCTCCCTATTGAGTACCTCAAATCTCGCTAGAGTTATGGCCCCGATATATGTCTTCTGGTGAGGAAACGCTGAATTAGTTCATAAGCATATAGTTAGTATTAATTCATAATCTCATGCTTATAATTAATGGAACTTATGAGCGTATAATTAATATTAATATGTAGACAGCTGTGGCGTATGACTGATATAAATTCAAAGTGTCCCCCGAACGTATACGTTATATCCTAATTTATTAATATACCTCGCTAGAGTTGGGGCCCCGAGACTTGCTGTTACATGTTTTCTAGTGAGCAAACGCTAATTAGTTCATAAGCATATAATTAGTATTACTTCATAATCTCAAGCTTATAATTAATGGAACTCAGGAGGGTATAATTGATATTAATGTGTAGACAGCTGTGGCATATGACTGATATAAATTTAAATTGTTCCCCCGTACGTATACGTTATATCCAAATATATTAATATACGCGCAGAGTACCATTCGAAATGTTAAAAAAAACTATTGAAAGTTTCGATTGCTCCATTGAAAAATTAATATTTATAATGAGACATTTTAATGTCTAAATTCTAGATTGTAAATATTTTAATGAAGGTCTATACTAAAGAACAAAAGATTCCCATGATAATCGGACAAATGCCGGAACGAAGTCTATAATCATAAGCATATAATTAGTATTAATTCATAATCTCAAGCTTATAATTAATGGAACTCATAAGCGTATAATTAATATTAATGTGTAGACAGCTGTGGCGTATAACTGATATAAATTCAAACTGTTCTCCCCCGAACGTATGCTTTATATCATAATGTGTTAATATACGGGCGGAGTACCATTCGAAAATTAAAAAAAAAACAGTAAGGAAAGGCTAAAGTCGGGCGGTGCCGACTATATAATACACCACTCTCGCAATATTGAATAACTCTGGTATATAAATTTTGTAATTCATGTATAAATTGTTTACATAAATTTACTTTTGGGACATTTTATACTTAAATAATACCCTGTACGACAGTGTGGTGTAGGGTATAAAAATGATTGGATCTAAAGAGCCAAATCGGATGAAACATATATATGGGAGCTATAGCAAAATCTTTACCGATTTTCTTCAAATTCGGCAATGTTGGTTCATGAATCAAGAAACTCTACCATTCTAAATTTCAAAACGATTGGATGTAAAATATAGCTTCTATAGAACTAAAGAGCCAAATCGGACGAAACATATATATGGGAGCTATAGCTAAATCTTAACCGATTTTCTTCAAATTCGGTAGTGTTGGTTCATGGATCAAGAAACTCTACCATTCTAAATTTCAAAATGATTGGATGTAAAATACAGCTTTTATAGGACTAAAGGGTCAAATCGGACGAAACATATATATGGGAGCTATAGCTAAATCTTAACCGATTTTCTTCAAATTCGGCAGTGTTGGTTCATGGATCAAGAAACTCTACCATTCTAAATTTCAAAACGATTGGATGTAAAATACAGCTTTTATAGGACTAAAGGGTCAAATCGGACGAAACATATATATGGGAGCTATAGCTAAATCTTAAGCGATTTTCTTCAAATTCGGTAGTGTTGGTTCATGGATCAAGAAACTCTACCATTCTAAATTTCAAAATGATTGGATGTAATCAAGAAACTCTACCATTCTAAATTTCAAAACGATTGGATGTAAAATATAGCTTCTATAGAACTAAAGAGCCAAATCGGACGAAACATATATATGGGAGCTATAGCTAAATCTTAACCGATTTTCTTCAAATTCGGTAGTGTTGGTTCATGGATCAAGAAACTCTACCATTCTAAATTTCAAAATGATTGGATGTAATCAAGAAACTCTACCATTCTAAATTTCAAAACGATTGGATGTAAAATATAGCTTCTATAGAACTAAAGAGCCAAATCGGACGAAACATATATATGGGAGCTATAGCTAAATCTTAACCGATTTTCTTCAAATTCGGTAGTGTTGGTTCATGGATCAAGAAACTCTACCATTCTAAATTTCAAAATGATTGGATGTAAAATACAGCTTTTATAGGACTAAAGAGCAAAATCGGACGAAACATATATATGGGAGCTATAGCTAAATCTTAACCGATTTTCTTCAAATTCGGCAATGTTGGTTCATGGATCAAGAAACTCTACCATTCTAAATTTCAAAACGATTGGATGTAAAATACAGCTTTTATAGGACTAAAGGGTCAAATCGGACGAAACATATATATGGGAGCTATAGCTAAATCTTAAGCGATTTTCTTCAAATTCGGTAGTGTTGGTTCATGGATCAAGAAACTCTACCATTCTAAATTTCAAAATGATTGGATGTAATCAAGAAACTCTACCATTCTAAATTTCAAAACGATTGGATGTAAAATATAGCTTCTATAGAACTAAAGAGCCAAATCGGACGAAACATATATATGGGAGCTATAGCTAAATCTTAACCGATTTTCTTCAAATTCGGTAGTGTTGGTTCATGGATCAAGAAACTCTACCATTCTAAATTTCAAAATGATTGGATGTAAAATACAGCTTTTATAGGACTAAAGAGCAAAATCGGACGAAACATATATATGGGAGCTATAGCTAAATCTTAACCGATTTTCTTCAAATTCGGCAATGTTGGTTCATGGATCAAGAAACTCTACCATTCTAAATTTCAAAACGATCGGATGTAAAATACAGCTTTTATAGGACTAAAGGGTCAAATCGGACGAAACATATATATGGTAGCTATAGCTAAATCTTAACCGATTTTCTTCAAATTCGGCAATGTTGGTTCATGGATCAAGAAACTCTACCATTCTAAATTTCAAAACGATTGGATGTAAAATACAGCTTCTATAGGACTAAAGGGCCAAATCGGTCGAAAGATATATATGGGAGCTATATCTAAATCTGAACCGATTTCAACCAAATTCAATAGCGATCTTAACAGCCGCGAAATACTCTAAACTGCAAAATTTCAGAACGATCGGAGTGAAATTGCGACCTGTAGTCGACGAACAACTTTACATGGACAGACGGACGGACGGACATCGTTAAATCGACTCAGCTAGTGATTCTGAGTCGATCGGTATACTTTAAGGTGGGTCTAGCTGTGTTATTTTCAGGTGTTACAAGCATCTGCCGTGAAACAAACTTATAATACCCTGTACCACAGTGTGGTGTAGGGTATAAAAATCTATTGAAAGTTTCGATTGCTCCCTCGAAAAAATTCAATGAAATTAATATTTATAATGAGACATTTTAATATCTGAATTCTAGATTGTACATATTTTAACGAAGGTTTGAACAAAAGAACAAAAGATTCCCACTATAATCGGATATATGCCGGAACGAAGTCTATAATAGACATAGACTTAAAGATTATCAGCTCAGCGTCTCCAAGCTGCTGCAACAACAAAAACAACTGGAGAATAAAATCAACTAATCCTAAAAAATTGTGTCTGAACCTTCTCATAAATATTCGGAAAATTCATATAACTCATTTAAAAATTTATTTCGGCTTTTTCGTTGTGATTTATCAACTTTAAATATGATTAGTCATAATATATTCACCTTTTTCACACCAAAATAGCTGTAATATATGCAAAGGTGACCACCCAGCATTCATATGCTAATTCGGCTTCATCATAATTTACCACCGTGCAAGCAAGTTTTACATAATTTCATCAATTCATCATCAATTATGTGATTTCATTATTCATTCATCATTCGTTCAAATACTCGTGTGTCAAATTTAGGAAATATGTCAGTCTTGTATAAGTAATTCAATTTGTATAGTTTTCGGACAAATCTGTCTGAAATATTGAAATTTATATTTTATTTTTCTTAAACACATTTCTTTGTAGTAGAAATAGGAGACGATTTTTATCCAATTTTATTTCTTGGCGATCAGGAGGCTGAATTTTGTAATCACCCTTTGGCATAGGTTGTTATACGTTTGTTTTCTCCCAGGTGTACAGCGTTAAAATATTTAAACTAGACCGACCCACTTTAAAGTATAGCAATTGGCTATGAATCACTAGCAGATTCGATCTAAATATGTCTGTCCATCCGTTAATCTTTTGTTGTTCTTTAACCCCAGGGAGGAAGTCTATCGTGTCAGATGAATCTATCGTGTCAGATGAATTCGAATGAATCACTAGCAGATTCGATCTAAACATGTCTGTCCATCCATGCGATCGTCCGTCCATCTTATGTTGCTCTTTAACGATATGGTCCTCCAGTCTATTGAATTTGGCAAAAATCGTCTCAGATCTATTTATTTATATCCCCATATACTCGCTATAGAAGACATCTTTTTGAGGCAATGCTACAGAAGCTATATTTTACATTCTATTATTACGAAATCTGATGGAGGTAATTTTCTCGAACCTGGAAAAATACTACCGAGTTGGACATGATTACCAAATATATTTTTTTTTTGACAAATTTATATAAATTTCACTTCAGGCTTAAATGGGCCTCATAATCGTATAACTAATATTAATTCTGAATCATAAACGGAACTCATAACCGTATAATTGATATTAATGCGTAATCATATGTTGAGTATGAGTGATATAAAGTCAAAATGTTCTCCCTAACGTAAGCGTTATATTATTATGCATTTAAATACGCATAGATGGGTTCTGGAGGGAAAATAACATTTAGGACTTATAAACATATGAGATTTTTTATTAAATGCTATCTATGGTTAGGGATACATATGTATGATTCGAACCTGCCAAACCTATCACCGGATTTACTTGTCTTTGATTTGTAGTGCTGACCAACTAACTCCGATTTGCCTTGGAAATTATTTCCAAATATATTTACTTAGTTATTTTAAAGACATAATATTTTTGATAAAAAAAATATAAATTTCACTTCATCATATTTGCCATTATTAATGATGCATTAATGAACCTCATTACAGTATAATTATTATTAATCAGTATAATCGCCAGTGTGTAATTAATGGACCTCATAAGCGTATAATTGATATTAATGTGTAATCATCTATTGCGTATAAGTGATATTAATCCAAATTGTTCTCTAAACGTAAACGTTGTATTATATATTTATATACGCTCTAAAAACCACTCGAAACTTTGCAAAAATCTCCATTTCTCGTTAGATAATTCCAATGAAATTAAAATTTATATTGAAACCTTTTAATGTTTGAATTCGATATAGTACATCTTTCAATGAAGGCGAGTTTTGTTTCTTTTCTCACTAAAATAACATATGTATATAATATAATACAAAGGTAACCGCCCCGTCATTTATATGCTAATTCGGCTTTATCATTTTACAAACGTGCCAAATGTTTACATAATTTTATCACCAGAAAATCAATTATATGATTTCATTAATTATTCATTCAATTCCATTCACTCATTGCAATTTAGTATGTATGTCAATATTTTATAAGCAACTAAATTTTTATAGGCCTATGAAAAAACAAATTTTTTTTTGGTAAAAATATTAGCAGATGTAAAAAACAAGGTCAGTCATCCACAGAATAAGATAAAGATATATTATACCAAGATTTGAAAAAACTTGCAATTTTCGGAAATGTTAAGATGTTTAATATCTCTTTTGAATTTTATCCTTTTATGGGGATAGCACGAGAAGGCAATATGCTCCATCTCCGATCTTACGCTAAGTTTGGAAAAAGTGTTTAAACATGCAGAAGTTGATGTCCTTCGATCACATTTTTTTGGAATCTAGTTTACTTGGACAGAACAATAAGTATTTATAAATAAAAAATAAGTATTTATAAATATCTTTACTGACTTAATTCTTTAGGAAACTAATATGTTTCGAAATCATGTGTTTTCTATATGCCTTAAATTGAACTTATAATTGTATACCCTGCACCATACTCTATGTATATTCATTTTGTCACACCGTTTGTAACAACTCGAAATATTGATCTCGAGACCCCATAAAGAAGGGCTTACCCCTAATACTTTAATAGCCAATTTAACAGAAATCTAATTTTTATAAAAAATGCTGTCAAAATTGCTATTTTTAAAAAATTACGCCAAAATTGCTATTTCTAAAAAATTTCGTCAAAATTGCATTTTTATAAAATACATTTTTATTGAAAATGTCGTTTTTTGTGGAAATTGCTTTCTTATCGAAAATTTCAGCAAAATTTCGTTTCTACAAAAATTTATAGAAATTGAATTTTTAGAAATTTTATAGAAGTTTTGTATATATGTTTTTAGAAAAATTAAATTTTGATGAAGTTTTATAATTTTTTTTTTAAGAAATGCAATTTTGACGAAATTGTTTTAATATACCAATAATGACAAAATTTTCTATAAAAAATTGATTTCTGTTAAATTCTGAAGAAGTTTGATAAAAAAATAATAACTTAGGCAAGATTTTCTAGAAAAATAGAAGTTCGTCAATTTTGAAAGACATAGTTAAAAATTGCAATTTCTATGAAATTTTTTTTACCAATTTTTAAAAAAAATTAAAAAAAAATATTATTTTTTTATACAAATTTTCAAGTAAAAACTAATTTTTCAATAAGAATTTGAAAAATCAAATTTCGATAAAAATATTTCCAGTAAAAATGTATTATCGACAAAATTTGTATCAGTTAAATTTTAATTAAATATTGTTAAAAAATTTAATGTTGAAGAAATTTTATAAAAAAAATAAAATTCTCAAAGAAATTAAATTTTGAAATTAAAATTCTAATTTAATTTAAATACCAATTTAATGTAAAATGTTTTCTGTTAATTCAATAAAAATTTAATTTTCTATACACAACGAAATTTTCAATAAAAATGTATTTTAGATAAAAATTTTATAAAATATATTTTTGAAGACATTTTCTAGAAAAATAATTTTTTGGAAAGGTGCAATTTCGAAGAAGTTTTATAGAAATTTTATAAAAAAATATCAATTATGTCAACATTTTCTATAAAAATTTGATTTCTGTAAAATTTTTTATAAAAATAAAATTTTGAAGAAATTTGCTAAAAATATATATTAATTTACGCAAGATTTTCTAGAATTTCTTCAATTTTGAAAGATATAGTTATAAAATTGCAATATCTATGAAAATGCCATTACCAATTAAAAAAAAAAAAACTTAAAAAAATTAAATTTCAAAAATTATTAATTTTTTAAAAAAAATTCTATAAAAATGTAATTTTAAAGAAACTACGAAATTTTCAATAAAAATTGGTAAATTCAAATTTCGGTAAAATAATTTTCAATAAACGCATTATCGACAAAATTTTTATTATTTAAATTTTAATTAAATTTTGAAGAAAAATTCAATTTTAAAGAAATTTTCTAGAAACATAAAATTTTTTAACGAAATTACATTTTTGGCAATTTTTTTTCAAATACCAATTTAAAAAAATCGATTTCTGTTAATTCTGTAACAATAAAATTTTCAATACAAACCGAAATTTTAGATAAAATTTTTATAAAATATATTTTTGACGAAATTTTCTACATAAATGCAATTTTTTCGAGTTTTTTTAAAAACAATGCAATTTTGAAGAAGTTTTATAATTTTTTTTAAAAATGTAATTTTGGCTATGTTGTTTAAAAATACCAATTATGTTAGAATTTTCTATAAAAAATTGATTTCTGTTAAATTTTGTATAAAAATAAAATTTTGAAGAAATTTTAAAAAAAATATTAATTTAGGCAGATTTTCTAGAAAAATACAATTTAAAATAATTTAAAAATTGAAGAAAAAAATTGCAATTTCTATGGAATTATGTTTTTGAGGTCCTTTTTAATTAAAATGCGTTGGTTACGTTTTTATACCCTACACCACACTGTGATACAGGGTATTATAATTTTGTGCATTTGTTTGTAACACCCAAAAGGAGAAGAAATAGACTTATAGTTTATTATACCGATCGACTTATAATCACTCTCTGAGTTGATTTTGCTATGTCCTTCCGTCCGTATGTGCATGTATTCTTGTATTCAAAGTACAGGTCGCAATTATGGCCTGATCTCAACGAAACTTTACACATACTTTTTTGGGCCCAAGGACGATCCCTACTGAACTTAGTTAAAATCGTTTCAGATTTACTTATAGCTTCCATATATATGTACCTCCGATTTGGCATATATGCACTGTATAAGCAACATTTTTGAACCGATTTCCACAAAAAATGAGTCTCGTGATACAATTAGAGACAATACAAAATTTGGAGAAAATCGGTTCAGACTTAGATATAGCCCCCATATATATGTTCCCCCGATTTGACATGTAAGCGCTGTAGAAACTGTATTTTATATCCGATCAGTACGAAATTTGGCAGAAAGAGCTTTCTTAACTGACTGAGGTCATTTTTAACAGGAGAGGTCATTTTATGTTGAAGCGTATTTTTCAAATGCGCACTCGATCATTGCAATGCAACGTGCTTTTCGTATACGATTCGCTGTTCCCCCACGCGGACGTGTTCCTGGACGGCAATCAATAGTAAATTGGGTGTACATAAGTAAGGGTCGGTCCCCGTACAAAAAAAAAATTGTTCCGCCAGTTACCCCCTAGTTTTGAAGATTATGTAGAGACAAGTCCGGGGCATCAAAAAAAAATTGTTTTCTGTGCACCCTACATGACGCCCTTAGGATAATAAAATTAAAAGAACGTCATGTAGGGTGCACAGAAAACAATTTTTTTGATGCCCCGGACTTGTCTCTACATAATCTTCAAAACTAGGGGGTGACCAGTTCAACTTTTTTTGCGACCCACTCTAGTGTACATCAACCGTCCCAACACCTTGGAAGACCTAATTAACAATATTGAGGCTGAAATTGGCAGAATACCAGTAGACATGCTTGTTAGAGTTCATGAAATCTTCCAGAAAACGTATGCAGCAGTGTGTGGATAGCGAAGGTTGTCATTTGCCAGATACACTATTTAAAACCATGTAATTTAACAATTCCCTTACTTTTCAATATACAGTATAACCTCTCTAATCCGGACACTCGATAGTCCGGACTATCCAGTAATCCGGACAGCTCAATCATTCGGACAGTTTCGACAATTTACCTTTGTAGTCCGGACAGCAATATATTTTTGTGTTTGTTTTTAAGTTTTTTGACGTTATTATACCTTTAGCCTAAAGTCAAAAACATGTTGTGGTTCTGGGAAATGATAACTTTTTTTGAAAGTAAACGGTGGTTGCTAAAGTTCAAAGTTTGTAATGAAATTGGTGCTTGGAAATATGAGGCGAAAAATTATAAAGTAATAAATCTGCTGTATTATTTTTGAAAATTGTCGTTTTTAATTCAGCTCCAGGCAGAAAAATTTCAGCAGACAGACCTTCATGGTAACGAGCCTGGATCTCATACGTTGCCTCTCCTTTTAATAGGAAAGCATGAAAATCCATGAGCGTTTAAAATATTGTAACTTCGTTTTGTATGTACGTCTACCAAAAAATGCTGGATATTGACTTTTGTCTTTGAAGATTGAGGAAATTTCTGATAAATGCTAAGAAGCCGCTGAAAGAACTTCAGCTCCATCACAAGAAATTGAAATCAATACGGAGGATTCCATAAAAAGAAAATAGGACCATAAAAATCTTACATTACTTGTGCACCACTGATGAAGTTATAGTTCCGTCCGTTGTGTCAAACGAAAATATTGAAAAGAACATAGACTCCAATTGTAGTCTTGAGGGAACTAGACCTCGAGCTCAATTATTTAAACTTTTTTACAAAAATCTTAGGAAATTCACTATTTTTTGTAAGAAAGCAGCCGAACCCCTTTGCAAGTGCTATTTAATAGGCTGAGAAAGTAATAATATTTCTAAAAGAATTTAAAAACATATCTAAAAAACTGCACAAAGAATAGTGTAAAAGTTTCAATTGTATTTACTTTATCTTTTCTTTTTAAGAAACGCATTTCTTAATAAAATAAGAAAATATGACCCATTTTGGAGTTTTGTACTGTAGTCCGGACAATTCAGTAATCCGGACAAAGGTCGAAACTATATCTGTCCGGATTAGAGAGGTTATACTGTAATTAAAATATAAAATAAATTTTTCTAAGGTATATAACTTTTTATTTCATTCTTAAATAAGCAAATTACCGCCCTCCACCCTGTATGTATAGCTAACAATAATTTCTATGATATTTTCAATAAAATTTAAATATCTATGACATTTTCAATAAAATTTAATTTTCTATGATATTTTCAATAAAATTGCATTTTCTACAAAATTCAATAAAATTCCAATTTTTATGAAATTTTCAATAAAATCATATTTCGGCCAACTTTTCTATAGATGCAAAATGTGAGGCAAAGTATTGATTACTTGGTTATGCATTGAGTTTTGTTTGGTCTTGGAATGTTCCTTTCAAAAACTAGTAATAAATACGATGTATTAAAAAAAAAACCGTCGAATTGCCATAAAAGTGTATTGTGGGCAATTGTGGTGTTGTTATAAGGAATATTTTTCTCAAATACATCATCTAAAAAATCCATCGATTTTAATTACTTTCGATATACATTTTTATACCCTACACCACACTGTGGTACAGGGTATTATAAGTTTGTTTCACGGCAGATGTTTGTAACACCTGAAAATAACACAGCTAGACCCACCTTAAAGTATACCGATCGACTCAGAATCAGTAGCTGAGTCGATTTAAGCATGTCCGTCCGTCCGTCCGTCCGTCTGTCCATGTAAAGTTGTTCGTCGACTACAGGTCGCAATTTCACTCCGATCGTTCTGAAATTTTGCAGTTTAGAGTATTTCGCAGATGTTAAGATCGCTATTGAATTTGGTTGAAATCGGTTCAGATTTAGATATAGCTCCCATATATATCTTTAGTCCGATTTCGACCTTTAGTCCTATAGAAGCTGTATTTTACATCCAATCGTTTTGAAATTTGGAGTGGTAGAGTTTCTTGATCCATGAACCAACATTGCCGAATTTGAAGAAAATCGGTTAAGATTTAGCTATAGCTCCCATATATATGTTTCGTCCGATTTTGCTCTTTAGTCCTGAAGAAGCTGTATTTTACATCCAATCATTTTTAAATTTAGAATGGTAGAGTTTCTTGATCCATGAACCAACACTACCGAATTTGAAGAAAATAGGTTAAGATTTAGCTATAGCTCCCATGTATATGTTTCGTCCGATTTGGCCCTTTAGTTCTATAGAAGCTGTATTTTACATCCAATCGTTTTGAAATTTAGAATGGCAGAGTTTCTTGATCCATGAACCAACATTGGCGAATTTGAAGAAAATCGGTTAAGATTTAGCTATAGCTCCCATATACATGTTTCGTCCGATTTGGCCCTTTAGTCCTGTAGAAGCTGTATTTTACATCCAATCATTTTGAAATATAGAATGGTAGAGTTTCTTGATCCATGAACCAACACTACCGAATTTGAAGAAAATCGGTTAAGATTTAGCTATAGCTCCCATATATATGTTTCGTCCGATTTGGCCCTTTAGTTCTATAGAAATTTAGAATCGTTTTGAAATTTAGAATGGCAGAGTTTCTTGATCCATGAACCAACATTGGCGTATTTGAAGAAAATCGGTAAAGTTTTAGCTATAGCTCCCGTATATATGTTTCATCCGATTTGGCTCTTTAGATCCATTCGTTTTTATACCCTACACCACACTGTGGTACAGGGTATTATGTAAGTATAAAATGTCCCATAAGTAAATTTATGTAAACAATTTATACATGAATTACAAAATTTATATATCAGAGTTATTCAATATTACGAGAGTGGTGTAGGGTATTATATAGTCGGCACCGCCCGACTTTAGCCTTTCCTTACTGGTTTTTGTATGGAGATTATCAGGGGTAAGGTGATCAGCGGGGGTGGCGGGTGTTTTGGAAGGAATACTTCCTGAAGTTCCACTTTATTTAGTTCTTTGACGTGGAACATCTATTCAGAAGCCTTAAGCCACAAACAAAGTGGCTAGCAGCGAATTTTTTTTAAATATTTTTAAAACATATATATCGTCATCAGAAATGAAAAAGAGCGTAACAACAAGAAAAATTTAAATTCAGATTTGATGGATTTCGGTACAATTCATCAAAATACACATCCCGAACAATTTTTAGCGGCCTAATATTAAAAATGGCGAATTTATGAACGAAATTCAAAAGGGTCTAACAACAAAGTATTTCTTTTTTCATAGTTAAAAAATCATTTTTCACGCAATTTTCACAAAAAAGTTATAAATCATATTTGTGTGATTTTATATTTGCATCATTAAACAACAATATATTATTCTGAAAACCCCGTTTTTTATTTTATTTAGTTTTTTGGTTCTCCTGTAAAATTTTCAAATGTGATGATAGGCACTTTTTCGTTTCTGATGACGATATATATAATCTTTGGCCGACTTCATTCCAAACTTATATGTTAGAGAATTAACAGAAGTTTAAAATATAAAAAAATCGCGCATAGGGGAGTACAAACAATTTAAAAAATTACATTTAAATTTTAAAACTTAAAAATCGCACACAAATAAAATTTAAATTTTTTTCTGAAAAGTACCAAAAAACACAACATTTCAAATTGGACCATAGCTTAAGATGTTATGACCAAAAACCCGATACTCATAGTAATATCTTAACGATTTTTGAAATATCGACAAATTTTGAAAGAGTTTTTGGAAAAATCTCAAAAAATTCTACAAAGAGTTTCTTCAGGTGTACTAAAAAATATAAAAAAATGGAAAAATCAAAACCTAAAGTTTTTGAAACCGTCGATTTGTCTTGGAATTCCCCAAATATATATTATTAATCGTCGTAAAATTCTAAGACGATTTAGTCATGTCCATTTGTCCGTCCTTGAGCAAAATGGCTGACTTTTGGTACATACTAAATGGTTATGCCCCACCATAGACGGGCATAAAGGCAGCAACTTTAGCGACCGCCTACAAGAGTTCTCGCTGTACTTCATAATAAAAAAATAAATAAATAAAAAGCTCAGCGATACATTTGCAAATAAAAAAAATATATTTTTTTGTTTGTCCATTTTATTCCTTTATTCATAACATAAACATTGTTTTGCTGTTTTCGGTAGTCTCATGTTTGTGTCTTAGGTCTTTTGATCAACAGTTTGATACTGTTAATGCACTTTCAATCTCGCTCTATTTGTTGTAATACAAAGTAAGTTTTTTGATTTTTAAATTTAATTTTATTGTCACAAATGCATTACGATTTTAAGGACTATTTGTAAATGTAGCACTCAAATCCCTTCACATTTTTTAATTCTTAAAAAACAACAAAATTGTAAAATGTTTGCCGAAATAGATCAATTACAAAATCCATTGTCTTGTTAAACAATAACAGTAATTGTATGTAGATTATGATTTAGCAAAATTATTTTTCTGAATTCATTCATTTTTTTCATATCATATCTAAAGCTGCTGTTTTGTTTTCAGCACTTCCTCTCCTCAAGTCCTTTTTGTGGTAGCTTTATTTGGACTGTCATACTGACCTACTTAGGGGCTGTGCAAAAAAAAACTTCATATTTACCGGTTTTTTATCAAACGGCCTTTACTATTGAAAAAACAGCTACGAGTATATGTTTCCGTACGACTGCCCCAAGCTTAAACGTCATTTTACATGTAATAAAAAAAATCTTGTAAGAGAGGGAGAAATACAGAGTTGAAAACAATGGACTGGTTTTTTTGCACAATGTATTGATGTTTTTGCTTATATTTTTTCTCTCCCTCTCTATTTTGATTTGTGATTCAAATATTTACTCAAGTTTTTAGCACCAACCTGTTGCAATTGAGTGAGTAAAATTTGATTGATGCTCATTGGTATGAGTCGACTCGTAAATGTGAAATATCATCCATATGATTATGAGTGGAATTTTTGTTTAACCTCTTTAATAGATTTGCATAGTCTTTCAGCCAAAGAATATTCGTTTTTAAACAATTTTTTTTATTATAAAGAAAATATTATTTGTTTCTAATGAACTTTTCTTTGGTATAAATAAAATGTTATATGTAAATTAAGAAACAATTTCCTTGTATGGAAAAACAATAAAAAAAAATTCTTTAAATCAAAGATGATCTTCTTTATTTTAATGAACAAAACTGTTTTAGTGTAAACAATTTGAAAAAGCTTTAAATATAAATAAATCTTTAGTAAAATGCGTTACTGTATTCGGTACACTTAAGTTTGGTTCTTAAGTCTTTTGTTTTGGGTTTGGCAGTTTATTAGGTTAAGTAAATTTTTCAGCGCATTCGGTGGTACAACTGATTTTAAATTTGAAAATTGCATTGTTTTTCAGACAGAGAATTGTAATAGTTTTTGTTCAAATAATACCACAGTTTCAAAAACTAAAAATTTAATTTTCTTTAAGTTACAATAAATCACAATAATTTTCCAGTTATGACAAGAAATGCCATTACACAATTTTATCATGTTCCATTTGACTAATTGCATTTTTAGTTAACAAAAAATTATACTTTTAATTTTAATTGGGAACAAGTGGAAAATAATTCAAACATTAAACACTAAAATGTACGTGCATTTTTGAAATTGTTTCCATTTGTTGTTTGCTTATTTGTTGCCTCCACTGGAAATAATTACTATTTCCGTTTACCATTTGTGGCATATTATTTTTTTGTGTCTCGTTTCTTCTTCACGACTTTCTCACCGAATTCATTTTCAATGAAATGCCACAAAATTTGTTAAACATCTCAATTTTAGGGGTTTCCGTTTAATGTTTTTTCCCTTTTTTGTTGTATATTTTTTTATATTTTCTTTTTTTCCTTAATTCGCACGTGACTCAAAGTCATGTTTTTTTCTTTTTGTTTATTTGTTAAGAGTTTGCGAATGTTGTGTTGAATGGAATTAAGTTATAGAAAACAGCTGAACCTATTTACTTGATTTTGTCTTCATTTACATTAATTTTGGATAATTGTTTTTAGTGAAAAAACAATAAAATGGAGGAAGACCACAGTGGTCGACTCTAATACAGGAGGAAGACCACAGTCGTTAACTCTAGTACAGGAGGAAACCACAGGATCGACTCTAGTATAGAGGCAGACCACAGTGGTCGAGTCTAGTATAGAAAAAACCACAGTGGTCGAGTCTAGTATAGAAAAAACCACAGTGGTCGAGTCTAGTATAGAAAAAACCACAGTGGTCGACTCTAGTATAGAGGATGACCACAGTGGTCGACTCTAGTATAGAGGATGACCACAGTGGTCGACTCTAGTATAGAGGATGACCACAGTGGTCGACTCTAGTATAGAGGATGACCACAGTGGTCGACTCTAGTACAGAGGAAGACCACAGTGGTCGACTCTAGTATAGAGGAAGACAACAGTGGTCGACTCTAGTATAGAGGAAGACAACAGTGGTCGACTCTAGTATAGAGGAAGACCAGAGTGGTCGACTCTAGTTTAAAGAAAGACCACAGTGGTCGACTCTAGTATAGAGGAAGACCACAGTGGTTGACTCTAGTATAGAGGAAGACCAAAACACAGAGTGTTTATTTAGAGTAACCAAATTAACAGCTGCAATACTATTTACGAAAAAAGAAACAAGTTTGTGTTCTAAGTCTTTTGTTTTAGATGGAACAGTTAATGAAAATTTCGTCATTTTCGATTATTATCAATTGATTTGTAATTTCAGAATGAACTTAAGCAATTTCCCATTGTGATACGGTCTATGAATGAAAAATAAAACAAGTTTGTGTTCTAAGTCTTTTGTTTCGGAACGAGAATTTTGTGAACATTTTATCATAACTGAACTCCCAATGAAAATTCAAGCTTTTTTGAGGTTTTAAAGAACGTTTCTGTAAAATGTATACATGTATAGAAACAAATTTTGCTTAACACTTTTGTATGTCATGACGTCAGTTTTGTTGGCTATTATTTATGGTATGTAATTGTGATAATTAGTTTTCGCTTTTAAACGGTTTAAACAAGTACGTTGCCACTTTGGCATTGATTTCAATTACCTTGACAATGATTTTGTGCTTGTAGACAGACTATTAAATTATTCTACTTGGTTTTAGACAAAAAAACTCAGAATGGCTTTGAGTGAACACTGGGTTTTGGTTTATGATAATGAGTATCTAAAATTAATTAAATGCTATACAAAGAACTATTGTTGTCTACTACAATTAAATTTGAAAGAAATACGAACAAAAATAACTTTTCATTTAAATAAATCATTTGAAAAAACAGTTTGCTTAGCCTATAATCATTGTAAAGGTTGTCTGAAATACATCATACGAAAATATTTAGATGATTTTGGCAGAATACGATGACCTTTTCGTATAGAAAAGTCATCAACGATGAGCTTTTCTTATAGAAACAGTCATCAACGATGAGCTTTTCGTATAGAAAAAGTCATCAACGATGAGCTTTTCGTATAGAAAAGTCATCAACGATGACCTTTTCGTATGGAAAAGTCATCAACGATGATCTTTTCGTAGAGAAAAGTCACCAACGATGACCTTTTCGCAAAGAAAAGTCATCAAGCGATGAGTTTTTCGTAGAAAACAGTCATCAACGATTATCTTTTCGTATAGAAAAGTCATCAACGATGAGCTTTTCATATCGAAAAGTCATCAACGATGAGCTTTTCATATCGAAAAGTCATCAACGATGAGCTTTTCTTAGAGAGAAGTCATCTACGATGAGCTTTTCTTAGAGAAAAGTCATCTACGATGAGCTTTTCTTAGAGAGAAGTCATCTACGATGAGCTTTTCTTGGAGAGAAGTCATCTACGATGACCGCTTCGTATAGAAAAGTCATCAACCAATGACCTTTTCGTATAGAAAAGTCATCAACAATGACCTTTTCGTAGAGAAAAGTCATCAACGATAACCTTTTCGTAGAGAAAAGTCATCAACGATGACCTTTTCGTAGAGAAAAGTCATCAAAAAATATGTTTTGTGGAGCATATTTTTTCACTTTGTAGATTGCGGTTTTGTAGTTTTCCCCCTTTTCAATGCATTGTTTTCTATCTACAATTTCCTCAAAATTCAACTCCTAATTTCGGAAATTCTTCAATTTTTTACATCAAATTAGAATTATAAGCAACATTCATAATTACACAGTTTTGTTTGAAATTTAATTTTTTTCCTATTTATAAACAACTTAGTGCATATCAAGTTGCTGTCTTAAGTCTTTTGTTTATATTTCGTGCTCTGCAAAAATTAAATGGTATTTGCAACATTTTCTGTGCAACAGTTACTTCAATCGCCGTGTAGTGAATGTGATTGTAAATTTAAAAAAAAATAAACCCAAATAAACCGGCCGCCAATACATGTGGTAGACTATCAGTGGTCGTAGACTTTGCTTCTGTGAGTTTACGAGTTTACAGAAAATTCAGTTGATTTTTTTAATGATTTAAAAGCTGCAAAACGTGTGCCCATATATAGGGTAAAACATCACGGTTGCCATGAGATTTTAGACATCTTCCAGCCGGCTTTTTATGTTAATGTTGAATGCTTCTTGTAAACAAACATAAAAAACTGGAATTTTTGTGTGTACAAGGCCACAATATAAGATAAACATAAAATGCAAGAGTCGGTTCAAGATATAGTCCACATGTCTTGCTAATGGTTAAAGCTCAAAAAACGTGTTTTCTTTTCAATGTTCTGTTAGTTGTCATATTATTTTTCTTTTCTTTTATAATTTTCTTCTCATATAATTTTCATTTTTTATTGGTTTCACTTTTACCGTCACTCACAGTTAGATTTCAGTTTTAATGCATATTTTTTCCACTCAAAAAAAAAAACAATTTTTAAATTGTATAGAATTTCATTCTGAAAAAAAGAAAGTTGTTTATAGGCTTAAGATGCTGCGATAGGCTTCCATGAGCTGATGTTTGGCTAGTCTACACACCTTCTTATTTTCCCAGCCATTCATTTCCACCCAGAAACCACATATAAACTTGTCTTTGTTACCAAGAAATATTTATTTTATTCCATATCGCTTTAGATGCATATTAGAATTATCTATGCCGGTTTCTTGGCGTTGTCTTAGTGGTAGAAAATTATAGTGGGGAGTCGCTAAATAAACGGGACAAATATACATTATATTTCTAGTTTACGCTATGACTCAGGTTTACAAGGCCATAAAGAATTTAGGCTGGTTATTTGGGAGACATATAAGTGGGAGTTTACTCTACAGTATAGGAGGTTTAATGACACTGAGAAAAATAGAAAAATCGATTATTTGCTAAGTGAATGGAGAAAACCAAACAATTATCCACGTTTTGGGAATACAAAATGTGAAATAATAATAATAATAATAATATTTATATAATCACTGGCTTGTAACTTATGTTGCACACTTAATTTCGGCGACTGGAACTCTCTTACTCGCCTTTCCCCCCGGCCTGTACAGTGTCCTATGATTTTTTGCAATATCAATAATCACTCTGTCAATATTTAATTCGTTACTCATTTAAAAATTTTAAATAAATCGAATTTTTTTGCGGCTACAACCTAGTCATCATTTAAGAAATCAACAACATACAAATTGTAGGTGTAGCAGGTGAATCAATAGTTTGGCCCAACCCATATTGGGATGTTTGTTTTTATCTTTTTTATTATTTTTTTTAATCTATACTTTATCTCCATAGGATATTTATTGTTTTGTTTTTTTTTTAACAAAAAATTTTTTCGTTTATTTTTTATTTATCTTTTCGTTCGCATAAATCTCATTTGTCGTTTTTTAATTTTTTTGTGTTTTTAGTCTCAAAGGCCATTGATTGATCTAACAATTATATGCATACAGCGAATCTAACAAATATTTTTTTTGTTTTATTTTTTGATTTCAACGCCTTTTTTAAAGTTGCGGCATATTTTGACAGTTTTTATTTAAGCTTTGTTGTTTGTTTTACTTCCGAACGGCAAAGGTAAACAAAAGAACTTTCGAAAAAAATATATTCATCTAATAGCAGTGTTGAGTTCTGCCCCTTTAATATTTTTCCTATTAATTTCTATTTCCATTTATAAAAATAGTTGTCTTAATATTTGTTAACAAATTTCTTTATTTACAATTGTCATTTTTTTTATTATTATTCCAAAAGCCTATTGAAGGCTATTATTAAGGTCTGTTTTTAGTATTTGTTGGCTTTGTTATCTAGCATTTCTTTATGTCCATCATTGACGTTTACCTAACATTGGCTGGTAGCCAAATCTACTTCACCATATCCGCTAGTAGCCTTGGCCACAAACGAGGTACACAGCCACAAACGTACTGCCTTCTCTCGCTCTGACCCATAGTCGAAAACATTGTTTGCTTTTCGCTTTACACAAACATGATTGATGGTTTGACAATAATTGGTTTGAAAATGTGATTTGACTTCCAGAAATTTTGTAGCCAAGTTTGTGTTTTTTTTCGGTGTTTAAGATTTTGGCACTTGTCATTAAAAACAACACCAATAGAGCAAAGTGATGAAGTTATTAAGCGACATACACGTAAAAGTTGAATAAATGTTTGCTAAAAGCCTTTGTACGACATGGCACAAGTTTGGGTCTTAAGTCTTTTGTTTCTTGTAGTTCAATTATTGGACAAAATATGCAAGAGTACTGACTCTAGTATAGAGAAAGATCACATTGATCGACTCTAGTATAGAGGAAGATCACAATGATCGCCTCTAGTATAGAGGAAGATCACAGTGGTCGACTCTAGTATAGAGGAAGATCACAGTATAGAGGAAGATCACAGTGATCGACTCTAGTATAGAGGAAGATCACAGTGATCGACTCTAGTATAGAGGAAGATCACAGTGATCGACTCTAGTATAGAGGAAGATCACAGTGATCGACTCTAGTATAGAGGAAGATCACAGTGATCGACTCTAGTATAGAGGAAGATCACAGTGATCGACTCTAGTATAGAGGAAGATCACAGTGATCGACTCTAGTATAGAGGAAGATCACAGTGATCGACTCTAGTATAGAGGAAGATCACAGTGATCGACTCTAGTATAGAGGAAGATCACAGTGATCGACTGTAGTATAGAGTAAGATCACAGTGATCGACTCTATTATAGAGGAAGATCACATTGATCGACTCTATAATATAGAGGAAGATCACAGTGATCGACTCTAGTATAGAGGAAGATCACAATGATCGCCTCTAGTATAGAGGAAGATCACAGTGATCGACTCTAGTATAGAGGAAGATCACAGTGATCGACTCTAGTATAGAGGAAGATCACAGTGATCGACTCTAGTATAGAGGAAGATCACAGTGATCGACTCTAGTATAGAGGAAGATCACAGTGATCGACTCTAGTATAGAGGAAGATCACAGTGATCGACTCTAGTATAGAGGAAGATCACAGCGATCGACTCTAGTATAGAGGACGATCACAGCGATCGACTCTAGAATAGAGGAAGATCACAGCGATCGACTCTAGTATAGAGGAAGATCTCAGTGATCGTGTCTAGTGTAGAGGAAGATCTCAGTGATAAAGAAGAAAGAGATATTTCCGATCTACAAAAAAAAATAATGTTTAAAAAAATATTAAAAATAGAAAAAATCAATATTTGATTAGTTTAGCTTTCCTGCCATAAAGTTAGATCTGTCACGCATAAAGTAAGCCTTATCCGAATAATATCGATAAATAATTGAAAAAGCTATAGCTTTTTTGTCAAATTTAGTCGGAGCACAGTTGTGCAAGTTTTTGTCTTAAGTCTTTTGATTTGGTGCTTTTGCTAGAAGGAAGAATAATTGAAAATTTTACAAAATTCATTGTTTTTACATTTTAAAGCCGAAAATATGATTTTCTATAACTCGGTTGCTATATGAACTTTAAATTTTATTTTCTAGTGATATCACTAATTTTCAAAAAAAAATATTTTAAACAAAAAATCTTTGAAAATATAAAAGAAAGTCGAATTTAATTATGTTATGAATAAATTGAGCTCTATCCATAATGATAATTGCAAAAGTTATAGATATTTTCTTGAATTAACCCCAACTAATCGTTTACAAGTTTGTGTCTTAAGTCTTTTGATTTATTGTTATCGCGAGAACTGACAGTTGTTGAAATTTTTTCAAATACTCATTATTTTTTGCATTGGCATCAAAAATTATTTTTGTTAACATATCGCCATAACCGTGTTTTGTTCCATTCCTCAAAATTCCGTTTTTCACTTGAAAGCCATACTTTACGTTAACATTAGTAAACAATTAGCCTGCGAGTCTTAGACTAAGCATTATCTCTCTTTTGGAAAATATTGGAGTCAATTTTCCAACCAATAAAAAAAACTCAAAAATCTCCCAAATTCACAAGTTCTTTCAACTCAATCTTGCTCGCAAATGAGCTTTTGCGCCAATCAACTCACTCAAAACTGGTGGAATGTGTTACTCTCAACTGCTCCAGTCAGCCAGTCGCCCCTAAGTAATGATGCAATATGTGTAAAATATATTTGAGTGCATGAATCATTTACTGACTGGCGGTAAGGCCGCAAGTCAAGACAAGTTTAAATGTATTGTTCATTACCTCTTAATTCTTTTTTACTTTTTTCTCATTTTGTCTGGAAACTGTTAAAATTTTTTATTTTTCTTTGTCCGTGTGGAGTGCCTGGTCTTAAACTGGACTTGTGACGAAATGGAAACTGAAAAAGAATTGAAAATATGCGAATTGCTTCATTTTTGTGCGCCGACTTTTTGTTTTTGTTTTGATTTTGATTTTCGTGACAGGTGATAAGGAAAATGGGAAAAATCCATTAACATTTGTTTCAATGAGTTGTGGTCAGTGAATTTAGTTTGACCATTTGCACAAAAATTGATTTTGTTATGAACAAAATAATTCAATTTTTATCCAATCTTTGAAGATTATTACATTTTTGTAGACATTTTATTTTTAGTCTTTTTGTTTTATTTTTTATTTTATTTTCCTGTTATTTCTTTTATTGAGGATTTTGTTGATATGCGAAAGTTTTTATAGAAAAATGCCATTAAAGAGCTGAGCATGGCAATAGTTTGAACAAAGCACTTACTATGAAGCTGTAGTAGATTCTTTATTAGGACTTTTTTGGCAAAAAAAATTTTCTAGTTTTGTTTATAAACAATGTTAAGGCAATTTTTTAGAAAGATTTCTCAAAGTACAAAATTACTAAAATGCAGAATATCAGAATGTAAATTATAGTAACTTTGGCATATTTCTAGGACCCCAACAGCTTAAACTATATTAAGTGAAAGGTAACAAGGCTTATTTTTCGGAAAGCTCGAAGGGAGTACAATAATACAAAAATGGAGTGCAATAATACAAAACTGGAGAAATATTACGTTGTGCACTTAAAAAAGTATGTAGTAAAATCCAATTGAATATCAGTATGTAATTAGTGGTAATTTTGACATACATCTTTGGTCTCTATAGTTTACACTGTAATTATGTGAACGGCAACAATGCTCAATATTTGGTGAGCTCTGAACGAGTACAATAAAAATATTAAGTTTATGAAAAAGTTGCCAAAATTTGGCCATATCAAGAAGTATTAGCTATTAATATTAATATTTTTTATTCCAAATGATGATTTCAATCATAAGTACGAATGCAAACAAAAGGAAGAGGGGGTGACAAGAAGGGGAAGAGTATTAATCATTTTTCATAATAAATAATCATCAAAAGTCTTATGATTTTACAGAAGTCTTATTTGACATGGAGCGAAACAAATTGGTGGTAGAGAGGGGGAGAATATGAGAAGGTGAGTAATCTTTTTATGTTAAAAAGAACCATTAAAAATAATTTGGTTTTACCGAACACTTTAAAGTGTTTCGCAAAGCAAAATATAAAACTTAAGACACAAACTTGATTATACATGAAGTGCACCAAAATATCAAGTGATTCATTGAACACCGCAAATACAATACACTGAAAAAATTGTCAGACACCAGTTTTTCCTAAGGAAAAGTTGTCAGAGACCAGCTTTTCCCAAAGAAATTTTGTTAGAGACCAGCTTTTCCTAAGGAAAATTTGTCGGAGACCTTCTTTTCCTAAGAAATAGTTGTCAGCGGCCAGCTTTTCCTAAGGAATAGCTGTCAGAGACCAGCTTTTCCTAAGGAAAAGTTATCAGGGACCAGCTTTTCCTAAGGTAAAGTTTTCAGAGACCAGTGTTTCCTAAGGAAAACCCAGCTTTTCCTAAGAAAAAGTTATCAGAGACCAAGTTTTCCCTAAGGAAAAGTTCTCATAGACCAGTTTTTTCCTAAAAAAGTTTTCAGAGACCATCTTTTTTAAGGAAAAGTTGTCAGAGAACAGCTTTTCCCAAGGAAAAGTTGTCAGAGACCAGCTTTTGCTTAGGAAAAGTTGTCAGAGGCCAGCTTTTCCTAGGAAAGGTTGTCACAGATCAGCTTTTCCCAAGGAAAAGTTGTCAGAGACCAGCTTTTCTTAGGAAAAGTTATCAGAGGCCAGTTGTCAGAGACAAACTTTTTCTAAGGAAAAGTTGTTAGAGACAAACTTTTTCTAAGGAAAAGTTGTCAGAGACAAACTTTTTCTAAGGAAAGTTGTCAGAGACAAACTTTTTCTAAGGGAAAGTTGTCAGAGGCAAACTTTTTCTAAGGAAAAGTTGTCAGAGGCAGACCTTTTCTAAGGAAAAGTTGTCAGAGGCAAACAAGTTGTCGGAGAGAAACTTTTTCTAAGGAAAAGTTGTCAGAGACAAACTTTTTCTAAGGAAAAGTTGTCAGAGACAAAATTATTCTAAGGAAAAGTAGTCAGAGACAAGCTTTTTCTACGGAAAAGTTGTCGGAGGCCAACTTTTTCTAAGGGAAAGTTGTCAGAGACAGCTTATCCTAAGGAAAAGTTGTCAGAGATCAGCTTTTCTTTAGAAAAAGTTGTCAGAGACAGCTTATCCTAAGGAAAAGTTGTCAGAGATCAGCTTTTCTTTAGAAAAAGTTGTCAGAGGCAGCTTTTCCTAAGGAAAAGTTGTCAGAGACCAGCTTTTCCTAAGGAAAAGTTGTCAGAGGTCAGCTGTTCTTAACCACTTTTAATAAGGAAAATTTGTCAGACACCAGTTTTTCCTAAAGAAACGTTGTCAGAGACCAGCTTTTTCTAAGGAAAAGTTGCTAGAGACCAGCTTTTCCTAAGGAAAAATTGTCAGAGACCAGCTTTTCCTAAGAAAAAGTTGTCAGAGACCAGCTTTTCCTAAGGAAAAGTTGTCAGAGGTCAGCTGTTCTTAAGGAAAAGTTGTCAGAGACCAGTTTTTCCTAAGAAAACTTGTCAGAGATCAGATTTTCCTCAGGAAAAGTAGTCAGAGACAAGCTTTTCCTCAGGAAAAGTTGTCAGAGACCAGCTTTTCCTCAGGAAAAGTTGTCAGAGACCAGCTTTTCCGAAGGACAATTTTTCTAAGGAAAACTTGTCAGAGACCAGCTTTTCCTAAAGTCAAGTTGTCAGAGACCAGCTTTTACTAAGGAAAAGTTGTCAGAGATCAGCTTTTCCTAAGGAAAAGTTGTCAGAGACCAGCTTTTCCTAAGGAAAAGTTGTCAGAGACCAGCTTTTCCTAAGGCTAAGTTGTCAGAGACCAGCTTTTCCTAAGGAAAAGCTGACAAAGACCAACTTTTTCTTAGAAAAAGTTGTCAGAGACCAACTTTTTCTAAGGAAAAGTTGTCAGAGACCGACTTTTTCTAAGGAAAAGTTGTCAGAGACCAACTTTTTCTAAGGAAAAGTTGTCAGAGACCAACTTTTTCTAAGGAACATTTGTCAGGGGCAAACTTTTTCTAAGGAAAAGTTGTCAGAGACCAGCTTTTCCTAAAGTAAAGTTGTCAGAGAACAGCTTTTCCTAAGGCGAAGTTTTCAGAGACCAGCTTTTGCTAAGGAAAAGTTGTCAGAGACCAACTTTTTCTAAGGAAAAGTAGTCAGAGACCAACTTTTTCTAAGGAAAAGTTGTCAGAGACCAACTTTTTCTAAGGAACATTTGTCAGAGGCAAACTTTTTCTAAGGAAAAGTTGTCAGAGGCAAACTTTTTCTAAGGAAAAGTTGTCAGAGACAAACTTTTTCTATGGAAAAGTTGTCAGAGATAAACTTTTTCTATGGAAAAGTTGTCAGAGACAAACTTTTTCTATGGAAAAGTTGTCAGAGACAAACTTTTTCTATGGAAAAGTTGTCAGAGACAAACTTTTTCTATGGAAAAGTTGTCAGAGACAAACTTTTTCTATGGAAAAGTTGTCAGAGACAAACTTTTTCTAAGGAAAAGTTGTCAGAGACAAACTTTTTCTAAGGAAAAGTTGTCAGAGACAAACTTTTTCTAAGGAAAAGTTGTCGGAGGCCAGCTTTTCCTAAGGAAAAGTAGTCAGAGATCCTAAGGAAAAGTAGTCAGAGACAAACTTTTGCTAAGAAAAAGTTGTCAGAGACAAACTTTTTCTAAGGAAAAGTTGTCAGAGACAAACTTTTTCTAAGGAAAGTTGTCAGAGACAAACTTTTTCTAAGGGAAAGTTGTCAGAGGCAAACTTTTTCTAATGAAAAGTTGTCAGAGGCAGACCTTTTCTAAGGAAAAGTTGTCAGAGGCAAACAAGTTGTCGGAGAGAAACTTTTTCTAAGGAAAAGTTGTCAGAGACAAACTTTTTCTAAGGAAAAGTTGTCAGAGACAAAATTATTCTAAGGAAAAGTAGTCAGAGACAAGCTTTTTCTACGGAAAAGTTGTCGGAGGCCAACTTTTTCTAAGGGAAAGTTGTCAGAGACAGCTTATCCTAAGGAAAAGTTGTCAGAGATCAGCTTTTCTTTAGAAAAAGTTGTCAGAGACAGCTTATCCTAAGGAAAAGTTGTCAGAGATCAGCTTTTCTTTAGAAAAAGTTGTCAGAGGCAGCTTTTCCTAAGGAAAAGTTGTCAGAGACCAGCTTTTCCTAAGGAAAAGTTGTCAGAGGTCAGCTGTTCTTAACCACTTTTAATAAGGAAAATTTGTCAGACACCAGTTTTTCCTAAAGAAACGTTGTCAGAGACCAGCTTTTTCTAAGGAAAAGTTGCTAGAGACCAGCTTTTCCTAAGGAAAAATTGTCAGAGACCAGCTGTTCCTAAGAAAAAGTTGTCAGAGACCAGCTTTTCCTAAGGAAAAGTTGTCAGAGGTCAGCTGTTCTTAAGGAAAAGTTGTCAGAGACCAGTTTTTCCTAAGAAAACTTGTCAGAGATCAGATTTTCCTCAGGAAAAGTAGTCAGAGACAAGCTTTTCCTCAGGAAAAGTTGTCAGAGACCAGCTTTTCCTCAGGAAAAGTTGTCAGAGACCAGCTTTTCCTCAGGAAAAGTTGTCAGAGACCAGCTTTTCCGAAGGACAATTTTTCTAAGGAAAACTTGTCAGAGACCAGCTTTTCCTAAAGTCAAGTTATCAGAGACCAGCTTTTACTAAGGAAAAGTTGTCAGAGATCAGCTTTTCCTAAGGAAAAGTTGTCAGAGACCAGCTTTTCCTAAAGTAAAGTTGTCAGAGACCAGCTTTTCCTAAGTCTAAGTTGTCAGAGACCAGCTTTTCCTAAGGAAAAGCTGACAAAGACCAACTTTTTCTTAGAAAAAGTTGTCAGAGACCAACTTTTTCTAAGGAAAAGTTGTCAGAGACCGACTTTTTCTAAGGAAAAGTTGTCAGAGACCAACTTTTTCTAAGGAAAAGTTGTCAGAGACCAACTTTTTCTAAGGAACATTTGTCAGGGGCAAACTTTTTCTAAGAAAAAGTTGTCAGAGACCAGCTTTTCCTAAAGTAAAGTTGTCAGAGAACAGCTTTTCCTAAGGCGAAGTTTTCAGAGACCAGCTTTTGCTAAGGAAAAGTTGTCAGAGACCAACTTTTTCTAAGGAAAAGTTGTCAGAGGCAAACTTTTTCTAAGGAAAAGTTGTCAGAGGCAAACTTTTTCTAAGGAAAAGTTGTCAGAGACAAACTTTTTCTATGGAAAAGTTGTCAGAGATAAACTTTTTCTATGGAAAAGTTGTCAGAGACAAACTTTTTCTATGGAAAAGTTGTCAGAGACAAACTTTTTCTATGGAAAAGTTGTCAGAGACAAACATTTTCTAAGAAAAAGTTGTCAGAGATAAACTTTTTCTAAGGAAAAGTTGTCAGAGACAAACTTTTTCTAAGGAAAAGTTGTCAGAGACAAACTTTTTCTAAGGAAAAGTTGTCGGAGGCCAGCTTTTCCTAAGGAAAAGTAGTCAGAGACCAGCTTTTCTTAAGGAAAAGTTGTCAGAGACCAGCTTTTCATAAGGAAAAGTTGTCAGAGACCAGCTTTTCCTAAGGTAAAGTTGTCAGCGACCAGCTTTTCCCAAGGAAAAGTTGCGCAGACCATCACCATTTTCCTTACTGTTTTCATTACAGAAGAAACTAGTAAGGAAAGACAGAACTTCGGGCGGGCCGACTATATAATACCCTACAGCTCCCTAACAATGCGAAAATGGACATTGCGATAAGAATTTTGCAGTGTTCAGACATGTAATAAGAAAACTCTCTCTACCGATTTTCGTACAGATCTCAGGAAGTGATTCCAAGTCGATCGGTATAATAAACGATGGGTCTATCTCTTCTCCTTCTGGGTTCTACAAACAAATGCACAAACTCATAATACCCTGGACCACAGTTTGGTGTAGGATAAAAAAATCGACGTGGGGATATTTTTATTTTAATTTTGAATCAGATTATGGAAACAAATTAATTGAATTCGAAAAATATTGTTCGAAACAAATGAAAAATTTTAAATTTTGTTTTTTGTTAATAATCAAAGAATTTTAAAATAGAGCTTTATTTGTAATTTTTTGAAAAAATTTACTTAGAGACGAAGATATTATACAAGGTTTGGAAATAGGGGAATTTAAATATTTATGGAAAGATATTTATTTTTTATATATATATTAATATAAATTTGTATGTCCTATATAATTGGTATGACTTTGATTTGCATTTTCAGTTTTTGGAACAAAAAAGTCGCATGCGACAGATCTTTTGGTAAAAATTTAGTTATTTCTGAACAAACTTAGTCGTTGCAAGTTTTATGTAAAAAAACTTCTAAAAATTGCTTGAAAAATTGCTCTTGAACCTACCAGACATTGAATTGTCGAATGTCTGGTTGGCTCAAGACATTTGGCAATTTTCCTCTATCTTCATTGCTTCAATGTTTCTATCGGTTATTGATGTTCTGAGTCGTCTAGGTAGCGAACTTCCTTCTTGATGTCTCTTCTGTGTTAAGGTTTAAGCAAGAAAGTGTAGAATTATTTTTGTAAATTCCCGTATATCGTAGAAGCAAAGTCGATGAAGATGCTGATTAAAAATATTAAGGATAATATATTAAATTTTGGTATAAATTTATTATGACTAATGTTTATTTTTATTATTTTCAAAATTTTTGATTTCTGGGGTGCACGGAGCCTTAAAAATCTTGGAAGTGGGCCGTGACGCAACTCTTGGTGAGTATAGTATAGTGACTGTGGGTTTTAAGAATTTGGATTACACTCCTATTTGATTCATGGTTATCATGCGGCATTTTAGTGACAAGTTTTTATTTAATTTCGCTTTTTTTGATTTGATTTAGAGGTATTTTAAGCATTTGTCGTAAACGAAGTTAATATTAATTTGATTTTATCACCAAAGGTTATTCTTTAATTTTATTGTCATTGGATTTATTAAACATTTGAAAAAAGTAGTGTTAATCACTTAGATGTGACACTTAAAGAGTCTAATATTTTTTTCCAACTAAATTAAATTATTGTGATTTTTTTCTCAAAATCATTTTGTTTAATAAGCCTACTTTATAATGGTTGTTTTTATGTAGTCTCTGTTAAATTATCTTGTAATTATTATTAAAGTCATTATTTTAATGTAAAATGTAGCCCGCTTTAATAAGCATTTTGCAAAAAAAAAATATTCCCAGACAAAAAAAATTATCATCCACCAAGCTTAACAAAACGTTTAAGAGACTCCGCACATTTTTTTATTAAATAAAAAACAACCTCCTCTTTAACAACTTTAGTAAAGTAGAAAAACGGCACCGCATTTTTTCCCTAAAATGCAGCATCATCACTTGATAACCTGTAAAACCCCCCGAAGGCCGTCTGTAATGGTTTTTTTATACGTATGTATAGAGTATGTATTGAAGTAATTATCATGTGTGTGGTATTCCAAAGATAAAACTCACGTCTATTCACGGGTAACACACACGGTAACACCACTTGCCCCTGCAAAGTACTCTTAACCGACGAAGGCAGAGAAAAACCTAAATAAACTTATAAAACAGAAATTATGAAATCTTATGAATGACTTTGTGGTCTTTGGCTTGTTGAGGAGGCATTCTCGTTGTGAAGAAAAAAACGAGCGATTTAGACTTTGTTTTCAAAAAAAAAAATAACATTAAAATTGACATTGAACTATAAAAAGGTGAATTGAAAGCGCACAATTGAAAAATGAAGAAGTAAAACCAAAAACTTAACATTTAGCATCATTTTGTGGGGCAAATGTCAAGACACAAAAGGTTAATAACCTCTGACAGTATAAAATGAAAAACACAAATGAAAATGGAAACAAATCGTATCAAAATTGGTTTAGCTTTGATGATTTTCAAACATGAGTAAGAAAATCAAACAAAAGTCTTAAGACACAGACAAAATTATGAAGATGGGACTGAAGAGGAGGGATGGGAGAGAGGGTAGGTGTTATAAAGAATCATCAAAAATCTTTTCGTTCCACAGAATACTTTAATATCTTGCCCAAAGTAAAATAAAAGACTTAAGACACAAACTTGCTTTGATGACTTCTCAAGCAAATGACTTAAGACACAAAAATACTTTACATGAAAAAAGAGAGGAGGAGGAGGAGTCACAGTCATGTATTATAAAGAACCATCAAAAATCTTTTCGTACCACAGATTACTTTAATATCTTGCGCCAAAGAAAAACAAAAGACTTAAGACCCAAACTTGGTTTGACCTGAACTGCAATAAACATTCAAATCGAAATGTTGGAATAAAGATAGAGAATAATAAACGTCGAAAAAGAATCTTCAAAAATCTTTTCGATCCACATGGTACTCCAAGCAAAACCAAAGACTTAAGACACAAACTTGATTATACATGAAGTGGTGCAGCAAACAATCACAGCCCAATGTGTCCTCGAGCAATGAATGAAGTAAATCGCAACAATCAAAAGTCTTTAATTTAATTTTATTACAAGCAAAAAAAAATAAACTAAACTTCTTCAAGCACTAAATCATTGTTAGACTATAATTAAAAAATCCACTCTTTGAAATAAAATAATGACCCTGACAAATGTACGGGCAGTACTTATTTAATGTCATAACTTAGATATGTGCTTGAAGTACAAAGCCCTTCTAAATGAATCAAATGTCAAAAGAAAAAAAAATAAACTAAAAAATATCGTAAACATATTTAAACACAACATTTAAACGATTAAACGGAATACAACTTTGAGTAGTACGTTAAGTTGACAACAATAAACTGACATAAACATTGACGAAAGATAAAGCTTAATAGTGTAGATTTATAATTTTATAAATAATAATAGGTTAAATAACATTCATTAACATCGTTTATATACTGTAATTTTATAATTGAATTTTATAAAAAAAAAAAACAATTATATACAAAAACATTTCATAGACTAAGTAACTGCAAACAAAATCTCTGATCGATTACTTATAATTCCAGAAGTGTATACGTATATTTTGGCACTCATTTTTAATCTCAGCTGAAAAATAAGTCCTTCGCAATTTTTTAATAAAACAAATACCTTTCACAGCGAATATATTTATACATAATTTATTGTATAATTAAGGTGTTTCATTACAATTTGTGTTAGTCTTTAATAGGTGCGGCTATTGCCTAAAATCGTCACAGAGCAAACTCAAGTAATATTAAGGAACAAACAATTTCTTTTTTGTGTCCGAGACCTAAAAACTTTTTTTTTCATATAGATTGAGGAATACTATTTTATGAAACCAAAACCAAAGTTTTCTTATGGTAATGTTTTTTCAAAATTTTCCAATTTTATTGTAAGTTGCCTGTAGTATTTGAAGTATAAGCTTGATAAAGACGGAATGCCATTCACGTTAAAGGAAATTATGAGGGCTAGAAATGCTGAAAACGTCGCTTTCACGTAGAAACGAAGGTTTAGTAACTATCGATAAAACAATTAGAAAAAATTGCTTTTTTATGTGGTTTTTTGCTGGCATTAAAAAAACCATAAAAATAGAAAAAAAAGTCGCATAAAATTAGTTTCTTAAATTTTTTGAAAGCTAGCATCCTAACGAAGCCTATTTACAGAAAGCCTATGGATAAATGTATAAATTATGGCCCCTATTGTAAAAATAGGGAAATTAAAAAAAAAATTTTTTTCATATTTTTTATTTTGGTAACTTTGTTTGGGAGAAGGGGCGTGGCAATAACGCGCATTTTTTAATATATTAAAACCGTACAACATTTCAACTGGTTGTACAACATTTCAAGTATTTGCACGAATCAAAGTTATAAGCCGTTAAATTGTTATGCAAAATGGTCCATTTGTATGGGAGGTACCAAAAGGGGCGTGGTAATAATGCCCATTTTGCTCGGGACTATAGGTACTGTAAAAGCATTACACTCCACAAAATTTTAAGTATCTGTATAGATTGGAATCAAAGTTATAAGCCGTTAACTTTTTGTGCAAAATGGTCCATTTGTATGGGAGGTACAAAAAGGGGGCGGAAAAAAACGCTCATTTTTGGGGGGAATGTAAGTACAATAAAAGCATTATACATACTTCACAAAACTGACTGTAGGTAAATACAATAAAAGTATTACACTTCACAAAATTTCAAGTATTTCTAAAGACTGGAAGTTATAAGCCGTTAACTTTTTGTGCAAAATGGTCCGTTTTTACGGGAGATTCCAAATGGGGACTATCATTTTTCTCATGATGTTAGAGACCATCAAACTAATACTATGTATGGATTCATGATCGATTCTGAGTAGTAGTATAGAAGTTATGAGATAATCAATATATATATAAATTTTGACCCTATGTGGGAAAGTACTCGAAGGAGTGGATTAACATAGTTCATCTTTGACATTAGTCTGAGATAGAAAAAAATATTGAAAAAATCGTATACCAAATTTGAAGTCAATTTGTAAATCCTGTCGAAAATTATCGTACGCTTCAATCAGACAGACAGACGGACAGGCTGACGGACAATGCTAAAATGACTTAAAATGGTGAAAAACGGATTTCAGCCAAATATTCATGGGGTCCCTTAGGTCACTCCATTGATGTGTTACACTTTTGGTTGGCAGTATCCGTTGTTCACAATAGGTGGGGGGGGGGGTTAGAAAAACCAAATTTAGTTGAAATTCTCTTATTTCTACCAAAAGTGCTATAATTTCTACATTTATCCATACAAGCAAAGAAAAGAATTCGTTTCTGCTCCTAACGGATGTCCGCTGTGGCTATCCATGGCTCATAACGGATATCCGCCAAATATTCTCATAGGTCACTCTAGATTTGCTATGTTAGGCTGCTAGCTTTCAAAAATTGGACCAAAATTTAGTTTGGAATTTTTTTCTATTTTTATACCCTACAACACACTGTGGTACAGGGTATTATAACTTTGTGCATTTGTTTGTAACACCCAAAAGGAGAAGAAATAGACACATCGCTTATTATACCGATCGACTTAGAATCACTTTCTGAGTTGATTTAGCTATGTCCGTCTGTCCGTCTGTCTGTCCGTCTGTGCATGTATTCTTGTAATCAAAGTACAGATCGCAATTATGGTCCGATCTCGACGAAACTTTACACATATCTTTTTTTTGGCCCAGGGACGATCCCTATTGAATTTGGTTAAAATCGGTTCAGATTTAGATATAACCCCCATATATATGTTAGCCCCGATTTGACATGTAAGCTCTGTAAAAACTTTATTTTATATCCGATCAGTATGAAATTCGGCAGAAAGAGGTTTCTTATTATATGGATGAACACTATTAAATTTGGAAGAAATCGGTTCAGATTTAGATATAGCCCCCATATATACGTTACCCCCGATTTGACATGTAAGCGCTGTAAGAACTTTATTTTATATCCGATCAGTATGAAATTCGGCAGAAAGAGGTTTCTTATTATATGGATGAACACTATTAAATTTGGAAGAAATCGGTTCAGATTTAGATATAGCCCCCATATATATGTTACCCCCGATTTGATCTGTAAGCGCTGTAAAAACTGTATTTTGTATCCGATCAGTGCGAAATTCGGCAGAAAGAGGTTTCTTATTACATGAAGGAATATTGCCAAATTTGGAGAAAATCAGTTCAGATTTAGATATAGCTCCCATATATATGTTACCCCCGATTTGACATGTAAGCGCTGTAGAGACTGTATTTTATATCCGATTTACATTAAAGCTCCATATATATGCTCCTCCTGATTTGGTAGAAAACCCCTATAGAAGTTGTATTTTACTTGCGATCATTAAAATTTTCCAGAAAGATGCTTCTCACTTTAAGAACGAATATTGCTTAATTTAGCGATTATCGTTTCAGAATTAGATAATACTTTTCTACCCATTTACCAATTATTCCAAATTATTATGGCAATGACCCTTATCGCATTGTTAGGGAGGTGTAGGGTATTATATAGTCGGCCCCGCCCGACTTTCTGCCTTTCCTTACTGGTTATGTTTTTTTTTTCGTGCAAAAAAATAAAATTTGTTCTAATTTTTTTAACGACAATTACTAAACTTCTGTTTCCACGTGAAAGTGTCATTACTAACATTTGAAGTTCACATAATTTCCTTTTATGTAAAGCGCATCCCGGCTTTATCGAGAGTATACTTGGCCCAAATACTAAAGGCACCTTCCAAGAAAATGGCAAATTTAAAGAAAAATTAACAATGCCAATTTTTTTTTAAATATTTTTACCATATTACACCAGAAAAAAATTTGTTGCATAGTGTTATTGCGAGGAAAAATTTTAAACTTCCGTGTCATGACTTAATACTTTAATAGCAAAAGGTCGGGGAAAGCTCTCCAAGACAACGATTTATGAAATGTATTACAATAATGGCACTTAACACAAATTATTAAGATAATACACTATGCAACTACAAAAATTTGTTCCACTAAACATTTACGCCCTGTAGAAATTATGCACTGAATTAATGTTTGTTTCTGGGCAGATGCGTGTAACGTCTAAAAGTACTGAAGCCAGACCCATCTTAACGAATTTGTTAGATTCGCTAGCTGATTCAATTTAGCCATACCTCCAATCATGTTAAAATTTGGGAGAGCAGAGATTTTTTTATACAGGGTTTTCCAACAAGACGTGTTATTTTGAATCACCCGTTATTTCGGTAGCTGTCACTTTTGAAGCTTTTATTCTTTGACATTTGACAAGTAGAAACTACGCCATTACTAAAAATGGAACGATACACGATTCAACAACGCATTGAAATTATTAAAATTCGAAAAATCGAAAATCATCGAAAAATCATCTTGACTGATGAGGCCCATTTCCACCTCGGTGGCTACGTCAACAAGCAAAATTGTCGCATCTGGAGCTCGGAAAACCCAAGAGTTATTGTTGAGAAGCCTCTCCATCCTCAACGTGTGACTGTTAGGTGCGGTTTATAGTCCGGCGGGGTCATTGGACCTTACTTTTTCGAAAATGTGGTTGGATCAACAGTTACGGTGAATGGATTGCGCTATCGAGAGATGATTAATGATTTTTTATGGTCGGAGTTGGATGGTATTGATCTGGACAACGTTTACTTTCAACAAGACGGCGCTACGTGCCACACAAGCAACGAAGAAACCATTGCTCTGTTACGGGAAAGTTTCCGGACCGTGTTATCTCACCTCTTCGAGGGTGATCACAATTGGCCACCGAGATCTTGTGATTTAACACCTTGCGATTGCTTCCTTTGGGGCCACGTGAAAGATAAGGTCTACCCCAACAGTCCAGCGTCGATTCAAGACCTCAAGACCTCCAAGATAGAATTCGTGAGGCTATCGAGGACATAGGGCAGCCACTTTGCGATTTGGTTATGGAAAATTTCATGAAAAGGATATGGTCCTGTAAGCGTGGTCGTGGTGGCCATTTGGCTGATGTTGTTTTTCATTATTAACGGCATACCTTCCTCTTTATTATGAAATAAACATCCGATCATTTATCTCAAAAAAATGCATTTTTCTTTGAATACCAAAAAAACACCTCTTGTTGGAAAACCCTTTAGAAGACGGTTACTGCCGAATTTCGGATCAGAATTATATATATACTTTTTTGGTTTTTGTGTTAAGTTTTGGACTTTGGTGTGTTCTAATACATATAGTAAAATTTTATGTATGACCAACATTGTTGTAGGACATTTCATCTCCGCCCTCCCCATTTTAAGGGATATTTTTTTATGATATGTTAAATTACAGTTATGGGGGGAGCTAGAGGGTTAAAATGTTCCACAAAAATATTGGCCTTTATATATTCTATAAAGTTGCTCAAAATACCATACACCAAAAAAATAATTTTTTTAAATAATAGTAAAATACTAACATTTTTGAGGCACAACGTGGTTTTTTGAGCTATTTAGGGTGCCTAGACACGTTCAGATTGTATTGATATGTTCACAAAAGCTGTTCAGATTTACGTTGGCTACAATTTTGCCAAACATTGTTAGTGAAAAATTACGAGTCCCTGAAAGTTATGCTGAAAAAAGTGAAAAAAAAAACATTTTTTCCTTCACTTTTTCAAAAAAAAAAAGTACCGGAAAAAATTTTTTTTCCCATAAAATCTTAAGAAACTTTGTTCAGCATATTCTTAGCTACATTATTGCCAAATATAGCTAAGCGGTATCACAAAGTCTGAATTAGTTGTTGGACAAAAGCTGGTGACACCTTTTTCGAGAGGCCCACTGATTTTCAGAAACTTTTTAATATAATACTTCCTTCGACCTAAAAAAAGAAAACTTTAACCCACTGTAAAAAAAACTCTGACCAGCTCGAGCATAAGCTTATTTTACAAAAATTATCTACTCAACATACCCTTTCAGAATTATAGGGTCGCTAATCTGTTCCATTCAAAAAGTCTTGATTTGTTGGACAGTGTTATTTTTGAGAAATTTTGGCCACCTCTGCCGAAGTTGTGTTATATTCTCCATATATATATACAGATCCATATTGATTTAAAGTTTTATGCTTTAGAATTTCTATAACACAATTGGCCATAGGAGAAAATGTAAAATTAAATTATGAGTAAGTATTATTCAGAGGACAAACGGACGTCACAGTAGTGGTGTATGGCCATCAAACCAGAATTTTTACAGACTTTAAATTACACTGTATATCAAAAATATAAACATAATCAAAAGAGCGAAAGCAACAAATAACTACACTCGAATCATAATAAAAAGTGTTATTCTACAGCTCATCCATTGAGATGTGTCTGATCATAACAAAAGACTTAAGACACAAACTTGCTGCCGTTAACTTGGTCGTTCTTGTGATTGAAAGTCAATGTAATTGCAACACAAATGCCGACGAACCACAGGGAAAAAATAGAAAAATATAATACTCGTATCTAAGAAAAACTCTTGTTTTACTATATTTAGCTTAACTACATAGACTTTCTCTAAGAAAATTTAATTTCTTTATTTAAAATGCCGCCGGCCGGACAAGGCAAGAGATTATTACAAAGACTAGACATTGGACTTCAGGGCAGTTTTTCAATGAAGTCGGTCAATATTTTTTCATTCAATATATTTTCTTTTTATCTTTTTTCTGTAAACTAAGAAATTTATTATTTTTGGTGCCTCCTACCTTATTGCCTCTAGGGGTTTCCGCATTGCTTTGCAGTACGAGTATATCTTTGATGTCATTATATGGCGCCTATTATTTGGTATTATGTTGGCATTTTTTTTTTTAAACGACATCATTAATAACTCTGCGTCTGTTGTTCATAGCCAATATAAAACATTTTTAAATGATGAGCTCTGTTGTCATGAACATTTGTTAAGGGATTGTAAAAAAAAACTACTGTATAATTTGAGCCCAATGCGGCTTTGCTTTAATTAATAATTACCTTAAGAAAATTTTAACTTTGTTGAATTTTTGTTATTTGATTTGTTTTATTTTAATTATTTCTTTTTTAAATAACGCTAAGACAAAGAAGACAAATCTCAGTCGAATAAAACGACTGAAGCATACACTAACTATAATATGGAATTTTGTATTTTGTACCAGAACTAATGGACAATTTTCTGTTAATTTTTGAGACAATAGTCCAAAGACAAAATTGAGAGTGTACATCTCATCTGCTAAGGGCCAATAACACTAGTTTACAAAATTTTTGTTAAAGGTTTGTGCACATAACATTTTCTGTTGTAATATGGTGTTCTAAACACGAAAAACATATTAACAAAAACAAGTAAAAGCGTTAAGTTCGGCCATGCCGAATCTTATATACCCTCCTCCATGCTGTCAATTTTATTACTGGAAAAATCTTTGCATATGAAGCAAATCAAGAAACGATCCTTTTTGTTTAAGTAAATTAGAAAAAAAAACGAACGCCGCAATTTTTAAGCCGCAAATTCTTTCGACAAACTCTTCACCTGAAAAATGTGGTATTTATGGCTTAAAATAGCTTTTTGAGAGCTACATCTACACGAGGACCACAACAAAATACAATTATTGTATAAATTTTATTGAGATGAATTCTTGCCAAAATAGAAAATATTATTATATAGAATATATAAAGTTTCAGCAAAATTTCTAAAAAAATGTGTTGTTTATGGCATAAATAAGCCTTTTTGCAAGCTACATCTATAGGTGGACTATAACAAAATATGAACTGATATAAAAATTTTTTACTGCTATGAGTTCTTGTCTTAATTAAATGCAAACTGCAAAGTTTCAGTTAAAATGCTTAGAAAATATGGCATTTATGGCTTAAATAAGTATAATTTGGAGCGACCTCTATCGGGTGACTATAACAAAATATGAACCGATTTGTAAAATTACTGCTGTGATGAATTCTAGTCAAAATAGAATACTACTGCAAAGTTTTTGTTAAATTGCTTTAAAAATGTTGTATCTATGGTTCAAAACCCGTATTATGGAGCGACCTCTATAGGGGAGCTATATCAAAACATTGACCGATATGGCCCATTTGCAATCCCACTCAACCTGCAACTATAAGAAATATTTCTAGCAAATTTGATCAACCGAGCTCTATTATTACGGACTGTAGCGTGATTACAACAGACGGACGGACGGACGGCAGACGGACATGGCTAAATCGTCTAAGAATTTTACGACGATTAAGAATATATATACTTTATGGGGTCTCTATCAATATTTAGAGGTGTTACAAACGGAGTAACAAAATGAATATACCCCCATCCTATTTTGGAGGGTATAAAACTTCGGAAAACATCAAATGTTCCAATCCGGTTTAACATTAAACCCTTAAAAAAAACATCGACTACAGATCAAAGCCATTAAAAATAAAAAATATATAAAAATAAATAAAATATATTAAATATCTTTTCTATTGTCATTAATAAACATTAGTGTTTAGTTTTTACGACAAAAATTATTAATTACTTATATACAAAAAATATCAATGAAATAAAAATTGTGACAATATATCAAACGAGAAAATATCATAATATCAATATCAACAAAATACGAGTATCAATACATCAGCAGCCCTTTTTATATTTATTTTTCATTTCACCTGTTGTTTGTGTCTTAAGTCTTTTGTTTTGTTCATTATTCACACATCATCATTAGCATTGTCTTAGGTCAGTTATAACGCCGCCATCACCTCCAACTAACGACAAATGACTGGCGGCTAATGTCTGTTTGACTATTTTGCATACAAAAAATTACGCATAGTTTTGTGTTTCAAATTAGTGAATTTTTAATGAAATTTATTCATCCAAATTGAAATGTTGTTGGGTATACTTATATATGGAAATGCAAGCAATTGTGAATAGTATTAGTAGTATGTGGAATGATTTTTTTGCGTGGCAGCAATAAAATACGATGACCTTTACTATCAGCGGTTTTTATTATTTTTATTTGTTAAATTGACATTGTAATAAAATCGTCTAGAGATCGGAAATGATCGATGACTTCAAAGAAAAAAAAATTGAAACAGCGGGAGATTAGTGGACTCTTCACACAACAATACCTCCATTCTAAAACATGCCAAGTCGACTAAGCAGTACAGGTCATTCGATTTGCATTATAAAGGAATTCCATACAAATTTCAAAAAATCATCAAACTCTGATCGTCTCTCCTTATAAACTACATTTTTGCATTTTTTTTTATGGATGTTACTAGACGAAACTGCTAAATTTACCTGTCCATACATAGTTTACTTATCTTTACCATATCTCCTCACAGTGATTTAGTTTCGATTTCTAAAGGTTAGAGGTGTATAACTTTATCTTATCTGATCAAAAAAAAAATTAATTCTAAGAGAGGCGATAACGAATTCCTAATTATATTGAAAAATATCGTTGACTATAATATCAGATTTGAAAAAAAAATATTTATTTAATATATGTAGGGAATTCCACAACAAATCGACGGGTTAAAAAAAATTTCGGGTTTTATTTTTCCCATTTTTTATACCCTCACTTTAGTGTGACGAGGGTATATATCATTTGCTACGGAAAAAAGTGTAACACGTCGAAGGAGTGACCTAAGACCCCAAGTATGTTCGGAGGAAATCCGTTTTGGGTCATTTTAAGTCGAATGAGCAATGTCCGTCCGTCTGTCTGTCTGTCTGCTGGCTGGTGCGCACGATAACTCTCGAAAGGAGTAACCGATTGACCTCAAATTTGGTATGTGGTAATAGTTTTTTCTATCTCCGGCTAAGTTCGAAGATGGGCCATATTGGTCCACTCCTTCTAGTACCTCCCCCACAAAGGGTTTAAAATGTTGTGAAATATTGTTTCTTTAATAACTGCTATACTACTTATTCGAATCTTTTGAAATTCCACACATAGTATTAGCTTATTAGTCGTTATCAACTCGAGAAAAATGGGCGAAGTCGCCACGTCCCTTTTGGTACCTCTCACACAAATGCACCATTTTGCAGCAAAAGTTAACAGCTTATAACATTAATAACAGTGTATAAAAATACTTGAAATTTTGTACAGTATTATGCTTTTATATTGCCTACAGTCCAGGGAAAAATGGGTGTTGTTGTCACGCCCCTTTTGGTACCTCCCACGCAAAGGTACCTTTTTGCACCAAAAGTTAACAGCTTATAACATTAAAACCAGTGTATAAAAATACTTGAAATTTTGTACAGTGTAATGTTTTTATAGTGTCTATAGCCCCGTGAAAAATGGGCGTTATTGCCACGCCCCTCTTTGTACCTCCCACACAAAATTCCCAAATCATACCGCAATTTAATATCTCATAACGTTTATACCAGTGCACATAAATACGTATAAGTCGGCACAGTGCAATGAATTTAAAGTATCTAATGTTCAGCAAAAAAAGGTGTATTTGATAAACCCCTTCTTGTACCTCCCACACAAATTGACAGAATAATTCGAGTACTATTCAATATTACAATACTCACAAAGTGAGGGTATACCTTAGTCGGTTTACCCGACTGAAACTTTCTTACTTGTTATATTTTTTAGTACACCTGAAGAAACGTTTTGAGGAATTTTTTGAGATTTTTCCGATAACTCGTTCAGAAGTTATAGATATTTAAAAAATCGTAAAGATATCACTCTGTGAATCTGGTTTTTGGTCATAACTTCTTAAGTTATGGTCCGATTTGAAAAAATTTTTTTTTCGGTACTTTTCAGAAAAAAACTCAGAAAAATTATTAAAAAATGTTTGTGCGATTTTTAAGTTTTACAATTTAAATGTCATTTTTTAAATTGTTTGTAATCTCCGTTCTTTGCGAATTTTTAATATTTTAAACTTCTATTGATTCTCTAACATATTATCTTTGGTTGAAAGTGGGCCTTAGATTATTTATATATTTTTTAATTTTTTAAAGTTTTTAAAATAATTTTCGCTGCTAGCCTCTGTGCTTGTGACTTGTAGGCTTCGGACTAGATGTTCCACGCCAAAGAACAAAATAAAGGAGACAATTCAGGAAGTATTTCTTCCAAAACACCCGCCAACCCCTGATCCCCTCACCCCTGATAATCTCCCTACAAAATAACTATATATCAAAAATAGTAGAAATCGATGGAATTTTAAGGTGATGAATTCTACGAAAAGATTCATTGTAAACATTTCAAGAACAAACAAATCTCAATGCATAACCAGTAATAACGATATATTAAAAACACCGTTGAATTTCCATAAAAGTGTATTTTGGGCACCTATAGTGATATTTTAAAAGGAATCTCTTTGTCGAATACTTCACCTAAAAAATCCATCGATTTCTACTACTTTTTTGTAGGGAGATTATCAGGGGTAAGGGGATCAGCGAGGGTGGCGGGCGTTTTGAAGAAAATACTTTCTGTAGTGCCTCCTTTATTTTGATCTTTGGCGTGGAATATCTAGTCCGAAGCCTTCAAGCCACAAGCACAGTGGCTGGCAGCGAATTTTTTTTTAAAAACTTTAAAAAATTAAAAAAAAATATAAATAATTTTAGGCCCACCACCATCCAAAGCTAATATGTTAGAGAATTAATAGAAGTTTAAAATATCAAAAATCCGCAAAAATCGGAGAGTACAAACAGTTTAAAAAATGACATTTAAATTGTATGACTTAAAAATTGCAAACAAAAAATTTGTCAATATTTTTTCTAAATTTTTTTCTGAAAAGTGCCGAAAAATACCTTCATTTTTCAAAACGGACCATAGCTTAAGAAGTTATGACCAAAAACCCGACACATAGAGTGATATCTTAACGATTTTTAAAATATAGATAAATTCACATAGCGTTTCTTTAAGTGTACTCAAACATAGAAAGAAATAGGAAAAATAAAAAAAAAATTTTTTGAAACCGTCGTTTTGTCGTGAAATTTCCCATATATTTCCCTAAGGTGAATCTAACCAAAAATTATCCAAAAATCAATAAAAACTGGCCAAATTTCTAGATTATGATTTTTATACCCTCCACCATAGGATGGGGGGGGGGGGGGTATATTCATTTTGTTACTCCGTTTGTAACACCACTAAATATTAATCTGAGACCCCATATTGGATATAGCCCCCATATATAGCATCTCCACGTTTTGACTTCTTAACGCCACAGAGACCACAAATTGCAACTGATCGGACTGAAAATTAGTAGCTGGGGTTTATTTGTACCCAGAATCCTTCACACGAACAAAGGTAGACATAGGTCAATGTTTTGATATAGCCCCTATACAAAGGTCCCTCTAGATTTGACTTTTTAACGCCACAAAAACCTCAAATTTTAACGAATTGGTCTGAAATTTGATATAATGAGTTTATTAGTACCCGTAACCATTCACGCGCGATCCATGGTGGAGTGTATATAAGATTCGGTATGGCCGAACTTAATCCGTCTTTACTTGTTTTAATATTTATATGTTAGTACCGATTTTTGTGGTACACCTTTGAGGACTGAAATTCACCTCAAATGATTTCACATATATATCAATAAAAAGCTCTTTCTTCACAGAGTTACTAAAGCTATTTTAAATATCAAACACTTGTTTCAATATAAAATCGTATATGTGAATTTAAATTTTTACATTTTTATTATGAGAATTATTCTATTATAAATAATAATTTAATTATATTTAAAAGTCTGCCTTACTTCAAATGAAGATTTTCAAAATTCAAATCATTTCATTTAAAATTCAAATAATTTCATTTAAAATTCACATTATTCCAATTGTGAATTTTCAATGAAATAATATTAACTTCAATTAAAAATTATGATAAATATTAATTTAAATCTAAATAAATATTGAATTGGAATTCTCTAAAGATCTATTAAAATTTAAAAATTAAATTTGAAATATGAAATATCTCACTTGAAAATCAAAACATGCCAAGGGAAATTCTAAACCGTCCATTTAAGACAGAAATTATTCTATTTTTAATTAAAAACAAGAAAGAAAATGAGGTCGGGTAAACCGAATTATGAATCCGCTCAACTTGAGTCCAAAAAAATATTCGTAAATTTTTTTTCAATTATTATCATTATCCCCTCACCTTAGAAAGGAGAGTATATATCATTTGCTACGAGCCAGAAGTGTAACACATCGAAGGAGTGACCTAGACCCTAAGTATGGTCAGCGAATATCCGTTTTGGGTCATATTAAGTCCAAGAACAATGTCCGTCCGTCTGTCTGTCTGCTGGCTGGGGCGCACGATAACTCTCGAAAGGAGTAACCGATTGACTTCCAATTTGGTATGTGATAATATTTTCTTCTATCTCCGGCTAAGTTTGAAGGTGGGCCATATTTGTCCACTCCTTCTAGTACCTCCCCCACAAAGGGTTAATATTTAGTGAAATATTAATTGTTTAATAACTTCTATACTACTTCATTGAATCCTCTGATATTCTACACATAGTATTAGTTTATTAGTCACTATTACCTCCAGAAAAATTGGCGAAGTTGCCACGCCCCTTTTGGTACCTCCCACACAAATGGACTATTTTGTACCAAAAGTTACAAGCTTATAACTTTAATACCTGTGCATACAAATACTTGAAATTTTGTACAGTGTAATGCTTTTATAGTATCTAGTGTTCAGAGAAATATGGGCGTTATTGGCACGCCCTCTTTTGTACCTCCCACACAAATGGTCCTTTTTGTACCAAAAGTCAATAGCATATAAATTGTATACCAGTGCACATAAATATTAGAAATTTTGTACAGTGTAATGCTTTTATAGTACCTAGAGTCCAGAGAAAAGTGACCGTTATTGGGACGCCGCTTTTGGCACCTCCCACACAAATTGACCATTTTGTACCAAAAGTAAGCAGTCTTCAACTTTAATACCAGTAGATACTTTAAAGTTATTAAATGCAATTTAGTAATATTATTGCCATAAAATGCTAATATAAGTCTCTGAATATACCAAAACTCAAAACTCAACCTAAATGCCAGAAATTAGTCAAAACTTAGGATCAATTTAAAGGTTAATTTCGTACTTTTTCGAATTGGTACTAAACCTAAAAATGTATTTTAAGTTTTGACTTATTTCTGGCATTTAGGTTAAGTTTTGGTGTATTCAGAGACTTCTAGTAGAATTGTATGGCAAATATTTTTGTTGAATATTTTAACCCTCTAGCTCCTCTATCTACGGGTCTTTAGGGTCTCCTTTTTGGAGAAAGGCAAATGTTTCACAATGTTTTAGAAAAATATTTGCCATAAAATTCTACTAGAAGTCTCTGAATGCACTAAAACTCAACCTAAATGACAGAAATAAGTCGAAACTTAAAATCCATTTTTAGGTTTAGCACCTATTCGAAAATGTACGAAATTAACCTAAAAATTGATCCTAAGTTTAGACTTATTTCTGGCATTTAGGTTGAGTTTTGAGGTTTTATGTATTCAGAGACTTATAGTAGAATTTTATGGCAAATATTTTTGTTGTATATTTTCACCCTCTAGCTCCTCAATGTAGGGGTCTTTTTGGTCCCTTTTGTGGGGAAGGGTAAAAATCACCCCTAAAACAGGTGTTTAACGGGTCAAAATGTTTTACAAAAAAAAATTTCCATAACATTCTACTATAAGTCTCTAAATACACCCAAACTCAAAACTCAACCTAAATGCCAGAAATTAGTCAAAACTTAAAATACATTTTTAGGTTTAGCACCAATTCGAAAAAGTACGAAATTAACCTAAAAATGGATCCTTAGTTTTGACTTATGTCTGGCATTTAGGTTGAGTTTTGGTGTATTCAAAAACTTACAGTAGACTTTTATGGCAAATAGTTTTGTTGAATATTTTAACCCTCTAGCTCCTCAATCTAGGGATCTTTTTGGTCCCTTTAGTGGGAAAGGGCTAAAAACACCCCTAAAACAGGTGTTTAACGGTTCAAAATGTTGCTCCATACCTCTAAAATGATGTTATGTTCGGCCATTCGGCAACTATTTGCCAATTTTTTACAAAAATCGGAATATGTACTCGACTTTTATTTTGTTTAGGTACTGTTGGCCTTTTCTAATTTTCTAAGAATTAACTAAAAAATCTGAAAAACTCGAATATTAAAATTAGAATTTAACAATAAATTCTTAATAACTCGAATACTGGAATCTTTTGGGGAAAATGGTTATTATATTTCGACTCTGCATTGATTTTGCAGTTTTTGGTGAAAACCGGAATATTCCAGACTTAGCCACAGTGGGCCATTTTCAAAAATTAGAATTTAACTAAAAATTTTCATCAACTCAAATAATGTTTTTTTTGGGTGGGAATGGTTAATTTATTGTCTTACTTGTTTTTAAGTCATTTTTAACGATTGTGACCTCAGTTTGACGATTTTGGGCTAAATTCATCTGTCCACACTGCCGGGAATTCAGTTTAGTCCCTGAAAAAATCACTCACCTATATTTCCAGTCCATTTTGCTTTTGTGCAAATACAGCGACAGCAGCGGTACATCCGATATTTCCGTTTCATGGCCACCAGCTTCCAAAAGTAATATCTTCCAGTGGGATATTTCCGAGAGACGTGAAGCCAAAACCGCACCCGCCGAACCGCCACCAACGATTACGAAATCATAGACGCGATCAACTTCTTTGACATTAAACGGACGATTTTCCGGATCGAACAGATCGTAATTATAATAGGCAATGGCGGCTATAAGGAAAGGTAAAATGGCCAGTTTACCCACACCGATAATAGCGGTGGCCACTTTAATGGCTCCCCCAATGGCGAGACTTAGTTTTGAAGCGCCAATGGCGGCAATGCCGGCCGAGGCGGCCACTGTGGAGGCTGAGCTGGCTTTGAAAAGTAGCCCGGCCACAGAGGAGGCGGCAGCGCCCAAAGCAACAACCATTTTTTTAAAGGATTACTACTAGACGGGGATTTTTAAAGGGATTATTTTTTGTTGCCTTCAAATACTATTTTTCTGGAATTTCAGACTTATAAAGAGGTTTAATTTGCTGGTTTTAAAAATTCTCTTTTTTTGTGAATTTTTTCCCCTTTTTTCTACTTATATATTTTGTTAAATGATTTTAAAAATTCTTTTTATGACTTTTTCCCCTTTCTTTGATATTTTGTTAAACGATTTCATATAATTTCACTTTTTGTTGGCATTTTAATTTGTTTACAAAATTTCTTCACGTTTGTTTTGTTGCTTTAAACTTGTATGCATTTTTTTTTTTTGCTGTAGTGATTTTCTTTTTTTCTTGTTGTTGTATATATATAGGTAGATATTTGTGCAATTACTATGTTCGTTTAACTTCCATTGTGGGGTAACAATTCAATATTCACTTTTATGTTTTGGTATTAACAATATCCACATTAAACCAAAATCGGCGAAAAAAAGCTCTTCACTGCTTTAAAGCGTTTCTCGATCGTAAAGCCCCTCAACCAAGGCGTGTGTGGGCATGCGCACTGTCTACCGTCTCGTTTCACAGTTTGTCGACAACTGAGTGTGGTTTCCTTGGTTTGTCGTTGATTTTCAGCAAATTGGCTCAAAATCTCTGGCATAGTTAAAATGGTATGACTGCACACCGTCACCGTGGAGTTAGTCAAGCTGTCAGCCATCATTCGAAGCGGTGCGGCATGTTTGGCCAACTCAAGAGGCACATGCGCTGTCCATGGCGGCATGTGTAATACGAGTATGTCTCATAGTAATTCGATTGTTTGTGACTCCCTCTCTCTCTGTCTATAATTTGGGGTTTATTTTATCGCCTTTTGGTTTTTGGGTCTATTTACTTTTTTTCTTAATTATTTGTTGCCTAATGTACGAAGAGCCATTTTCTGTTTACATGCTATTTTTAACGTAAAATTTTCACAAAATTCCCGCATTGTTGAATTGATTTGTTTTGTCGTCTGTTTATTTTTCTTGCGAAGCGGTGGCCATAAGTGGCCGTTGAGATTGGACAAATAAAGGAAACATAACTGCTGCAAAACTTTTACCGAAAGGTCAGTAATAAGCAGACTTGAAATTGCGAGATTTGTATATTAAACAAGTAAGAAAGTTCAGTCGGGTAAACTGACTTACGAATCCACCTTCGGTCCCAAAAAATATTCGTAAATTTATTTAGTTTTTCGTTTTAATTAAATTATTATCAATTTAAATTTAGTTAAATATGCACTGTTAATAAAGTTATAAACTGTTAATTTGTGCTGCAAAATGGTGCATTTGTGTGGGAGGTACCAAAAGGGGCGTGGCAATGAAGCTCATTTTTTTACTGGACGGTAGGTCCTATAAAAGCATTACATTGAGCAAAATTTCAAGTTTTAATTATATTATTATGAATTTAACGTTAAAGTATGTACTTGTATTAAAGTTAAAAGCTGTTTACTTTTGGTACAAAATGGTCCATTTGTGTGGGAGGTACCAAAAGGGGTGTACCAATAACGGTCACTTTTCTCTGGAGTCTAGATATCATAAAAGCATTACACCGTACAAAATTACAAGTAGTTGTATTCACTGATATTAAAATTAAATTCTGTTAACTTTTGGTACAAAATGGTCCATTTGTATGGGAGGTACCAAAACGGGCGTGCTAATAACGCCCTCTTTTTTGTGAACTCTAGGTAGTTTACAAAATTGGAAGTATTTATATGCACTAGTATTTTGTATTTTATTTTGTATTTTGGGGTAAAATGGTCCATTTGTGTGGGAGGTACCAAAAAGGGAGTGGCCACTTCGCCCATATTTCTTAACGGGTTAGCGACTAGCAAACTAATATTATGTCTGAAATTTCAGAAGATTCGAGTAAGTAGTATAAACGGTATTAAAGAATCAATATTTCACTAAAAGTTAACCCTTTGTGGGGCAGGTACTAGAAGTAGTTGACCAATAGGGCCCATCTTCGAACTTAGCCGGAGATAGAGAAAAATATTACCGCATGACAAATTTTAAGTCAATCGGTTACTCCGTTCGAGAGTTATCGTGCGCACCAGCCAGACAGACAGACGGACGGACGGACATTGCTCAAATGACTTAAAATGACCCAAAACGGATTTCCGCCGAACATACTCAGGGCCTTAGGTCACTCCTTCAATGTGTTACACTTGTGGCTCGTAGCAAATAATATCGTCCCCTCAATAAAACAATAGCGTATACGCATATACACCATTATTTTTTTATTGGATTATAAGAATCTACGTAATCCATTCTATAGCTGGTAAAAATTTGGTGGTATTCTACTTCCACAAAGTGGGTCAAAAGTTAAATTAAAAAAGTAATATATATATGTAGTATGACACTTTGATCCCATTTATATAGTATTATCGTTCTTTTAGACTAATAGAAAGTCATCTGGCTGTAGCCTGATTATTTCACTACATACTAAAAATTTAAATCGTTGATTCTCTTCTAAAATATACAAATTTGTCTTCCAAGAAATCTAATTTCACAAAAACTTCAAATGTGATTTTCTCGAAACAACAAAAAATTATACACTATTATTTTATTGAGGGGACGATATATACCCTCCTATCTAAGGTGAGAGGATAAAAAAGAGGTAAACATTTTTTTCGAAATTCGTATTTTTTCAACCAATGGAACAAAAAGGGTTAAAAAAATAATTATTTTTTAATATTTCTGATTTTTTATGTAATAAGGTTCCAAATAAGTAAGGGTCTAAAAATAGTACTCTTAATTAAGGATGTAATAATGTTGTTTTTAAAATTCGTACTTTTTGAAGTAAAGTGGGGCGAAATGGTATCAAAAATAATACACTCTTAATTAAGGATGTAATAAGGGTTTTTTAAAATACGTACTTTTTGAAGTAAAGTGTGTCTAAATGGTACCCAAAAATAGTACACTCTTAATTAAGGATGTTATAATGTTTTTTTATAATTCGTACTTTTTGAAGTAAAGTGGGGCCAAATAGTACTAATATAATAGTACACTCTTAATTAAGGATGTAATAATGTTTTTTTTTTAAATTCGTACTTTTTGAAGTAAATTGGGGGCAAATGGAAAAAACACTATACATATATGAATTTTAGGTTCCTTGAGTTACCATCGCACCCTGGGATAATATTAAACTAAACCCCTTTTTTTACTCCACGTTACAATATTAATTGTTTTTGCCCCACTGTGTCCCTAAAAGAATGAATTCAATCCTTTTAAGTCCACTACCCCACATTTAACACACTCTGACCACTTTTCCATACTTCTCTCCTGCTTATACCCACTGTACCATATTTACCCATTTTTAGCCCATTTACAATATTTTACCGCTTTTGACCCACTGTGCCTCTAAATAACATTACCTATCAAGATTATGTTCCAAGAGCTACACTCGCACCCTGGGACCATATATAACCCCTTTGTTCCACTGTACCATATTTAACACCGTTTTGCCCACTGCGCTCCTCAACGTACGATTTTTTTCTACCCCACTGTACAATAATAACCGTTTTTGGCCCACTGAGTCCCTAACATAATGAATTCAATCCTTTTTAGTCCACTACTCCACATTTAACACACTCTGACCACTTTTCCATACTTCTCTCCTGCTTATACCCACTGTACCATATTTACCCATTTTTAACCCATTTACAATATTTTACCGCTTTTGCCCCACTGTGTCTCTAACTAATATTACCTATCTAGACTATGTTCCAAGAGCTACACTCGCACCCTGGGTCCATATTTAAACCTTCTTTGCTTCACTGTACCATATTTAACACCGTTTTTCCCACTGTGTTCCTCAACGTACCGATTTTGAAAAATGCTTATAAAATTTCCAACTTTTGCCTGTTCTACGTGTTCTCTACATCTGAGTTGCAAAGTATGCTCAGCAACTTTGTGGAAAACATTTGGGCCAATATTTTCGTGGAACATATTAGTCCTCTAGGTCCCCCACATAACGGAAATTTTTGCCTCTATTTTAATAAATCGTAAAAAACACCCCCAAAAATGGGGATGAAATTTTCTACAAAAATGTTGGCCATACAATTTTACTATTTATGTCAGAACACACCAAATCCCAAATCTTTACACAAACACCAAAAAACAGTCAAATTCCTGTCAAAAACACTCTTTTGGAATATTCGTGCAGCAATGTTATTCATACGCCCCAAACGCTCGATGCAATAAATATTAAAAAAATAAAATAATTCACAAAAAAATAGTTGTCCACTACACCTCACTGTGGTAAGTTTGCTTCATGACAGATGTTTGTAACACTTGGAAATACTACAGCTAGAATCACTAACTGAGTCGATTTAACCATGTCTGTCCGTCCGTCTGTCTGTCCATCTTATGTTAGAAATTTCGCACCTGGAAAGAAGCCTATTGAAATCGATTTAGATACAGCTCCCATATATATGTTTCTTCCGATGTTTCGTCCGATTTGGTTCTTTAGCCCTATATAAGCTGTAGTTTACATTCAAACGTTTTGAAATTTAGCATAGGTAGAGTTTCTTGATCTACGGACCAACACTGCTGAATTTGAAGAAAATCAGTTCAAAATTTAGCTATAGCTCCCATTTATATGTTTCATCAGATTTTGGCTACAGATGCAGAGACGTAAATTGTGTAAACAAATTTTAGTTGAAGTATACATTGGATATTTTTAATTGTTATACAATCTTAAGTGATGTAGGGCGTCATATAAAAACCCAATTTTGTTGAAATTCTCTTATTACTACCAAAAAAAAATGTGTTTTTCATTGCCGAGCACATACTTCAGAAAATATAGTCCAAATGTTAAAGGCACCTTCCAAGAAAATTTATATTTTAAAGAATAATTACAAAAAAAATTACGAACAAAATATTTAAAAAAATTGTTTAATATTTTTTTCGTGTTTAGAACTCCATATTACAAAAGAAATGTTATGAGCAGCCCTTCGACAAAAAAGTTGTTACATAGTGTTATCGGTCCTTTGTTATGAAAATGTTTGATGTGATGCATTGTGTACTTTTACTCACAAAATCTGAATAATCATTCTCGAGTTCTGTTGAAATCTCAGGAAAATTCTTCAAATAAATGTTTATGTTATTTAAAGGAAATGTTTATGTTATTTGTCCGAAATATCTTCATTTGGAACGTCTTATCTAACACTGCTCTCTGACCTACATATGTTGTACACAGAATTAAACAATTTCAAGCCATTGCAGATTATCGTATATTCCCCAATTCTCAACCCCCAAAACCTAAACAGGTACAATTACTCGTACATTTATCTACAAATGTATATCGTGCAACGAATACATCATTATATTTCCACACATCAGACAACCACTTGTTTTGGGGTTGCATGCAACCAGTTTGCACACATATCTACTATTGACCAACATTGATGGGGCCCCTCAGAAATGTTTGAATGTTTCGCATATACATGTTGCACACCTTCTGCAGGCAGTAACCACATGCGTGCGCAAGTGGGTCGTCTTTTAATTAAGGTTAAGAGATCTTTATTTTTTCTCTTCCCTTAAAAATCCAAGATGAAAATTATTTGCCATCATCATCATGAACACGATGATGAGGTTGGTGATGAGACTATACTCGACTATGAAATTAAAAGTTACAAGAAATTGTAACAAAAAAAATATGTGTCGCGGCACGTTGCAAGTTCGTAATGTGATGACACTTAATTACGGCCTGGGATACAAATCGTATTGTCAAGTACATAGCCCAGAAAAAAGAAGAAAAAAAAACATTAGTTATTAAGCCCACCGTTGACGAACTCGTATATGAAAATAAGCAGTGATACACCCCACAAAACTGCTAAGTTTAATTTAACAAAATTAAAATTATATTTTTTTTGTAAAATTTGTCAAAGAAAATCATTTTTAAAAATTAAGTAGAATGTGTAAATGATTATAAAATTCTCCTCCATTCGATGTACTATACAAATTGTATAGGTTACAAACAATTTTTTATATTTTTCTTTGAGTGTATGACCCGTCACACTTATTCACACATACAATATGTGTGTGTAATCACATTTCCATGTGAAGATTTTGTTTTAATTGTAACATTTTAGTGTCTTTTAGTAATTCTGTGAATTAATATTGGGACAAATGAAAAACGAGTTATATTTCAAATGCTACTCAAACGATTTATCTAGATCGGACGTAACTGGCGGAAACATGGGCTTACATTATACCACGACAATTATATGGAAATGGGTATTCAGTTCAGTTGACAAATATTTTATGAAGTTTAAAAACAAATTAAAACAATATTTAAATGGATTTCTTGAAAAAGTGCAAATAATTTATTTTGTGTGAGTGAATCTATTTTATAGTCCGACCACTAGTGATCTTTCTCTATACTGGAGTCAGACCACGGGTGATCTTCCTCTATACTATAGTCAGACCACGGGTGATCCTCCTCTATAATAGAGTCAGAACATTGGTGATTTTCCTCTATACTATAGTCAGACCACTGGCGATCTTCCTCTACGCTAGAGTCATTAGTGATCTTCCTCTATACTACAGTCAGAACACTAGAGCCAGACCACTAGTGATCTTCCTCTATACTATAGTCAGAACACCTTATACTAGAGTCAGACCACTGGTGATCTCCCTCTATACTAGAGTCAGACCACTGCTGATCTCCCTCTATACTAGAGTCAGACCATTGGAGATCTTCCTCTATACTATAGACAGACCACTGGTGATCTTCCTCTATACTAGAGTCAGACCAGTGGTGATCTCCCTCTATACTAGAGCCGGACCTCTGGTGATCTCCATCTATACTAGAGTCAGACCACTGGTGGTATTCCTCTATACTATAGTCAAACCACTGGTGATCTTCCTCTATACTAGAGTCGGACCACTGGTGATCTCCCTCTATACTAGAGTCAGACCACTGGTGGTATTCCACTATACTATAGTCAGACCATTGGTGATCTTCCTCTATACTAGAGTCAGACCACTGTTGATCTTCCTCTATACTAGAGTCAGACCATTGGTGATCTTCTATACTGTAGTCAGACCACTGGTGATGTTCCACAGACCACTGGTGATCTTCCCCTATACTAGTGTCAGATACTGGTGGTCTTCTTCTGTACCATTGTTAGGTGATATAGAGTTAGACCATTGGTGATCTTCGTCTGTACTAGAGTCAGACCACTGGTGATTTTCCTCTATACTATAGTCAGACCACTGTTGATCTTCCTCTATACTAGAGTCAGACCACTGTTGATGTTCCTCTATACTAGAGTCAGACCATTGGTGATCTTCCTCTATACTATAGTCAGACCACTGGTAATCTTATTCTTTACTATAGTCAGACCAATGGTGATCTTCCTCTATACTATAGTCAGACCACTGGTGATCTTCCTCTATACTATAGTCAGAACATTGGTGATCTTCCTCTATACTATAGTCAGAACACTGGTGATCTTCCTCTATACTATAGTCAGACCACTGGTGATCTTTATCTAGATCGGACGTAACTGGCGGAAATATGGGGTTACATTATACTACGACAATTATATGGAAATGGGTATTCAGTTCAGTTGACAAATATTTTATGAAGTTTAAAAACAAATTAAAACAATATTTAAATGGATTTCTAAAAAAATGTGCAAATAATTTATTTTGTGTGAGTAAATCTATACTATAGTCCGACCACTAGTGATCTTCCTCTATACTGGAGTCAGACCACGTGAGATCTTCTTCTAAACTAGAATCGACCACTGGTGATCTTCCTCTATACTATAGTCAGACCACTGGTGATCCTCCCCTATAATAGAGTCAGAACATTGGTGATCTTCCTCTTTACTAGAGTCAGAACACTGGTGATCTTCCTCTATACTATAGTCAGACCACTGGTGATATTTCTCTATACTAGAGTCAGACCACTGGTGATCTCCCTCTTTACTAGAGTCAGAACCCTGGTGATCTTCCTTTATACTATAGTCAGACCACTGGTGATCTTCCCCTATACTAGAGTCAGACCACTGGTGATCTTCCTCTATACTATAGTCAGACCACTGGTGATCTTCCTCTATACTAGAGTCAGACCATTGGTGATCTTCCCCAGACCACTGGTGATCTTTTTCTATACTAGAGACAGACCATTGGTGATCTTCCTCTATATTATAGTCAGACCACTGGTGATCTTCTCCTATACTAGAGTCAGACCACAGTTGATCTTTCTCTATACTAGAGTCAGACCATTGGTGATCTTCTTTTATACTGTAGTCAGAGCACTGGTGATCTTCCTCTATACTGTAGTCAGACCACTGGTGATCGTGCTCTATACTAGAGCTAGACCACTGGTGATTGTCCTCTATACTAGAGACGACCTCTGAGGCCATCCTCTATACTAGAGACGACCTCTGAGGTCATCCTCTATACTAGAGACGACCTCTGAGGTCATCCTCTATACTAGAGACGACCTCTGAGGTCATCCTCTATACTATAGTCATCCCAATGGTGATCCTCATCTATACTATAGTCAGAACACAGGTAATCTTCCTCTATACTGGAGTCTGACCACTGGCGATCTTCCCCTATACTAGAGTCAGACCAATGGTGATCTTCCTCTATACTAGAGTCAGACCACTGGTGATCTTCCTCTATACTAGAGTCAGGCTACTGGTGATCTTACTCTTTACTAGAGTCAGACCACTGGTGGTTTCCTCTATACTATAGTCAGACCAATGGTGATCTTCCTCTATACTATAGTCAGACCACTGGTGATCTTCCTCTATACTATAGTCAGAACACTGGTGATCTTCCTCTATACTATAGTCAGACCACTGGTGATCTTCCTCTATACTAGAGTCAGACCACTGGTGATCTTCCTCTGTACTATAGTCAGACCACTGGTGATTGTCCTCTAGAGGCAGACCAATGGTGATTTTCTTCTATACTATAGTCAGACCACTGGTGATCTTTCTCTATACTGGAGTCGGAATACTGGTGATCTTCCTCTATACTATAGTCGGACAACTGGTGATCTTCCCCTATACTACAGACAGACCATTGGCGGTCTTCCTATATACTATAGTCAGACCAATTCTTCCTCTATACTAGAGTCGACCGCTGAGGTCTTCCTCTATACTAGAGTCGACCTCTGAGGTCTTCCTCTATACTAGAGTCGACCTCTGAGGTCTTCCTCTATACTAGAGTCGACCTCTGAGGTCTTCCTCTATACAATAGTCTACCTTTAAGGTCTTCCTCTATACAGAGTCGACATTTAAGGTCTTCCTCTATACTAGTGTCGACCTTTTAGATCTTCCTCTATACTAGTGTCGACCTTTGAGGTCTTCCTCTATACTGGAGTCGAACTCTGAGGTGTTTTTCTATACTAGAGTCGTCCTTTAAGGTCTTCCTCTACACAGAGTCGACATTTCAGGTCTTTCGCTATACTAGTGTCGACCTTTGAGGTCTTCCTCTATACTAGAATCAAGCTCTGAGTTCTTCCTCTTTACTAGCGTCGACCTCTGAGGTCTTCCTCTATACCAGAGTCGACCTCTGAGGTCTTCCTCTATACTAGAGTAAACCTCTGAGATCTTCCCCTATACTAGAGTCGACCTCTGAGTTCTTCCTCCGACCAGAGAAGTTGCTTTCAAAATTTTGTTAAGAAGTCATTACTATTTTAAAATATACCAAATTAGTAAATCTCTGCCATAAACACTTGTGCTAAAAATCCAATTTCAATAAATAACTAAGTATTAAAGTTGCTTGTCATTCTTCCGTCATATAGCCAAATAGATAAGACTGTAAAAACAAAGTTCAATAACTAAACCAGAGACCTTGATCTCGTTTCCATATATACTCGAATATATTTCTTCACTTTTCTTCAATCAACAATTGTTATCTAATGTGTTCCCTGTCGAAGCAGTTATTCTATTAACACAGTTTCCACCGGGCCTTACTGACAAGAAAAAGAGGCGTTAATAGGTTTAACAATCAACAAATATTTAAGGAGTACAAAACCATAGGCTTTGAAGACCGCTACAAAACAAAATTGTTTAACCTCAACAAAAAAAGCATTAAAATGTACTTTAAGTAATTTCCGTTACATTTGCTTATTCATTAAATTAAATTTCCTGTCATAAGAAAAATACAAAAGATTTAGTTTAGTTTAAGAAAAAAACTCCCTCTTCAATTTGTAGAAAAAATAAAACGACCAAATTAAAAACTGTTGTTGCTTTTTTGGTTTTATGGTCATTATGAGGTTTTGTGATCAAACCTAAAATATAATTGACTATATACAATGACTTCCCTTGCAAAAAAAAACAAATTATCACTACAATGTCCCCTAAAATAAATTGAATACCTCTAATTGATAGTCATAAAAAAGTAACATAATTTTTTTTTTATAAATTTGTTTCACTTATGTGTTAGTTTTTTTCATTCATTTTTGCTTTACTTTATTTTTATTTTTTTTGATTTCTTCCGAAATAATCCGGCGAATTCGCAGCTGCTCTGCTATGTGTTTTGTGTTATTGCTACGAAAATAAATTGAAATTCATTCAGTTAAAATAACATTTTTTGGCAGTACCCCGTACGTACCCACACGTACCCAAATGCCGGAGTATTTATTTTTTCGGAAGCCAAACATTACAAATTATTATGAACACATTTGGTTCGACATTATAGATATTATCATTTACACGCAAACCATCACATAGTTATGAGGGGTGGTATTGAAAATGAGGGGAATCTAAGGAATTTATAAATATGAAATAATAAAAGGAGGTTGTTAAAGGAAATACATACTTAGAGAAATAAAAACTGATTTTGAAAAACACTGAGAAAAACTATAAATCTAATCTACTCATTTGTTTAAAAAACAGTAGCTTATTTATTTCTTAATTGAAAAACAAAAGACGCAAACATATTTCACACATCGGTACAAAATTACTATTCCGAATTTATTAAATTGACACAAAACAGATGAAACAAAAGACTTAAGACACACAAACAAAGTTAAACCATCAATAAAAAATCATTCAAACTATTTTCATTAGGTGCTAATTGATACAAAAAAGAGGAAACAAAAGACTTAAGTCACAAACTTGCTGCCACAGAGTCCGGTTCCGATATTTTTGCATACATTTTTGATGACTTTTCTATAGTAAAAGGTCATCATTGATGACTTTTCTATACGAAAGGGCCATGACTTTTCTATATGAAAATTTATGACTTCTCTTATAGAAAAGTTCATTGTTGATGTCTTTTCTTATAGAAAACTTCATCGTTGATGACTTTTTTTATAGAAAACTTCATCGTTGATGACTTTTCTTATAGAAAAGTTCATCGTTGTTGACTTTTCTTATAGAAAAGTTCATCGTTGATGACTTTTCTTATAGAAAAGTTAATCGTTGATGACTTTTCTTATAGAAAAGTTCATCGTTGATGACTTTTCTTATAGAAAAGTTCATCGTTGATGACTTTTCTTATAGAAACGTTCATCGTTGGTGACTTTTCTTATAGAAAAGTTCATCCTTGATGAATTTTCTTATAGAAAAGTTCATCCTTGATAACTTTTCTTATAGAAAAGTTCATCCTTGATGACTTTTCTTATATAATAGTTCATCCTTGAAGACTTTTATTATAGAAAAGTTCATCCTTGATGACTTTCAGAAAAGTTCATCCTTGCTGACTTTCAGAAAAGTTCATCGTTGATGACTTTTCTAATAGAAAAGTTTATGGTTGATGACTTTTCTTATAGAAAAGGTCATGGTTGATGACTTTTCTTATAGAAAAGGTCATCGTTGATGACTTTTCTTATAGAACAGTTCATCGTTGATAACTTTTCTATACGAAAATTGATGACCTTTCTTATAGAAAAGTTCATCATTGATGACTTTTCTTAGAGAAAAGTTCATCGTTGATGACTTTTCTTAGAGAAAAGTTCACCGTTGATGACTTTTCTTATAGAAAAGTTTATCGTTGTTGGCTTTTCTTATAGAAAAGTTCATCCTTGAAGACTTTTACTATAGAAAAGTTCATCATTGATGACTTTTCTTACAGAGAAGTTCATCCTTGATGACTTTTCTTACAGAGAATTTCGTCGTTGATGACTTTTCTTACAGAAAAGTTCTTCGTTGATGACGTTTCTTATAGAAAGGCCATCGTTGATGACTTTTCAAAACAAAAAATGATGACCTTTCTTATAGAAAAGTTCATCGCTAATGACTTTTCGTATAGAAAAGTTCATCGCTGATGACTTTTCTTATAGAAAAGTTCATCGTTGATGACTTTTCTTATAGAAAAGTTCATCGTTGATGACTTTTCTTATAGAAAAGTTCTTCGTTGATGACTTTTCTTATAGAAAACTTCATCGTTGATGACTTTACTTATAGAAAAGTTCATCGTTGATGACTTTACTTATAGAAAAGTTCATCGTTGATGACTTTTATTATAGAAAAGTTCATCGTTGATGACTTTTCTTACAGAAAAAATCATCGTTGATGACTTTTCTTACAGAAAAAATCTTCGTTGATGAGTTTTCTTATAGAAAAGTTCATCGTTGATGACTTTTCTTATGGAAAAGTTCATTGATGACATTTCTTATAGAAACGTTCATCGTTGATGACTTTTCTTATAGAAAACTTCATCGTTGATGACTTTTCTTATAGAAAACTTCATCGTTGATGAATTTTCTTATAGAAAAGTTCATCGTTGATGACTTTTCTGATAGAAAAATTCATCATTGACTCTCCTCTAATAATTTTTACTTTGATTATTATCTTTATTTTTCGACATATAATATTTAACATTCCTTCTTTTTATTTTCTTTACAGGTAAGCTAGTTTAGCTCATGTGTTACTCATATTAAATTCCAAAAAGCCCATATCCACTCATGGAATACCAAATATTTTCCTATACCTACGGGCATTACACACACGCACTGCTCTGTGAAATTTTTGACATCTATGCTCAACAAAAACATGAAAATCAAGTAAGCGACCTAAAAAGAAAATAAGTCATCAAAAAACACAAAAAAAAAACAATATTTTTTGACAAAATTCAACAATTCCATACGTAATTTCTTCATGGAGCCAAACAAATCCAGCGAAATTTAATTGAAATCGAAACAATGAAAAGGTGTCCGTCTCACATCAGTACTTACCCACAACCATTATACGATGAACCCCGATTTCATAAAAAGACTTCAATGCACAATCACATATGGCACCCCAAATCATGGATATGAAGAAGATCTGCACTTCGAACAGACCTATACAAAGAAAGAAGACGTAACGAAAAGTCTACTTAACATTTGAAAAAATAAAAAAAAAATACGACGAAGTAAATAAACTGAAAAATTAATTCCGTCGTAAAGATAGATGTGTGAAATACTAGACAATCATACATTGAAGTACCATCGCAAAAGCGACACATTCCGTTTTGAAGTTATTATATAAAAACGGGTACCTTGATTTGTAATGAAAACAATTTGTGGATGGTTAGGCTACCAAACGATTGCAGCAAATATTTTAATATATCTCTAAAATGGTTTTTATTAATAAATTAAACCATCACAACAACAAAATAAAAAACAAATAATAAATAATGAACTTTTCAATTGCAAATGTCATCAACGATGATATTTTCGAAGAGAAAAGTCTACAGAAACCATCAACGATGAATTTTACTATCAGAAAAGTCATCAATCAATAAAAAAAGTCATCAACGATGAACTTTTCTATTAGAAAAGTCATCAACGATGAACTTTTCTATAAGAAAAGTCATCAACGATGAACTTTTCCATAAGAAAAGTCATCAACGATGAACTTTTCCATAAGAAAAGTCATCAACGATTAACTTTTCCATAAGAAAAGTCATCAACGATGAACTTTTCCATAAGAAAAGTCATCAACGATGAACTTTTCCATAAGAAAAGTCATCAACGATGAACTTTTCCATAAGAAAAGTCATCAACGATGAACTTTTCCATAAGAAAAGTCATCAACGATGAACTTTTCTATAAGAAAAGTCATCAACGGTGAAATTTTCTATAAGAAAAGTCATCAACGATGAACGTTTCTATAAGAAATGTCATCAATGAACTTTTCCATAAGAAAAGTCATCAACGATGATCTCCTCCGTAAGAAAAGTTATCAACGATGACTATTTTCCATAATAAAAGTCATCAACGATGAACTTTTCTATAATAAAAGTCATCAACGATGAACTTTTCTACAAGTAAAGTCATCAACGATGAACTTTTTTGTAAGAAAACTCATCAACGATGATCTATTCTGTAAGAAATGTCATCAATGAACTTTTCAATAAGAAAAGGCATCAACGATGAACTTTTCTATAAGAAAAGGCATCAACGATGAACTTTTCTATAAGAAAAGTCATCAACGATGAACTTTTCTATAAGAAAAGTCATCAACGATGAACTTTTCTATAAGAAAAGTCATCAACGATGAACTTTTCCATAAGAAAAGTCATCAACGATGAACGTTTCTATAAGAAATGTCATCAATGAACTTTTCCATAAGAAAAGTCATCAACGATGATCTCCTCCGTAAGAAAAGTTATCAACGATGACTATTTTCCATAAGAAAAGTCATCAACGATGAACTTTTCTATAATAAAAGTCATCAACGATGAACTTTTCTATAAGTAAAGTCATCAACGATGAACTTTTTTGTAAGAAAAGTCATCAACGATGATCTATTCTGTAAGAAATGTCATCAATGAACTTTTCAATAAGAAAAGGCATCAACGATGAACTTTTCTATAAGAAAAGGCATCAACGATGAACTTTTCTATAAGAAAAGTCATCAACGATGAACTTTTCTATAAGAAAAGTCATCAACGATAAACTTTTCTATAAGAAAAGTCTCCAACGATGAACTTTTCTATAAGAAAAGTCTCCAACGATGAACTTTTCTATAAGAAAAGTCATCAACGATGAACTTTTCTATAAGAAAAGTCATCAACGATGATATTTTCTGTAAGAAAAGTCATCAACGATGAACTTTTCTATAAGAAAAGTCATCAATGATGAAATTTTCTATAAGAAAAGTCATCAACGATAAACTTTTCTATAAGAAAAGTCATCAACGATAAACTTTTCTATAAGAAAAGTCATCAAAGATGAACTTTTCTATAAGAAAAGTCATCAAAGATGAACTTTTCTATAAGAAAAGTCATCAAAGATGAACTTTTCTATAAGAAAAGTCATCAAAGATGAACTTTTCTATAAGAAAAGTCATCAAAGATGAACTTTTCAATAAGAAAAGTCATCAAAGATGAACTTTTCTATAAGAAAAGTCATCAAAGATGAACTTTTCTATAAGAAAAGTCATCAACGATGAACTTTTCTATAAGAAAAGTCATCAACGATGAACTTTTCTATAAGAAAAGTCATCAACGATGAACGTTTCTATAAGAAATGTCATCAATGAACTTTTCCATAAGAAAAGTCATCAACGATGAACTTTTCTATAAGAAAACTCATCAACGATGATTTTTTCTGTAAGAAAAGTCATCAACGATGATTTTTTCTGTAAGAAAAGTCATCAACGATGAACTTTTCTATAATAAAAGTCATCAACGATGAACTTTTCTATAAGTAAAGTCATCAACGATGAACTTTTCTATAAGTAAAGTCATCAACGAAAAACTTTTTTGTAAGAAAAGTCATCAACGATGATCTTTTCTGTAAGAAAAGTTATCAACGGTGATCTTTTCTGTAAGAAAAGTTATCAACGGTGATCTTTTCTGTAAGAAAAGTCATCAACGATGATCTTTTCTGTAAGAAAAGTCATCAACGATTATTTTTTCTGTAAGAAAAGTCATCGACGATGATTTTTTCTGTAAGAAAAGTCATCAACGATGAACTTTTCTATAAGAAAAGTCATCAATGATGAACTTTTCCATAAGAAAAGTCATCGAGATGATCTTTTCTATAAGACAAGTCATCAACGATGATCTTTTCTATAAGACAAGTCATCAACGATGAACTTTTCTATAAGAAAAGTCCATCGTTGATGACTTGTCTTGTCTTTTCTTTTCTATAAGAAAAGTCATCAACGATGAACTTTTCTGTAAGAAAAGCCATCAACTATGAACTTTTCTGTAAGAAAAGTCATCAGCGATGAACTTTTCTGTAAGAAAAGTCATCAACGATGAACTTTTCTGTAAGAAAAGTCATCAACGATGAACTTTTCTGTAAGAAAAGTCATCAACGATGAACTTTTCTATAAGAAAAGTCATCAACGCTGAACTTTTCCATAAGAAAAGTCATCAACGATGAACTTTTCCATAAGAAAAGTCATCAACGATGAACTTTTCTATAAGAAAAGTCATCAACGATGAACTTTTCTATAAGAAAAGTCATCAACGATGATCTTTTCTATAAGAAAAGTCATCAACGATGAACTTTTCTATAAGAAAAGTCATCAACGATGAACTTTTCTATAAGAAAAGTCATCAACGATGAACTTTTCTATAAGAACAGTAATCAACGATGAACTTTTTTATAAGAACAGTCATCAACGATGAACGTTTCTATAAGAAAAGTCATCAACGATGAACTTTTCTATAAGAACAGTAATCAACGATGAACTTTTCTATAAGAAAATTCATCAACGATGAACTTTTCTATAAGAAAAGTCATCAACGATGAACTTTTCTATAAGAAAAGTCATCAGCGATGACCTTTTCGTATAGAAAAAGTCATCAGCGATGACCTTTTCGTATAGAAAAAGTCATCAGCGATGACCTTTTCCTATAGAAAAAGTCATCAGCGATGACCTTTTTGTATAGAAAAGTCATCAGCGATGACCTTTTCGTATTGATTTATTTTAATTTTTATTTAATTATAAAAAATTTATTTATTTTTATTGTTTGATTTGATCCCTTCGACATCTGTAAAAGATTTTTTGAATACAAATATATTTTTTTTGATAAATTTACTTCCAAATTTAGGTTAAATAATTAAAATATGACTGACATATTGATTATTGATATATGTTCCCCCAATTTTTCGATTATTTAATCATTGCCAGTAACTTCAATACTTGGAATGCATAGACAATTGTCAATTCGACAAGTTCAGGGAGGAATATGAAATGGTACCGCTTCAACGGTTAAAACGCTTTCACTATTAACAAAGATAACGTTGAAAAAACGTGATTACTTGGAGGGGTTTCAATTGCGGGGGCCAATAACACAATACATATTTTCGGCACTTGTGAAAATCGAAACGAAATTCAATTGAACTCGACTTCAAATGCTAGGAAATAATAACAACACTTCTCTGTAGAAAGAAAAAAAACTAATGCAAAATAATTTGTGTTGGTACGTTTGTCTATTTCAGACAAATATCAAATTTAAATTGTCAATTCAACATATACTCGTATACATATCTATGTACATAAATCGGTATATCAAGCGGTTACATTAAGAGGTATACACGCATGCGCATGCGCTTCTGCGTGATTTGGCCGACGATTAGTGGAACGTTTTCATTCAAAAATTGAAGTTGATTAATTGTTAAAAGCATTAACAATTTTCGTAATTTCATGTACATTGTATGTATGTATGTGTGAGTTCGCATCAATTTCAAAATTGTATCTTCGTGGGGGGATATATATGCCGTTGTATTTACTTACAATTATAACCATGCCTAGGGTCATAAAGCGGATATCATTGTTTTAGAAGTGGAAATCCGTTAAATCTATTGTAAACGATTTGCATAGCCCGAAAGGAAATAAGTGAAGCAAACTGTGTATTAATTGTTTTTGTATTTATCAGGTGTACGTTTTAAAAAACGCCCCCACACAGTGTTCGGAAATTAAGCTAAGAGACCAAGGAAATATAGAAAAAGTTCATCGTTGATGCCTTTTCTTCTAGAAAAGTTCATCGTTGATGACTTTTCTTCTAGAAAAGTTCATCGTTGATGACTTTTCTTCTAGAAAAGTTCATCGTTGATGACTTTTCTTATAGAAAAGTTCATCGTTGATGACTTTTCTTATAGAAAAGTTCATCGTTGATGACTTTTCTTATAGAAAAGTTCATCGTTGATGACTTTTCTTCTAGAAAAGTTCATCGTTGATGACTTTTCTTCTAAAAAAGTACATCGCAGATGACTTTTCTTCTAGAAAAGTTCATCGTTGATGACTTTTCTTCTTGAAAAGTTCATCGTTGATGACTTTTCTTCTAGAAAAGTTCATCGTTGATGACTCTTCTTACAGAAAAGTTCATCGTTGATGACTTTTCTTATAGAAAAGTCCATCGTTGATGACTTTTCTTATAGAAAAGTTCATCGTTGGTGACTTTTCTTATAGAAAAGTTCATCGTTGATGACTTTCTTATAGAAAAGTTCATCGTTGATGACTTTTCTTATAGAAAAGTTCATCGTTGATGATTTTTCTTATAGAAAAGTTCATCGTTCTTATAGAAAAGTTCATCGTTGATGACTTTTCTTATGGAAAAGTTCATCGTTGAAGACTTTTTTCTTATAGAAAAGTTCATCGTTGATGACTTTTCTTACAAAAAAGTTCATCGTTGATGACTTTTCTTATAGAAAAGTTCATCGTTGATGACTTTTCTTACAGGAAAGTTCATCGTTGATGATTTTTCTTATAGAAAAGTTCATCGTTCTTATAGAAAAGTTCATCGTTGATGACTTTTCTTATGGAAAAGTTCATCGTTGAAGACTTTTTTCTTATAGAAAAGTTCATCGTTGATGACTTTTCTTACAAAAAAGTTCATCGTTGATGACTTTTCTTACAAAAAAGTTCATCGTTGATGACTTTTCTTATAGAAAAGTTCATCGTTGATGACTTTTCTTATAGAAACGTTCATCGTTGATGACTTTTCTTACAGGAAAGTTCATCGTTGATGATTTTTCTTATAGAAAAGTTCATCGTTGATGACTTTTCTTACAGGAAAGTTCATCGTTGATGACTTTTCTTACAGGAAAGTTCATCGTTGATGACTTTTCTTATAGAAAAGTTCATCGTTGATGACTTTTCTTATAGAAAAGTTTATCGTTGATGACTTCTCTTATAGAAAAGTTCATCGTTGATGACTTCTCTTATAGAAAAGTTCATCGTTGATGACTTCTCTTATAGAAAAGTTCATCGTTAATGACTTTTCTTATAGAAAAGTTCATCGTTGATGACTTTTCTTATAGAAAAGTTCATCGTTGATGACTTTTCTTATAGAAAAGTTCATCGTTGATGACTTTTCTTATAGAAAAGTTCATCGTTGATGACTTTTCTTATAGAAAAGTTCATCGTTGATGACTTTTCTTATAGAAAAGTTCATCGTTGATGACTTTTCTTATAGAGAAGTTCATCGTTGATGACTTTTCTTATAGAAAAGTTCATCGTTGATGACTTTTCTTATAGAAAAGTTCATCGTTGATGACTTTTCTTATAGAAAAGTTCATCGTTGATGACTTTTTTTATAGAAAAGTTCATCGTTGATGACTTTTCTTATAGAAAAGTTCATCGTTGATGACTTTTCTTATAGAAAAGTTCATCGTTGATGACTTTTCTTATAGTAAGCCGCATCTTTTCTTATAGTAAAGCGCATCGTTGATGTCTTTTCTTATAGCAAAGCGCATCGTTGATGTCTTTTCTTAAAGCTAAGCGCATCGTTGATGACTTTTCTTACAGCTTAGCGCATCGTTGATGACTTTTCTTACAGGAAAGTTCATCGTTGATGATTTTTCTTATAGAAAAGTTCATCGTTGATGACTTTTCTTACAGGAAAGTTCATCGTTGATGACTTTTCTTATAGAAAAGTTCATCGTTGATGACTTTTCTTATAGAAAATTTCATCGTTGATGACTTCTCTTATAGAAAAGTTCATCGTTGATGACTTCTCTTATAGAAAAGTTCATCGTTGATGACTTTTCTTACAGGAAAGTTCATCGTTGATGACTTTTCTTATAGAAAATTTCATCGTTGATGACTTCTCTTATAGAAAAGTTCATCGTTGATGACTTCTCTTATAGAAAAGTTCATCGTTGATGACTTTTCTTACAGGAAAGTTCATCGTTGATGACTTTTCTTATAGAAAAGTTCATCGTTGATGACTTTTCTTATAGAAAAGTTCATCGTTGATGACTTTTCTTATAGAAAAGTTCATCGTTGATGACTTTTCTTATAGAAAAGTTCATCGTTGATGACTTTTCTTATAGTAAGCCGCATCTTTTCTTATAGTAAAGCGCATCGTTGATGTCTTTTCTTATAGTAAAGCGCATCGTTGATGTCTTTTCTTAAAGCTAAGCGCATCGTTGATGACTTTTCTTACAGCTTAGCGCATCGTTGATGACTTTTCTTACAGGAAAGTTCATCGTTGATGATTTTTCTTATAGAAAAGTTCATCGTTGATGACTTTTCTTACAGGAAAGTTCATCGTTGATGACTTTTCTTATAGAAAAGTTCATCGTTGATGACTTTTCTTATAGAAAATTTCATCGTTGATGACTTCTCTTATAGAAAAGTTCATCGTTGATGACTTCTCTTATAGAAAAGTTCATCGTTGATGACTTTTCTTACAGGAAAGTTCATCGTTGATGACTTTTCTTATAGAAAATTTCATCGTTGATGACCTCTCTTATAGAAAAGTTCATCGTTGATGACTTCTCTTATAGAAAAGTTCATCGTTGATGACTTTTCTTACAGGAAAGTTCATCGTTGATGACTTTTCTTATAGAAAAGTTCATCGTTGATGACTTTTCTTATAGAAAAGTTCATCGTTGATGACTTTTCTTATAGAAAAGTTCATCGTTGATGACTTTTCTTATAGAAAAGTTCATCGTTGATGACTTTTCTTATAGAAAAGTTCATCGTTGATTACTTTTCTTATAGAAAAGTTCATCGTTGATGACTTTTCTTATAGTAAGCCGCATCTTTTCTTATAGTAAAGCGCATCGTTGATGTCTTTTCTTATAGTAAAGCGCATCGTTGATGTCTTTTCTTATAGCTAAGCGCATCGTTGATGACTTTTCTTACAGCTTATCGCATCGTTGATGACTTTTCATATAGAAAAGTTCATCGTTAAGTAAATATATATCACCGATGACTTTCTATAACAAAAATAATAGTAATGATTTATCTCAAGAAAAAATAGTCGATGATGACTTTCTTACAGAAAAAATTGTTTGATAAGAAAATCGATAAATTCTAAAATAACTCACACATGATTTGAAGCAAATACAAATAATATTTGGTGTTTCATTGTGCATAATGGGTTAAGTCGTATTGCTTTGCACAGTTTTAAACTCACTGGCACATGGTTTGCGAACTCACTAAGCTGAGCTTTTGGACACTTGTAAGCTTTGGCAAGAGCTTAAACTGAATTAGTGTTGACAATTTAATGATTTTTGTGCTGCGCTTGACGAGTTTTATAAAAACTGTTGACAATATTTTGAGAACTTTTAATAAACTTATAGATTTGGATTGTAAATAATGCATAAATAAGACTTTTGTTTTGCAATTTTGACAAAAAAGACGCCATGTCATCACTTATTCTTGATTTTTTGTGCATGTCTCAGCCACGGTCTATGCCGCATTTGGTCCCCTGCGAGTTCTTTCTGTTCCCAAAACTGAATGATCTTTCGTAAGACTGCGATTTGCCACGAATAAAAAATATGATTAATGTTCATAACTCATGTTGGTGAACTGTCAAGAAAGAACATTACTAAAGTTGGACCCAATAGGTGGCCCTGTTGTGGAGTTCTGAGAAATGTTATATGTGTACACAAAAATTAAGACATAATCTGGCGTTCTTCTAGAAAAGCGGGAGACATTGCTATACCGTAGCTGCACTACAATATCTGCAGCGTCACGGTCAGTATCAGCGTCAAAACTGTTATAGATTAGATTATTGATTAGACAAAAACATTTTTCAACTTCTAGATCTTCCGTTTATTTTATTATACACTTTATAAGAATAATAAATTTTCCAATTCGTAACATTGGAAGGAGCACCAAATAGCAATAAAATTCATATTGATGGAAATCAATTTTCCCTAAGAGTAGATGTGCAGAAACGGCAATATAGTTGATGTTAGAAAAAATCATAAAAGTGTACTAAAGAAATCAGTAAATCTATTTCATTATAAACTAGCTGATATGGTTCTGCCTTTTTCGTTGCGTTGAGGTACATACCGGGCTCCTACATATATAGAACAACTCTGTGGAATTCTGCAATTAATCACTTGTTAAAGTCAGAAGTGTCCGTTTACAAACTCGCTGTACCTGCCAATGTAGTTCTGTCATTTAAGTTACATAGAAGTATATCGGGTTCTTATATAGAACACCTCTGTGTTTTTCTTGAATAACCGCCTAAGTCAGAATTTTTCTATTACAAGCTGGCCGGGTTTGTTGATGTTGTTATCCCTTTTTCAGTGCGTAGAAGAAAAGAACAAGATCCCATTGGTGGAGATCTAGTTAAATTATTTAGAAAGTTAAATTCGTATATAAAAAATCTTAAATTATACTCAATAGTTCTATAAAGAAGCGCTGGACCTAACCTAACCTATAGACGAACATGTTATATATTCTACATGCACTGTCTGTGAGGAAATAGTAAAAAAGCTGGATCCAATAAGTTGGACTATATTGAAGTTTTTTTTAATTGTTTATTCGTATAAAAAACATACAATTGTTCTATATAAGAGCGCTGAAGACATTCTTCTACGTAATGAAAATGGCAGAATAACATCTGCAGGTCCAGCTGTATGTCATATATTTCCTCTTTCTCTCTGGAGACATTCATCTACGTAACAAAACGTGCAGAACATCTGCAGTGCCAGCTAGTCTGTCCTTCGAATTTACCTGTATTAGAGTGAAAGTAAATGATTCTAAGAAACTTCTAAAGGTACGGACGCTGGCGACATTAATATACGTAACGCAAAAAGTGCAGAACAACATTTGCAGGGCCAGCTATGTCGACATTGTTTGATATAACTCCTGGCGTTCTTCTCTGAAGACATACTTCTACGTAACGAAGATCTTTTTCTATTTAATATTTGTAAAAATGCTGACTTAGGCGTTTATTTCAGAAAACCACAGAGGGCCCTATATGATTCTAGGAAACTCCTATGGACAGTTCCATAGTCTCTCCTTAAAGGTACAGACGATATGTCTGAATTGTTGGTAGGATGTCGTATCATTCTTCTCTGGAGACATTAATCTATGTAACGCAAAAAGTGCAGAACAACATTTGCAGGACCAGCTAGTTTTTAGCTAAATCGGTTCTCTTATTGTTGTGGTGTACTTTTAATACATGTTCTGTTTGTAATTGATCCTTGAAAAACCCTGTAGACAGTAGTCCCTCTCTAGACCAGTTTACCTTACTGACGTTATGTCGGCATTGTTTGATATAAGTCCTGTCGTTCTTCTCTGAAGACATAATTCTACGTAACGAAGACCATTTTCATTTCTTTATTTGTGAAAATGCTGACTTAGTCGGTTATTTCAGAAAACCACGGAGGGCCCTATATACGAGTGGTTTTACATAACGAAAAAGGCAGAACGACGTCGATAGCTCCAGCTAATTTGTAATCGGACATTTCAAATTTAGGCGGTTATTCCCGAAATTCATAGAATTTTTCTATTTAACTGCCCGGGAAAAACCTCAATGCGACGAAAAAAGCAGAACCATATCAGTACTTATATACGCAAAGAAAAAATTCGTTTCTGCGAAACAAAATATTAGGCAACTACAATTCTCGTTTGCCGGAACTGAAATTTCGTTTGTTGTGACAGAAACTTATTTCGCGTAAGCAATTGTTTGTTCTGACCAAAAGAATTTCAGTCGTCGTAAACGAGAATTGTAGTTGTCTAATATTTCGTTTCGCAGAAACGAATTTTTTCTATTCCTGTAGGTTCAGCGAGTTTAGTAATAAAATCGCTTCACTGATTTCTGTGCTACACTTTTAAGATTGTTTCTAATACCAAATGGCAAAAAATTGCATATCAGTGCTCAACGATGTGAAAATATTTCTTATTTAATTTTGCATAATATTAAATTCACCATTTTATTAATTCTCTAAAATTTGCTAACGAGATTAGGCAGTTAACACAGACGAATATATACATACACACACACACTACAAAATCAAAATTATTTACAAAATATTACAAAAATATAACGGAGAACATTTTCACAACTCCGTATGAGACTCTTGCCAATCTTCTTTAATCATATCGGCACCTTTTTCGCCAATCATTATAATGGCAGCATTAGTATTGGCAGCCACAATATCGGGCATAACACTGCCATCGACCACACGCAAACCTTTGGTGCCGTGGACGCGTAAACGCCAATCCACTACTGTGGTGGGATCTGAACTTGGACCCATTTTAGTGGTGCCCACCGGATGATAGACGGTGGTGGTCATATGTCGTATATAGCAACGCCAATAGTCATCGCTTTGATAGGTTAGAGAATTACAAGCTGGTAAATCGACCTTATGTAGAACAGTTTCACGCTCACTGAAGGCTTTGGTCTCTGGCAATTTGCTATAGATATTCAGCGCTCTGATATAGGTGTCCACATCACGTTCATCCGACATATAGTTGACATGTATCAAAGGAGAATCCAAATAATTGGAACTCTTCAAAGCTATGTGACCTTTGGAGAAGGGTTTCAAATGCAGCAGATAGGTTATATAGGTATTGGTATTCTCATTGGCTTTCAAAATTGAATCGGCCGTTTGTTTATTGAACCCAGTAGCTTTGATATAGCCCTTTAGTTCTGGAGACTGCATTAGACTGAAGAAATTCGTGGTCTGTATATCGGGGTTTGGCCCGGTCAAAGAAGTGGTGTTGATAAAGCCCGTTAATGCAGTGGCCTCGTGATGCAAAAGTTTGCTATAGCGACCCATAATCAAATTATACATGGCATCGACTAGTTCTTCTTCAGTGGGTTTGCGGGCAGTGGACTTGTCAATTTGGAAGACTACAGGTAAACTGGCGTGGTCCTTGAGATTCTGGCCCACGGGTAAATCTTTAAGGACAGGAATGCCTAAAGGCTTCAGTTGAGCTGCAGGTCCCACACCTACAAAACATGATACAATTTTTTATACATATAAAAAGTATAATTTTAGTTCTGCGTATTTTTCTTACCCGACAACATTAACATTTGTGGTGTTCCTATGGCTCCTCCCGCCAATATGACTTCCTTTTTCACCTTCACCGTATATTCCTTTTTACCTTTCAAAACAAAAGTCACTCCCGTGGCTTTCATCTGCTTATCGAAATTTATCTTCTTGACTTGAGCATAACGTACAACATGTAAATTCGGACTATTTTTATTCAAATGTGATTTGGCGGTGGTAATACGTCTACCCTTATGCTGTGTACCCAATATATCAATCTGACCCACCCAGGAACCTTCGGTAAAGTCCGCAGCTGTGCCATAACCCATCTCGCCCATGCCAGCCTTAATGGTTTCCCGGAATTCATTATCCGATACATAATTATTGATAATCATTGGTCCGCCCACGCCATGATCTCCAGGCTTGTAGTCATCTCGGGTAGATCGCAGATCTTCAGCTTTGCGGAAATAGGGCATAACATCATCATAGCCCCATGTGGGATTGCCACGATCACGCCAATCGTCGAAATCGGCTCGGGTGCCACGAGCATAGATCATGGCATTCATGCAATTGGTGCCACCCAGCATTTTGCCACGTGGCCAATGGCAACTCTCTCCCTCCATGGCCATGCAAGCTTTGCCATTAGGTTCGGTGTGGTACTGCCAATCCCAGTCAGAGAATTGTGTGGACATATGCCAGCCAACGAACTAGAAATAAATCAAAAAAACACCAAATATAAGTAGGGCTATGTCATTTAATCTTAATACTAATGCGACCTTAGACTAAGACAACTGCTGAGAATATCATATGTAGTTGACCCTTTAAGTTCTAAATTCGCGACATATTAAATCTCTTAGCCATCTGTGACCTCCAAGACATTTGTTCTGTAAGACAGAGGTAATATTTGCACAACTTGTCTGTCTAGCCTAGTATAAGTTTAAAAGCTATATTAGGACTTAAAGGTGGTGGTCTTGGGGGAAAAAGTTATGACCAAATTCGTCTGTTATAGACGGAAATGATATTTCGTAGAAAAACGAAAAAGATCTAGTTGGTGAAGCTGTAGCTATGTTATTAAAAATTTTATTTTTATACAGAAAAAATCACAAATTATACTCAATTGTTCTTTATTGAAGCGGTGGAGATAATTTCCTACGTAACAAACGGGGCAAAACAACATCAGCAGGACCTGCTAGTTTGCAACTGATCCCTGTGGTACCCCTAATATCCAAATAATAATAAAATTAATATATTTCCAAAAACTTGTTCGTCGCTTATAGACGAAAATGATATATTTTCTTTAAGTACTGTCTGTAAAGCAAAAGTAAAAAAAACGGGATCCAATAGGTTGCACTATAGTAGGGCTTTTCAAATTTTACATTCATACAAAAAAATTACAAAATGCCTAAAATTTTGCGCTGGGGACGCTCCTCTAGACAACGAAAAGAGCAAAACAACATCTGCAGGGCCAGTTAGTTAATAGAGAAAAATGTCGCTTTTCTAATTACTGTGGAGTACATTTAACACTTGTTCTGTTTGTAGTTGATTCTAGGAAATCGAAAAAAACCTATAGACAGTTCTGTATTTGTATACAAAATAACAAATTATCTAGAATTGTTCTATATAAAAGATCTAGAGACATTCGTCTTCGGGCAGAAGAATGTCTACATGACCCTTCCCTGCAAAATTTGGTAACATTACACATATTTGGGTGTCAGTAATTAATTCTAGAGAATCCCTGTATTCAGTTCCATAGTCTCTCCCTAGAGCTACTGCCGGATTGTGGGCAATGTTAGCAGAAAGTCCTGTCATTCCTCTCAAGAGACACTAATCTACGTAACGAAAATGTAAGAATAACATCTGCAGTACCAGCTAGTCTGTTCTTCGAAATTTGGATATTCACCTACTTTATGGTATGAGTAAATGATTCTAGGAAATTCCTATGGAAAATTCCATAGTTCTCCCCTGAGCTAATTTCGATATGTCTCCATTCATCTCCGCAAAGCAAAGGGCAGAACAAAGTCTGTAGGGCCAGCTAATCTACCCCTTAAAATTTGGATATTTAACTGTTTTAGGGTGTGAGTAATTGATTATAGGAAACGCCTGTCGACAGTTCCATAGTACTTCGCTAGTATCTTTCCTCTCAGGAGACATTCATCTACGTGACGTTCGTCTGTCTATTGAAATTTCGCTATTCTGACCGCTGTGTTTTACTATTAATGTTTGTTCTGTTTGTGATTTATTCCTGAAACCCTAGAGCTCCTTACTGACGGTATGACGGCATTGTTGCTAGGAAGTTTCGTCTATCCTCTCTAAAGACATTCTTCTACATACGTATAGAAGATCATTTCTGCTATTTAATATTCGTGTACAAAATCACAAATTACCTACAATTGTTCCATATAAAATAAAAAACAGACATTCGTCTCCGCAAAGAAAAGGGCAGAACAACGTCTGCAGGGCCAGTTAGTCTGTCCTGCGAAATTTGGTATATTTACACATGTTTGGGTGTCAGTAATTATTCCTAGAGGAATCCCTGTATACCGTTCCATAGTCTATCCCCAAAGCTACTGTAGGTATGTGGGCAATGTTAGCAGGAAGTCTTGTCATTCCAGAATGGCAGAACAACATCTGCAGTACCAGCTACTCTGTTCTTCGAAATTTGGATATTCACCTGTTTTATGGTATGAGTAAATCATTCTAGGAAATTCCTATGGATAGTTCCATAGTCCTCCCTTGACCTAATGTCGGCATGTCTCCTTTCATCTGCGCAAAACAAAGGACAGAACAAAGTCTGCAGGCCAAAGTCTGTATATAGAAATTTCGCTCTTCTGACCGCTGTGGTTTACTTTTAATGTTTGTTCTGTTTGTGAGTGATTCCTGAAAACCCCTATATACAGTTCTGTAGCCGATCCCTGGACGATATGAAGACATTGTTGTCAGGAAGTTTCGTCTACAGTTCTGTAGCCGCTGCCTAGAGCTCCTTACTGATGGTATGACGGCATTGTTGGTAGGAAGTTTCGTCTATCGTCTCTGAAGATATTCTTCTACTTATCGAGTATCATTTCTGCTTTTTAGTCTAGTTAATCTGTCCTGCAGAGCAACATCTGCAGTACCAGCTAGTCTGTTCTTCGAAATTTGGATATTCACCTGTTTTATGGTATGAGTAAATGATTCTAGGAAATTTCTATGGACAGTTCCGTAGTACCTCCCTTGAGCTAATGTCGGTATGTCTCCATTCATCTCCGCAAAGCAAAGAACTGAACAAAGTCAGTTCTTTAAAATTTGGATACCTAACTTATTAGGGTGTGAGTAATTGATTATAGGAAACTCCTGTGGAAAGTTCCATAATACATCGCTAGTTTCTTTCCTCTCAGGAGACATTCATCTACGTGACGTTCGTCTGTCCATCGAAATTTGGATATTTGCCTATACTCGTATTACGGTGTGAGTAATTCATTCTTCAAAACTCCACAGTTCCATAGTCCCTCCCTTTAAGCATTGTTGTTAGAAAGTGGTATCATTCTTCATTGGATACATTCATCTATGTAATGAAAAGTGCAGAACAACATCAGCAGGGTCAGCTAGTTGTTAGCAAAATCGCTTCTCTGATTGCTATGGTGCACTTTTAATACTGTCCTGTTTGTAATTGATTCTAGAAAACCGCTATAGACAATTCTGTAGTCCAGTCCCTCTCTTGAACAACATACTGACGGTATGTCGGCATTGTTTGCAAAAAGTGCTGTCTTTTTTCTCTGGAGACATACTTTTACGGAATGAAGATTATTTCTGATATTTAATATTCGTAAATTGGCTATATTTACATATATTTAGATGTCAGTAATTGATTCTAGAGAAACCCTTTAGAGGTACGTCGGTATGTCAGCATTGTTGGTAGAAAGTCATCCTCGCCTCTCTGGATATATTCTTCTACCTAACGATAAATGCAGAACTACAGGGCCCGCTAGTTTCTAGCAAAATGAACCATCTGACTGCTTTGGTTTATTTTTCACACTTGTTCTGTTTGTAATTGATACTTAATAACAGTATGTCGGCGTTGTTGGTAGGAAGTTTCATCTTTTCTCTCTCTACGTATCGAAGATCACTTCTGCTATTTAATATTCCTATACCAAAATTACAAATTACCTACAATTGTTCTATATAAATGATCTGCAGACATTCATCTCCGCAAAGAAAGGCGCAGAACAACGTCAGCAGGGCCAGTTAGACTGTCCTGCAAAATTTGGTATACTCGTATTTACACATATTTGGGTGTCAGTAATTGATTCTGAAGAAACCGTATAGATAGTTCCAAACCTCTCTTGAGCTATAGTCTGTATGTCAGCATAGTTGGTTCTGCAGTTCTGCATTTCCTCTCTGGAGATACTGTTCTACTTAACAAAAAGTGCAAAACAACATCTGCAGGGCCAGCTAGTCTCTCTAGATCAACTTACTGACGGTATGTCCGCATTGTTTGCAAAAAGTACTGCATTTGTTCTCTGGAGGCACACTTTTACGAAACATATATAATTTCTGCTATTAAATATACATTAAAAACTCACAAATTACTTACAATTGCTCTACATAAAAGCTCTGGAAACATTAGTCTACGCAAAGAAAAGGGCAGAACTGTGTCTGCAGGGCGAGCAAGTCTATTCTGCGAAATTTGGCTCATTTGCACATATTTGAGTGTCAGTACTTTATTCTAGGGAAACCCTAAAGACAGTTCCATAGTACCTCCCTTGAGGCTATAGCCTATATGTCAGGAAGTCATGTGTTTCTTCTCTGCAGACATTCATCTATGTAACGAAAAGTGCAGAACATTTGCAGTGCCAGCTGGTTTCTAGGAAAATAGCTTTTGTTATTGCTTTGATGTACGTTTAATACTTGTTATGCTAGTAATTGATTCAAGAAATCCCCTATAGACAGTTCTGCTGTCATTCCCTGCAGCTACGTACTGACGGTATGTCGGCATTGTTGGTGGGAAATCGTCTCTCCTTTGGAATTTGGTCTCTCCTTTGGAATTCACCTGTTTTATGATGTGAATAATTGATTATAGGAAACTCCTATGGACAGAAGTCGTAATGTCGGTGTGTCTGCAGTGTTGGTAGGAAGTTTTAACTTTCCTTTCTGGGAACGTTCATCGACCCAAGCAAAAGGGCAGAACAATGTCTGAGAAATTGGATATATTTACACATATTTGGATGTCAGTAATTGATTCTAGAGAATACTTTTAGAGGTACTGCCGGTATATCAGCATTGTTGGCAGAAGGTTCTGCCTTTCCTATCTGCAGATACTCGTACTCTTCTGCTTAACGAAAAGTTCAAAACAACATCTGCAGCGCCAGCTTAACAAAATAGCTTCTCTTATTGCTTTGATGTACTTTTAATACTTGTTATGCTTGTAATTGATTCTAGAAATCCCCTATAGTCAATTCTGCAGTCGTTCTCTGAAGCTACTTTCTGACGGTATGTCGGCATTGTTGGTAGAAAAATCCGTCTTTCCTCTCTGTAGACATACTTCTACGCATACGCAATATATTTCCTGATATTTAATATTCGTATAAAAAAATCACAAATTACCTAAAATTGTTCTATGTAAAAGCTCTGGAGACATTCATCTCCGCAAAGAAAGGGCAGAAGAATGTCTGCAGGGCCAGTAAGTCTGTTCTGTGAATTTTGGTATATATACACATATTTGGGTATCAGTAGTAGATTCTTGAGAATTCCTATAGACAGTACCATAATCCCGCCCTAGAGCTGCAGTCGGTATGTTGGGAGTGCAGAACAACATCTGCAGGGCCAGCTAGTTTCTAACAAAATCTCTTTTCTTATTGTTGAGGTGTACGTTTAAAGCTTGTTCTGTTAGTAATTGATTCCAGCGAAGCCTATGCACTCTTTCATAGTCCCTCCCTATATATACTGTCAACATTGTTGTCAGAAGGTCCAGTTATTGTCTACATTCTTCTACATTACGATAAGAGCAGAACAATGTCTGCAGGGCCAACTGGTTGTTAGCAAAATAGCTCCTTTCATTCCTGTGGTTCACTTTTGAGCATTTTTCTGCCACAAAATGGTAATAAAATGCATATCAATGGCAAGGTTATTTCTCAAAGATGTGCAGAAAAATATTCTGTACTTAATTTGATAGGTTTCAATGTCAAATAGGGATAAATGAAGCCATATAGTAAAAATCCTGCACAGCTTGCTGTGTTACACTTTAAATAGTTTTGGTGATACCAAATGCTTATATTCAATTTTGGAATTTATTCTGCAGCAAAATGGTAATAAAATGCATATTAATGGAAGGCTTATTTCTCAAAGATGTGCAGAAAAATATTCTGTAGTTAATTTTGAAGGTTTTAATGTCAAATGAAGTCATATAGTAAATACCCTGCATAGCTTGCTGTCATACACTCTAAAGGGTTTCGGTGAAAACAAATGCTTATATTCAAATATTTACAATTTCTATGACTAAGAGAACTTTTTTCACTTTTATTCAATTTATATATTTTATGAAATTGTCTCAATGATTCCAGCAAGTCACACAATCTAGCAAACCATTTCTTCCATATTTTGCATTCATACCGCACATTCACATTCGCTTGCATTAATAAATTATTTTCTTGCTAATAAACCACTTAACCTATTCACTAACCTCAGTTTCGATGGGAGGGTCACCGCCTGCTTCCAAAAGTAATATTTTCCACTGGGGATTTTCACTTAAACGTCCCGCCACCACTGATCCAGCCGTACCCGAGCCAACCACCACAAAATCGTAATCATCTAAGCCTGAAAATAGGACATTTGATTACACTTTTATTTTTTATCACCTCTACAATTTCAAATGTTCACCATTTTTGGCAATATTGTCACCATAATCCTTAGGCCAATGCGAACGATCACTTAAGGAACAAAATTTTGATATCAAGGTCTGCAGCAGTAGAGTCATTAGAGTATTGGCCGGTCCGGCAGAACGCGCCGCACATTCTGTTGTCAGGTAATCCATGGCCACGGATTCAGGGCAAATAATATTTATTTTCGATAATTTGCAAAAAAAAATTCCCCGTCACTTAAACACGTTCGCGCACTTACATTTGTTTAGAATTGAAATTTCTTTTGACTTTTCGTGATCATTTTATAGAAACCGAATGCACAGCGGAAAATTGCGAGTATCTCTAATTGTTATTGCTGCAATGTACATTGCCACAATTTGCATTTTATTTACATTTTTTATAAATTTCTAGCCTGAAGTGTTTTACAATGCGTGTCACACTAAGGCGGAGGAGAGCTTTTTTTATCAAAATAAAAACTGATTGGCACATGGACTGCATAGTTTACCGGCAAAGCTTTGGCCGTAAAAAAAAACACACCCCATAAAGATTAACATAAAGGGGCGCCAATTTATAATAAGACAAGCACAGTGGTTGCGAATGGAGAAATTTTTTTTATAATTTTGTAACTCCCCAAAGAAATTAGATCCAAGGCTTGAGGCCGCCTTCAAGAAAGATTGGAGCACAGACACAGAAGGTGTTCTATTGATTCCTCCTCCTCTTCATTGCTGCAGTTTCTGCAAGTCGTTACACAATCTCTCTGCACGTCGTCCAATAAGGCAGACGTCTGGTTTCGATAACGACAACAGTGCGTTTGGTGGGTTTGGAGTTTAGGCAGCGTCACCTCAGCCTGGAATGTATGCAGTTCCTGACTGGTGAACACCTTTTAACGAAGTCATATGTGCAGTTCCTGACTAGTGACCACCTTTTAACGAAGTCATATCCTACTTTGGAGAAATAATGCTCAGGATGTCATATTATTCATTAAAGATGACTTGTTAAGTAGGTGGACCTATTCAAAGGGAAATTTTAACTGAGGAACACGATTTCTTCACCCATGAGGTATGTATTTCCGAGAATGTAATCTTCCACTCAAAATACGTATCGCTCCATTAAAGTAGTCCTTCCTAAGGGGTTGTATCGTCACCAAATACTATTCCCCACAGATGTCGTTTTATTCCCCCAAAAATGTTTTCTCGGAGAAGTCGTCTTCGACACTAAATAAGTCTCACAGGTATATTTCTTTAAATAAATGGCTTACTAAAGAAGTCTCCTTCTTCATTAAAAAAAAGTCTTGCTCAGGAGGATCCTTTCTTTTCTACAGAGTAAATTGGTATTTTCACTAAATAAGGAGGTCATAGCCTTTACAAAATAAATCTTTCGAAAAGGTCGTCTAGTTAATCAAACACGTGGTCCTCTTCCTAAGTTTTTTTAACTACTTCTGACGTTTTCCTGGAGAAGTCATTTAATGCACTAAATAAGCAACACCGAAGATGAGTCACCTTATTAAAAAAATCTTGCTAACGAAGTCACCTTCTTCACAAAAGCAGTCTTGCTCAGGAGGATAATTTTTTCACTACATTTTACTAAATAAGTCTTTCTGAAGAGGGCTAAGCCCATATAAAGGCGTGGTCCTATTCACTAGATAAGTTTTACTAAAGACATTTTCTTCCTCACTACAGAAGTTTAGTGGTCGACTTTTTCCCCAATGAAGTTTTGATGTAAGAATTTTTAACTACTTCCAAATTTCTCCTAGAGAAGATGACTTCTTCGCCAATAAAGAATTGTTAAAGACTTTTTTTTACTTCGTTGGGATACTCATCTTATAGCAGAGGAGACAGAACGCCCCCTTGAGTCATTCCCCTGCTGACAAATGTATGGCGATCACTTGACTCCAAGCTAGCAGAAGTCAGAATGTTATGTATTAACCTTCTACTTACTTACATACTTCCGTACTTACGTACGCAGCATTGTGATGCCAGTTTCAGTATCAAAAGATCGCTCTCAAACTTGTAACTCATTACTTAGATTATTGTTTCATCATTAGATGCGAGAATGTGGTCCAATACCTTTGTGTAGAATAAATCTTCGAAGTAACTCTTTTGCTCTTCGGGAATTCTGCCAGACGCACTACTGCTATCAATTATGGCATAGTATAGTTCGTCCTAGATATGTTTTTTTTTTTGGCTATTTGAGAATAAGATGGTGCTTCCTTACCCTTTTTTATATCCAGCTTGCTTTTTCCTTTAGGATGGGTCATCTTGTTTGAGGTCCCCTCCTTTATGGATGGTTTGGTGGACTTGCTCACCTTCTTCACAACAGGATCAACTTCACATCCCAGCATTAACGGATTCTGACTAGAGACTCCTTGTTTGGTAGATTGAATAGCTGAAGTGCTGGGAGTCGGTGAGCTTTTTTTCTTCTTAATTGATTTCGCATTCTTCGGGAGGTCCGACTCTTTTAGTAGATGGTTTTCCAATAGGGATGATATCATTTTGAAGTGACGTTTCGGCCATTTGTAATATGTCATGATCTGTCATTTGTTTTTCATTGTATTCAGTTGTGTTTACAATTTCATCATGGAGAGATATAGTCAAGAACAACGTTTACAAATTATTCAGTTTTATTATCAAAATAATCGTTTTCCAATTGCAACTTTTCGTGCGCTAACTCAATTTTTTTAAAATCCAAAAAAACACTTTCCAGTCGACCTACGACCTTGACGCTCATGAGCAATATTTTAGCTCTCGTTAAGAGCTATCTTTTTGCCATTGACCGATTCCCGATCCGACGTATCGTTAAGGAGCTAGAGCAAAAATAAACTTTCCGTTCACATTTGAAAATAATGCTAAGTCCATTTTTTTCTAAATCAAAAAAAAAACACTTTCCAGTCGACCTACGACCTTGACATCCATGAGCAATATTTTAGCTCTCGTTAAGAACTATCTTTTTGCCATTGACCAATTGTGGCTACGTGCCACAGAGCAAATGAAACAATTGAATTGTTGCGAGAAAAGTTTGGAGATTCGATTATTTCAAGAAATTGTGATATTGAATGGCCTCCAAGAAGTTGTGATTTAACACCATTAGACCATTTCTTGTGGGGTTATTTGAAGTCATTGATCGAAATGAACCAGACTCTCTTCAAGCTTTACAAGTTAATATTGAACGTGCCATTCATGACATACGACTTGATTTAGTGGAAAAAGTGCTCGAAAATTGGGTTCATCGAATTCGCTCCTGCAGAAGAAGTCGTGGAGGCCATTTGAATGACGTTTTTTTTAGAACTTAATTGTATCGATTGTACTTCACATTAAATAAAAAACTTTTGACTGAATAACAAAAGCACAGACCAACAATAAATAAGAACAACACTTTTGAATTTCCTTAACAACACTGAAAAAAAATTGTACTAAAATTAAAGAAATGCTCCAAAGACGTCATTAGTCTTTCAAAATAAGTACATTTTGTACCTAAAATGTAGATAATTTCGTTAATATTAAGTAATTTGCTTAATTGTAAATAAATATTCTTAATTTCAAGTACAAAATGTACTTAGTTTAAAAGCTAAGGACGTCTTTGGAGCATTTCTTTAATTTTATGAGAATTTTTTTTTTCAGTGAATAAGTGTGTTTTTTTCATAGAAATCATATCACTCTTATTGGAAAACCCTGTATTATTATACATTTGTTTTGCCTCGATATTTGTATTGCCTTAAAATATTCCAGCCTTAAAGTATACAGATCGACTCAGAACCATGCATGTCATGTCTGCCATGGACACTAGGGATGATGAATTTTATACAACCTCGTTTCCCTGTATCATATTTAGATGAGTTTTTATTTAAGATTAGACAAAATCTTACATATAAGGTGATTCGATAAAAAAGACCTCAGCCACAAAATGATTTTAAAATTTTTAATTATCACCATTTTGGGCAATTTTAAATTTTTTTTTTCACTTTTTTCAAAACTTTTAAAATAATGACTGCTCATAAATGTGGTTTCTGTAAAAAATCAGAAAAAATTAGAATCATAAAAAAAGTCGTCAACGTTTTTTCCATAGAGATACATTCGATTCAAAATGAGACACCTTCACTTAATTGTAAATAAAAACGAAAGATGTTCATCGATTTCTATGATCAATGTCTCGTTTTGTTCAAAGGTTATGTGGCTTATCGTGAATGTTTTAAGACTTTACACTTTTTTCGGTTTGGTTTTATATGATTTAAAAAAAGAAAAAATTTAATTTTTTTCACAAAAATATCATTTCAAAGTTATTTCTGCGTGACCCTTTTCAATATTTAATTGGAATAAATGTTATTTTAGTCATTAATAGGCAAAAGATAATTCATTCGTGCAACAGGAAATAATTTTTGAGAAAAAAAATCAAAAAGTCATCACCCTAATGGACACACGGCCGCAATTTTATTCCGATCCTGAAGAAATTTGATAAAATGCTCTTTGAAAAAACTTGTTCAAATTTAGATATATTATTAGGTTTATTTATTTGTTTATTTATTTATTAGCTTATGCACTGTGTTGTGCATTGAACTCACTGTGTCTTGTTGTGAAATAAACATTTGTTTACAAAAATTTAAAACATTTATTGCATGGACTTTGTTGATTGTGATTGTCGCTTAATCTTGTATTCTTATCGAATTTTCTTATTTACCTGAAATAATGTCCACTATCACTGTGAGTTAAATATTAATAAGTAATGGATATAGCAGTTAAGTTCGGGATAGGTTTCGCACGCGTATATAACTAATAAAAGTTATTATCTATAGTTTAAAAATTAAAACACAACATCCATAACACTCAACTTAAGAGCGTACTGTTAAGTTGAGTGTTATAGAGTTAACAAAAAATGTTTACATTTCTAATGAGTTCTAGGCTCCTAAAAATAGTAGAAACAATAATAATAATTCTAATAAACAATACTGTTGATTTAGCTAAATGTATATCATTCAGAGTTATTCGGCTACTAGCTTTTTCATTTAATTATATTACTGTTCAAACATTGTTTTTTATACAAAATAACCATATAAATACACATTATCCATAACACATGTATACTTCCTTAAAATAATTTATTTAAAAAAATATATATATATATATTGTTTTAAGTATCTTTGTTAAATTTGGCGATAATCTAACATAAGTTGGCAATCGTTTCTAATTGAAAATAATGATAGTAAACTCTACTATGTCTTCACGAATTTGCAATATCACTGAAAACTGTACTCCATTAGGAGTTCAGATAGATATTAGAAAATGATAAAAAGTTTTAACTATATTATGGTTAAATCGTATATGATTGTTTGCTTTCAGAAATGCTTCTTTACATCAAAAGATATTGCAGTAATTCAATCATTAATCAATAATTTCATGTGCTACACTTTTGAATTATATATGAGTATAAGTATACCTGAAATGCAAAAAAAGAAAATGACAAAAAAACAAGATTTATCGACTTTTTACAAACAATTATTTGTTTATTTCAGTTTTTTTGCTTTTTCGAAGAAGTATATATTTTTCGTTACGTTGTTTTTTTAGAAACTCCTGAAAAATATATTTTTAGATGTTTTTTGTGGAACAAAAAATCGTGTATTTGGTGCAAATATACAACAATTAATCAAAAAACACGTTTTTTGTAATTTTATGTTTCATCATTTACAAATTATTTCAGTTGAGGATATGTGAATATATTGGCTGGTGTAGATACATACCTGTTCTTAATAATAGAAACACCTGATCGGTTTGAATTACAGTGATATAAAATATTGAACCACTCGTTTGAAATGAATGAACGATTATTTTCCTTTAATATTTCAAAGGGGTAATGCTATTTGTAAGATATATGTGGCAGGGATTCGGTCCATTAAAGGCAGGGGTAGATCTGCAGATTATCCCATTTATATGAAGATAATCGGTAATTCGCACCTTGTGACATGTCTAGGTACTGGTCCTAAAGAACACCTACAGCACCAGGCCGTCCAATGCCAGACAGCATAAGTCACATTCGAAACCAATTAAATGATTACTATTTAATCGTTGAACTTGGAAAACTGGTCCTCTACAAAGGAGTAGGTAACCCAACTGGTCGCCTTCTAAGAAGTAGACTGTATCTCTATTACCTGGCTATCTCTACTAAGGTGCAGATAATCCAATTGTCCTCTTCTATGGAATAGATAACCCAGCTGTCCCTTTACCAAAAAGTTGATTACCATACTTGTCGTTTAATAAGAAATAGACAACTCATCTAGAAGTCTACTAAGCAGTAGATAAATAAACAGTATATGTTCTAAGGAGTTGATAACGAAACTTGTCATCAACCAATGCATAGACAACCCAAATCGTCCTCTACAATTGATTAGATAACCCAATTTTTCGTAAAATAACGAGTAGATAACACAACTGGTGGTCTACTAAGAAGTAGATAACCCAACTGTATCTCTACTAAGGAGCAGAAAATCCAACTGGCCCTATGGAATAGAAAACCCAACTATCCCTTTACCAAGGAGTAGATTACCATACTTGTCGTCTAATAAGAAATAGACCACACATCTAGAAGTCTACTAAGCAGTAGATAAATAAACTGTATATGTTCTAAGGAGTTGATAACGAAACTTGTCATCAAGCAATGCATAGATAACCCAACGGATCCTCTACAATGGATTAGAGGATCAGATTTCCAACTGGAAATCTACTTAGCAGTAGATAAAACACATTGTCGTAAACTAAGTAGTGAATAACTCAACTGGAAGTCTACTGAGAAATTAAGAACCTAATAGGTATTTACTAAGGAATAGATAAACCAAGTGGTCGTCATATAAAGAGCAGAAAACGTAACTGGTCGTCTACTAAGAAGTAAATAACATATTAGTATTTTACTGAGGAGTATGTGACCCATCTGATCATTTATTAAATAATAGATAATCCAACTAGTTCTCTGCTAAGGAGTAGATAACCTAACTGGTCGTATACTAAGGAGTAGATAATCCAACTGGACGTCCACAAAGGAGTATATAACCCAACTGGTCATCTACTGAGGAGTAGATAACCCAACTGGTCATTAACTAGGAAGTGGACAACACGACTGGTCATCGTAAGTAGATAACCCATCTGATCTTCTAATAATGAGCAGATAACCAAACTCGTAATCGTCAATTAAGGAATATATTACACCACTGGTCGTCAATTATCTATTCATTAGGTTGTCAACTAAGTAGTAGATAACCCCACCCCACTGGTCATCTAAAAATTAGTTGATAAACCAACTTGTCATCTACTATGGAGTCTGTCTGTCTGGTTCGGGTTCATTATTACTCTCGAAAGGAGTAATCAATTGACTTCGTATTTTGTGTATGGTAATAATTTTTCTATCTCGGGCTAAGTTCGAAGATGCGCCTTATTGGCCAACGTCTTCTACTACCTCCCGCGAGTACTTGTTAAAATCAAGTAAAATATTGATTTTCTAATAACTTCTACTTATCTAAAAATTCTGCAATTCCACACATAATAATAGTTAATTAGTTCTTACCATCTTGAGAAAAATGGGCGTAATTGTCACGCCTCTTTTGGTACCTCCCACACAAAATGTGAATAACTCCCAAAAAATTATACCAACATTTAATAGCTCATAATGTTAATATCAGTGGATCTAATCACTTAGAATTCTGGCAACGCCACACATACTGACGGCTTCATTCGAACTCAACTTCCCCATAACTTCTGTAACAATCCTCTAATTCTTGTCATGTTCTGTATTATAGACAGCATTTCCAAAGACTACAGACAGGCAAGGAATAAAAACTAACATCTACCAACCCGAAGTACTATATTCGATATTACATTACTCACAAAGTGAAGGTATAACTTCATCAGTTAATCCGAATGAAACATTCTTACTTATTTTAATTTCATTTAATTCTTTAATGAAAAACATTTCATACTTTCAAAAACATGATACATTTCAAATAAATGCTTTGCAGGTCCTCTTCATCCTTTCATCTTTGGTCTACCATTGTCATAATTACTATCCAAGCCAATCTTCCTTGATCATATCAGCCGCCTTTTCGGCTATCATTAGCGTCGGCCCATTGGTATTAACACTGGGAATCAAGGGCATTATGGAAGCATCCACTACACGCAGATTCTGCACACCCTTAACCTTTAGACGTGGATTAACCACTGATGTTGTATCTTCTACGGGGCCCATTTTAGCCGTACCCACAGGATGATAACACGTAGTGGACATATACTTCAGATAACAACTCCAATAGGCCTGGGATTTGAATTCTAAACGATTGCATTCCTTTAAAGGTAACTGCATTAGGGAGGCATTTTTGGCCTGAAAACCCGAAGTGTTGACAAACTGGGCAAAATATTGCAAACCTTTTATAAGCATTTGACTATCTGCTGTTTCGGCAAAATAATTGGCATCTATAATGGGCAAATCCTCAAAGGAAGGCGTTCGAAGAGTGATAGCTCCCCTCGACTTGGGATGTGATAGTAAAAGAAAAATCATCATAATATCATGATGCTGTAGAGATTGCAGCAAGTATTGTTTCACATCTTCTTTTAGGGTTAGCCCGCGTAAAAATATATCCAAAGGTGAGGGATCGCCTCTTCTAAATGCTGCATGAAGTATCTCAATATCAGGATATGCCGCCGGAAGAGTAGCATTAAAGTCTAGTTGAACAAAACCCGCCAAACCCATGGCCCCAATGCTGCCTAAGGGTCCCTTGTTGTGCATCAGGTATTGATAAATAGCATCCAGCTGGTCTGTGGGATTCGGTGGTTCGCCATCGATTTTGGTAAAAACCACAGCCACCACATGATCCTGTAAATTCTGACCCACCGGCAAATTGTGCAGCAATGGAATATTCAAAGGTTTCAACACCTCTTGAGGACCTAAACCAGAAAGCATTAAAAGCTTGGGAGTATCTATAGCACCAGCCGATAAAATAGCCTCACGCCTTACTTTTACAGATAATTTTATGTTTTGTTTTAAAACAAAATCCACCGAAGTCACTTTTTGGCCTAGGCTATCGAAATTCAATTTAGTCACCTGAGCATGCTTAATAACTTTTAGATTTTTTCTCCCGGAAACTCTACCTAAATGTCCTTTGCCGGATCCGGTACGATGGACATTTTCCACCGTGCCCAAAATACGGGAATAACCCAAAAAGTGATCTTTATCAAAACCCTGGAGTATAGGTTGACCCATTTCTTGAGCTGCTTGCAAAATCATAGCCATTAGATCTTCATCGAAGGCCACAAATTCATTGACACTCACATAACCTAGAGGATGGCTAGCATTGCCCTGTGGTCTGGTAGATTTCTCAAAATAGGGCCAAACATCTGCGGAACCCCAGCCTTGATTGCCCAAATCCAGCCAGTTGTCATAATCGCGATGATTGCCAATGAAATGCATAAGAGCATTAACCGATCCAGAGCCGCCTATGCCCTTGCCACGAGGCCAATAGCAGCGACCATCATTAAAGGCTTTGCAGGATCTGTCATTGGGTTCCACAAAATAATTATAGGTAAAAGAGGTATGTTGTAGAGTAGGAAACAAATTGGGAAGCTGGAAGATATGAAATCAAAGCTAAATAAATCACCTTTTATTTCGATTCTCAAACTCTCACCTCAGATTCTTGTGGTGGATCCCCACCACCCTCCAATACTAAAACATTCCATTCCGGATTTTCACTTAAACGACTTGCCAACACCGAACCCGCAGAACCTCCGCCAATTATCACAAAATCGTAAGAGTCCAAACCTTTATCCAAAACTTCCTCCCCAAAGTCTGGGGGATAATGATCTTTATTTTGTATATTACACTGAGCTGTCAATATTGTTTCCACCAATACCGAGACCAAAGTATTCACAGCTCCCACGCTGGCCACGGGACACTGAGCGGCAAATATTCCCGCTGTCGACATCTTGACTGGCGGCAAAACAAACTTCAACTGTTGACGCCAAATGCTGCGACGGCAGTTGATTTGTTATTTTCTTTTTTTGGGGGGTTTATATTTGAACAAGTGTCAAAAAAATGTTTTAAATGATTAAACTGATTAAAAGCTTGCATGGTTTTGCTTTTAAGTAATGCGAACTCTTTACAAAGCAAAGACGTTTATTGAACTTATCCGAGAGTTTGCAACAAGGAAACAATAAAAAAGCTATAAACTAACTGATTCATTCAGCTATGCATCGGTTCTGCCATCAGCGAGGATTTTTTTGTGGTTCACTTTTTGGATCTTTAAAAAACTAAATGATAAGAACTAATGTATATCAATGGAAAGTCTTCCATCCCAATTTGTGCAGAATCACATTCTTATACTATTCTGTTTAGTATTTTGATACAAAAAGTTAATTTAAAGAATTGATTAAACCATAATATCCCCAGGTACGAAGAAGTACATATCAAAGTGTCCAATCATACTTTTGAATGAATTATTTCAAATTGTAAGTTTACAAATTTGAAATAATACTCACTATAACTTAACTGGGTTCTGCAACCTACCAATTAAGCCACAACAAGTTTTGTGGTACACTTTTAGGATCTCTAGTATATAGAAATTTTAATGAAATGTATCTGAGACAAAACCTTTGGTCCCAGAGACGCGCCCAATAATAATCTTAGTTACATTTATTGAATCTAAATAAAACAACCCCGAATTTCGAATTCTGAGTTCTCCAAGTTAACAAATAAACCACCATTTTTGTGGTACACTTTTAAAGTGTTTTGTATCCAGAAATGCTAAAGATATGTATAACAAGAAAATCCTATAATCCCAGAGATGTGCCTTATCATATTTTTAATTTATTTTAGGGAAGCTAATAAAACGAATCGGGAATTTCGATGTCTGGGTTCTGCAAGCTACCAATAAAGCTTTATTGGAAGCTACCAATAAAGCTACACTTTTAGGATCTTGAGTATCAAAAAATACTAATAAAATGTTTATCAATGAAATTCAGAATCATACCTTTGATTTAGTTTTATACATTTAAACAAACAGTCCCGAATTTTGAATTATGAGTTCTGCAAGGTAGCAATAATGCTACAACGATTTTTGTGGTACCGACAGAATGTATATCTTTGGAAAGCATTTCCACAAAGATGTGTCAAATCATAAATATAATTTAGTTTAGTGAATCAAATAAAATGTACTAGAATTTTAAGTTCTGAGTTCTGCTAGCTGACTATGAAGCCAAACACATTTTTGTGGTACACTTATATGCTCTGTATTATACAGAAATGGTCATGAAATGTTTAGCAATGAAATCCTCTAATCCCAGAGATGTGGCCAAATCACATTTTAATTTAGTTTAGTGCAGCTAGTAGAACGAATCGCGAATTTCGATTTCCGGGCTCTGCAAGCTACACAAAATCTTTAGTAACAAGAAATACTAATGAAATATTTATCAGTGGAAACATAATTTCCCAAAGAAATGACGTTTCCATTTTAATTTAGTTTTATTTAAACAAAATGCTAAGATCTGAGTTTTGTGAGCTACATCAATTAGTGTGGCACACTTTTAAGCCCTATCTAGAAATTCTAATGAAATATATAACAAGGAAAACACCTGAACTCAGAGATGTGGCCATCACATTTCTATCTTGGTTTATTAAATTTAAATAAAATGCATTCGAATTCCAATTACTGCGATCTGCAAGCAAACAAATTGTGTTTGTGGTCCACCGTCAGAGCTTTTTGTTTGCAAAATTGCTGATGAAATGTATAAAGATGGGAAGTTGTATCCCAAAGATATTTTGAGCTATATTTTTTACCTAGTTAAAATGTTGTTCTCTGAGTTCTGTAGGATAACAATATAGCTACACCTATTTTTGTGGTACACTTTTAAAGTCTTTCGAATCCACTTTTAAAGTCTTTCGAATTAAATTTAGTAAAATTGGTAAAATTAATGGGGAATTTCCTTATCCGGGTTCTGCAAGCTAACGATAGTGCTACACTAATCTTTGTGGTACACATTAAGAATCTTCGGTACCTAAAAATGCTCATGAAATGTATATTAAGGCTAACTTCTTTTCCCAAAGATGTGCTGAATCACACTTATAACTAAGTTTAGTTAATTTAAACAAAATTCAGTATAATTTTAGCTTTTAGTTTGCAAAATTGCTGATGAAATGTATAAAGATGGAAAGTTTTATCCCAAAGATATTTTGAGCTATATTTTTTACCTAGTTAAAATATTGTTCTCTGAGTTCTGTAGGATAACAATATAGCTACACCTATGCTTGTGGTACATTTTTAAAGTCTTTCGAATCCAGAGATGCTAACAAAAGGTATATCATGGAAAGCCGCTAATCCCAAAGATGTTCTCAATCTCATTTTTTAATTTGGTTTAGTAAAATTAATTTAGAGTTTTGTTTCTGGGCTCTGCAAGCTAACGATGGGGCTACACAGATTTTTTTTGGAATATACTTTTAGGATCTTTGGTATTCAGAAATCCAAAAGAAATGCTTGCAGGAAGGAAACCCTCTTTTTCCAAAGATGTGCTAATTCATACTTCTAATTTAGTTTTGTGAATTTAAACAAAATTCTCTAAAATGTTAAGATCTGAGTTCAGCAAGCTAACAATAATGCTACATCAATATCCGGAAATTATACACAAATGTTTATCAGCGAAAATCTCTAATGCCAAACACATTTTAAATTTAGTTTAGAAAAATTTAAATATCTAATCTATAATTTCGATTCCTTGGTTCTGCAAGCTAACGATAATGCTACACCGAATTTTGTGGAACTTTTTTAGGATATTTAACATTCAGAAATGCTAATGAAATGTCTACATACCAAAAAAAACAGAATTTCTCAATTATGCTCCAATTATATTTTTAATTTAGTTTAAAGAATATAAATAAAACTCCCAAGAATTTCGAGTTCTGAGTTCTGCAAGTTAACCATGAAACTACTCAAATTTTTGTGGTACACTTTTAACATCTGTAGTATACAGAAATGATAATAAAATATATATCAAGAAAAACCTCTAATCCCACATATGTGTGCAATCACATTTTTAATTTAGTTTAGTAAAATTAATTAAAAGAATCTCGAATTTCGGTTTCTGGGTTCTGCAAGCTAACAATTATGTTATTAAAAAGTTTGCAGAAATGGTAGTCAAATGTATTACAAGAAAAACCTCTGGTCCCAGAAACGTGCCCATAATTTATTTGAGTTTAATAAATACAATTAAAATGCACTCAAATTTAAGAGTATATTTATTGGGTTCTGCAAGCTACCAACACTGCTAAACAAAGACTTTCGTATCCAGAAATGCTGCAGAAATGTATATCATAGAAAATATATAATCCCAGATATATGCCCAATCACATTTTTATTAAGTTTAGTAAAATAAATAAAACGTTTCCGGTTCTGTAAGCTACCGATAGTGCTACACCAATTTTGTGGTACACGTTTCGTATCTTAAGTATCGAGATATGCTAATGTACTGTATATCATAAGAAAGCCTTTTCCAGAGAGATGTGTCGAATCATATAATTAATTTAATTTAGTGTATTAAATAAAATACACTAGAGTTTGAAGTTCTGAGTTCTGCAAGAACAATTTTTGTGGCACACTTTTAATATCTTGAGTGTTAAGAAATGCTAATGAAAAATATATCAATATAACCTCAAACCCCAGAAATGTTTCCAAACACATTTTAAATTTAGTGAAATAAAATTAATAAAACGAATCTCGAATTCAGATATCTGGGTTCTGCAAGCTAACGAAAGAGATAAACTGATTTTTGTGGCATACTATTAGAATCTTTAGTATCCAGAAATTCTAATGAAATGTATATCAAGGAAACCTTCTTCTCCGAAAGATGTACTGAATCACACTTCTAATTTAATTTAGTGAATTTAAACGAAGTTTACTAACATTTCATGATCTGAGTTCTGCCACCTAACAATAACGCTACATCAATTTTTGTGGTACACTTTTAGGATTTTTAGCATCCAGAAATGATGATATCATTGAAAAGCTTTTTCTACAAATATATTACGAATAACATATTTAATTTATTTTATTGAATCAAATGAAATGCAAAAGAATTTCGATTTATGGGATCTGCAAGCTACCCATATATCTACATCAATTTTTGTGGTAGACTTTCAAAGTCTTTCTTATCCGGAAATGATACAGAATTGTATATCAGCAAAAATTTCTAATTCCAAAGAGGTGCCCAAACACATTTTTTATTTAGTTTAGTAAAATTAAAAATATCTAATCTTGAATTTCGATTTCTTGGTTCTGCAAGCTAACGACTAAAGTATGATACAGAAATGTATGTCTGCGTAAATCTCTAATCTCTAATCCCAGAGAGGTGTTCAAACACATTTTTAAATTAAGTTAGGAAAAATAAAAAAAAATCTAATTTCGATTTCTGGGTTCTGCAACCTAACGTAGTGCTCACTGATTTTTGTGGTACATTGGTAGGATCTTTAATATCCACAAATTCTAATGCAATGTATATCAAGGAAAACCTCTAATCACATAGATTTTACTACATTAAAAATTAAATAGAATGCTCTCGTATTTCTATATCTGCGGTCTGCAAGCTAACAATAATGCTACGCCGAATTTTATGGTACAGCTTCAGGACCCTTAGCTTCCGAAAGTACTATTATATGTACATTATTGAAAAGCTTTGTGGAATCATATATTTTATTTGATTTATTGGATCAAATAAAACGGTCTATAATCGCAAGTTCTGAGTTTTACAAGCTACTCATGAGGCTAAACCAATTTTTGTGGTACACTTTTAAGCTATGTATTATAAAAAAATGATAATGGACTGTTTATCAATCAAAAACCTCTCTTCCCAACAAAGTGCCCAACCATAGTTTTAATTAAGTTTAGTAAAATTGGTAAAATTAATGGGGAATTTCCTTATCCGGGTTCTGCAAGCTAACGATAGTGCTACACTAATCTTTGTGGTACACATTAAGAATCTTCGGTATCTAAAAATTCTCATGAAATGTATATCAAGGCTTACTTCTTTTCCCAAAGATGTGCTGAATCACACTTCTAACTTAGTTTAGTGAATTTAAACAAAATTCTGTATAATTTTAAGGCCTGGGTTCTGCAAGCTAACAATAATATGGTGATCTTTTAAGGTTTCTAGCATCCAGAAATCACTTTTTCCACAAATATATGCCGAATAATATATTTAACAGAAATCCATAACGATTTAAAGACCGAGATAAAAACAAACAAAAATACAATATATAGTTTAGTTGAGGGGATTTAGTGGACTAGAATTTCGATTTATGGGTTCTGCAAGCTAACCATTTACCTACACCCACTCTTGTGGTACACTTTAAAAGTCTTCCATATCCAGAAATGCTAAGGAAATGTATATAAGGAAAACTCTTTAATCCCAGGAATATGCCCAATTTCTGAGTTCAGCAAGTTAACGATAGTGCTACGCTGATTTTTGTGGTACACCTTTAGGATCTTTAGTATTCAGAAGTGCCAATGAAATGTTTGTCAAGGAAAACTTATTGTCTCAAACTTGCGTCGAATAATATTTTGAATTTTGTTTAAAGAATATAAATAAAACTCCATAGCATTTGGAGTTCAGCAACCCAACCATGAAGCTACGCCAATTCTTGTGGTACACTTTTAAAATCTGAGGTATACAGAAATGCTAATGAAATGCAGATTTGTATAAAACTCTTCTCATAGATGTGCCGAATCTTATTTTAAATCCGTTTAGTGGATTTAAATTAAACGCATTCGAATTTAGATTTCTGGGTTCTGCTAGGTAACAATAATGCTACACCAATCTTTGTGGTACACTTTTGAGGTCTTTAGTATAAACAAATGATAATAAATGGTATATCAATAGAAAACTTATTTCCCACAGATGTGCCAAATTGCATGCACAACTTATATAATTGATTTAAATAGTCAAGAAGATAATTTATATTTTCTTAAGAAGCATGTTTTGTGGTACACCTTTCGGACCTTTAATATAAGTAGTCAAATGATAATAAAATATATTTCTGTGGAAATTTCTCTTTCACAAGATGTGCAGAATCTACATTCAGCTTATTTGATGTGAACATATACGATCATTTGTTTGTTAGTTGGTTTAATTTGCAGATTTTTTTTCTCATCCCAAATATATTTTTGTGGTATACTTTTGGCATATTTAGTAAACCCAAATGACAATAAAATGTATAGCTATGAATGATTCTTGTCCCAAAGTAGTGCAGTATAGTATTTACATGTAATTTCGGTTACTGTTAATATCCAATAAGTTATCGTATAAATTTTGTGAAACTCATTTTTTTGGTACATTTTTAGAGTCTCTAATTTACTAAATTGTTAGTTCACAATATATCCATGAAATGCTTTATTTCCCCAAATGCGCAGAATTATATTATACCAGAATCAAATATACCATTAGAGGTCCTTAAATCCCCATATTTACCCTAAGACATTATCTTTCTGTGTACGAATCTTCTATATTCTCCAGCTAGCTTTTCTCTATGTAGAATATAGTAAGGTGTTCGATAGTCGACCTCATTAAATTTTAGTATTTCGTTTTTTTTTAAGGAAATTTATTTACTAGAACTTATTGTTTGTTTTCGTTAAATTTTTTTGATAAATTCACAATATAGAAAATATACGTACACATAAATATGTCATATCAGTTTTTGCACTGTATACGAATACAAATAGTAAACCAATTTATCAAGGCCTTATACGGTTTGGGGGGTGAGTAAACTAACAATATCACAGACTGTCAAATTTTGTCGCTTTTTATAGCATTTTTGTTTATGCATTCCTTGATGGAGTTGGAGAAATTACGCTTATCAATTTCATAAATACCACATATTATTAAAATAATGTTCTTGAGACAGAACAAGCATTTTTTTTTTGTAAATTAGGGCATATTAAAATAAAATAAAACAACAAATCGCTCACTCACTTAAAGAGTTTCATAACTCAAAATTGAAAATTGTTAGGATGTGTAACTTTAAGTCCGTATAAAAAAATAAATAATATGAAATAAGACGATTAAAAAAGGTGGAATAATCCGAAATGTGATTGTTTACTTATAAACTTAATTTCGATGAGATTTATTTATGGATATTTGCAAAATTAGCAATTCTGTAAGGCAACCTCAAATATTTTCAATTTTGAGTTATGACAGTCTTGAAGTGAGTGAGCGAAATGTCCAGGAAATATGAAATTACAACTTTTGATAAATCAGATAGACTTCTTTAGAGAATAAAACTACCGCTACCGAGAAAGTTTTTTTTAATGAAAAAGACGTACTCTTTGGGGAACCTTCATTATTAAAGAAGGCGAACTCTTTTCACTTATCGTAGTTTAGTTAAAAGTAGGCATACATACTTTCCAGAAAATCTACAGTTGAATAGAACCAAGTTCTGTGCCAAATAGGACCATCTACCCAACAAGCGATATTATAAAACCAATCCTCCATAGCAGGATTGGTTTTATAATGAAGACACCACCTCATTAACTAGGTTTTCAGACGATTTTTTTAAATAATCTCAAATTTCTTTAATGAAAAATACGACTTCCTCAGCAGTATTACCTTAATGAGGAAGCCGACTTTCCAAGCAGGATGTAAAGGTGATCCCTTCTGGTGGACTTCTTTAGAGAAGAAGGCTGCTCTCCCCAGCAATATAACTGTTTTGAAGAAGATGACTTTCCCATCAAAACTTCTTCAGGAACGCAGATTTAGTAAAGAAGATTACCTCTCCAAGTTAATGTAGTAAAATTAAATTAGAACGCTCTCGATTTTGTATATCTGCGTTCTTCAAGCTAACAATAATGCTACGCCGAATTTTAAGCTACACATTTAGGGCTCTTAGTTTCCAAAAGTACTATTATATGTACATTATTGAAAAGCTTTGTCGAATATTATATATTTTATTTACTTTATTGGATCAAATAAAACGGTCTATAAAAGCAAGTTCTGAGTTTTACAAGCTAACCATAAGGCTAAATCATTTGTTGTAGTACACTTTTAAGCTATGTATTATAAAGACTAGACGTCATTGGTAAAGAAGTTCTGTTTCCATGTTAAGCTTTTCCCTTGATTAGGGACACTTACTTAACAAACATCTTTAATGAAGAAAATGACTTCCTGAGCAGAATTTCTATGGACAAGTCTCGTCCATGAACTTAACCTGTGGACTGATAAAGCTGGCAGCCACATGAAAACTCCTCCATAGATTAAAACGAAATCATCAGGGCAATTTCTTTACTAAAGAAGGCATAATTTTCCAAAAAAAAAACGATATCCTTCGCACCATTTCATTGGGAATTTGAAATTGTAAATGAATATAAGGATTTTTTATTGAATACAAAGTCGAGGAAGAAGATGTTTTTAACGAAGACGGTGACTTTCTCCAATTCGAAAAATTCATTATTGCAGAAGACGACCTCCCAGCAAGACACCTTTGTTGTAGAGGACGATTGTTCATTAATACTTCTTTTAAAGAAGGAAAACTGATGTGGGTAAGAGATTATCTCTCCAGTAGATCTTCTTGAGTAGTAAAGAAGCATAGATCCTCAGTAGAAGAAACATATATCAAGATCTCAGGGAAAACCTCCTCAGCAAAACTCCTTTAGTGAAAAGGACGCGTTCCTCATCATGGCTTCTTTAATTATGGAGCACTGATTTAGTGAAGAATACTTCCTCTCTCTCGGAGGAGACTTTTTGAGTAGTGAAATAGTCTTAGATCCTCGGAAAAAGAAAAATGTATCAATCTCAGAAAATCGTCTCTGGAAATAAAACATATCCTCAGCGAACATTAATCAGGAAATACAATAAAATCTGCCGGGAATGTTCCTAGGTGAAGAGACAACCTTTTCGGAAGGACTACTTTCATGGAAAAGGCGACCTACGAATTGTTTATATTAAGAAGAAAACTGCATACTTGGAAAGGCTTATTTTGTGATGCAAATCGTACTCCCAAAGCTAAAATTTCCCTTTTGAATAGGTCCACCTACTCAACAGATCCTATTCAATGAATTCGATGACTTTCTGAGCAGTATTTCCTTACAGAAGATGACTTTTAGCTAACTTTTTTAATGAATCAAGATGACTTTTTCAGCAGGAAAACCTCCGTGAGGATGTCGACCACCCCAGCAGGAAGTGACTTGACTTCTTCAGTGAATAATGCTATCCCTCCTTTAGAAAAAAGACGCGTTCCTTGAAGACTTCTTTATGGATGATTCACTGATTTAATGAAGAAGACTATATCGACGGGTGGACTTTTTAAGTAGTGCGAAGCATAAATCTTCGGCAAGGGAAATATTTGACAAGCTCTGCATAAATTCTACAATTTAAAATAGCATCCTCAGAGAACACTTTTCAGGGAGTAGAATGAAACTCTTTGGCGAATAGACAACAGGTTCGATGGGAATAGTTTAATTAAGAAAACAACGTACTTAGCAAGACTTATGGCTACCTAAGAAGACCACATCCTCAGAAAGACTTCATTGGTGAAGAAGTCCTGTTTCCCCGTTAACATTTTCCCTTGAATAGATCCACCCACTCAACCAGCCATCCATCTTTTATGAACGCTTTACGGAGCAGAATTTTGTTAAAGAATAAGACGACTTCCTCATCGGAATTACCTTAATGTTGAAGGCGACCTCTCATGTAGGAAGTGAAGAAGGCAATCTTTTCAGCAAGACTTTTTTTCTGAATAGGATGACTTTCCGATCAACAATTCTTTTTGTTAGTGAAAACGTAGACTTCTTCAGCAAAGCTTCGTTTTGCAAGAAGGCTGCCTGCTCAGCAAGACTTCTTTGAAAATGGAACGCTGATTTAGTTAAGATAAATACCTCTCCTGGATAATAGCTCGAGCAGTGAAGAAGCATAGATCTTCAGTTGGATAAAAAGATATACATCTCAGAAAAACAATTCTTCTTCAGTAAATAAAGCGACATCTTTTGGAAAAGTTTTTGAGTGGAGAGACATCCTGAAAGGCTATTTAAATGGATAAGTCTAGTTTCATCAAGACATCGTGATCCTTCTGCTAAACTAATCAACAAGTGCTCTTCAATAATTAATCAGGATTTCTCTCAAAAAGAAGACGAAATCTTCTGCAGGATTTTTTTTTAATAAAAAAGACGAAACGGATTCTTCGAATGAAGAATATGGCCTCTCCTGCAGAATTAGTTTAGTGAGAAGAAACCTCTACAGCAAGCCTGTTTAGAAATAATTCTAGAATGAATAAAGCCTCAGTGAGTATAAGGGCGGGTCGATTTAAAAATCGCCCATTGCTCAGTGAAAATCGTATTCTAGGGATCAAAATAAGAAACTTTGCCGAAGGAACCATACCTCTAAAACGAATTCTGATGTCCCGGAAAAAATCCCACTTTGACCCATTTAGAGTGCTCCAATCGAGTCCAAATGTATGACCGACCCCCACTCAGTGAAAATCGTATTCTAGGGATAAAAATAAGAAACTTTGCCGAAGGAACCATACCTCTAAAACGAATTCTGATGTCCCGGAAAAAATCCCACTTTGACCCATTTAGAGTGCTCCAATCGAGTCCAAATGTATGACCGACCCCCACTCAGTGAAGTGCTCAGTGAAAATCGTATTCTAGGGATCAAAATAAGAAACTTTGCCGAAGGAACCATACCTCTAAAACGAATTCTGATGTCCCGGAAAAAATCCCACTTTGACCCATTTAGAGTGCTCCAATCGAGTCCAAATGTATGACCGACCCCCACTCAGTGAAGTGCTCAGTGAAAATCGTATTCTAGGGATCAAAATAAGAAACTTTGCCGAAGGAACCATACCTCTAAAACGAATTCTGATGTCCCGGAAAAAATCCCACTTTGACCCATTTAGAGTGCTCCAATCGAGTCCAAATGTATGGAACCTCCAGGGGGTTCCAGAGGGTGTGCCACTGGCATGGGTGGGTCGGGCCTCCAAAGTTAGTGGGGGTCGGTTATACATTTGGACTCGATTGGAGCACCCTAAATGGGTCAAAGTGGGATTTTTCAAAATTTGCCCCTACCCAAAAGTTCGACCCAAATTCCGGGACATCAGAATTCGTTTTAGAGGTATGGTTCCTTCGGCAAAGTTTCTTATTTTTACGATTTTCACTGAGCAATGGCGACTTTTTTTGCCTCCCCACAAATCGACCCGGGCTAGTGAGTATACTTTAGGCAAGAAGGCGACCTCTTCGGTAAGACTGTTCTGCAATTTTTTGGTAATGAGGAAGGTGAACTCCTCATGTGGATATTTTTGGTTAAGAATATTAGCTCCACATCAAGAATCCATTTGTAAAAAAGGTAAGCATTTTTAGAGAACAATGCGACAACCCAGTAAAACTGTTCTTATTACGAGAGCGGTCCCAACACTAGCCGATCTGACATATAGATGGCGGTAGTAGTTTCAAAAAAATTACTTTCGTGCAAAGTGGCAACATTCTAAATTCGTTTGTGAGCTAGCTGAAGTCATGTGCATTTCAAAAAGTGCTATACTCGTACATCGTATATTGATGGCAAATTTGATGGGTGCCGCGTTTGCTCATAATTAAGACAATGCATCAGTTCCCACATCCACTATTGCGATGTCCAAATTCAATTAATTAAAGTTCGAATTGCTTCAGCACGCATCATTTTCGCCAGATTTTGCTCCCTCGGATTATTTGCTGGCAATGAATACGTGGAAGTTGTGTTTGATGGTTATTTTCAGTAGCTAGATAGTTCTTACTATAAACAGGGTATCGAAGCTAATGAAAATCGTTGGAAAAACTGTATCGAGCTAAAAGGAGATTTTGTTGAGAAATAAGGAAAAATTGTCCCAAATTTGTTGTGTTTTCTTTATTAGGTCGTCTAATTTTTGGGCCGCTCTCGTAGATTGGCCTCTTAACAAGTCATTTTCAGCAAGCCCGTTAAAAAGTTCCTTAAGATTTCTTTTAGGAAATAAAGCCTTAGTGTATATTCCTTAGGGAAGAAGGCAACATCTTCAGCAATACTTTGTTAGTGAGAAAGGCGAACTCCTCATGGGGACATTTTTAGTTAAGAAGAGTTGGTCGTCCTCAGGAATGCATTAGTAAAGAAGCTGTCATTAGTGATGAAGACGACTTCCTGGTGGCGACGACAACTTCAGATATAAATCGATAGTCAAGTTCACGTTTTTAATCAAGTCTACATTGACGAAGAAGACAAATTTCTTTAGTGACCGCTTCAGCATTAACTTCTATGTGAAAAAGGCTAACTCTTCAACAAAGCTTAGTTTTGAAGACTTCTTTGCTAATGAAGAGATTATCTTTTTGGCACAATTTCATAACTATGTATGTAGCCAGTCTCCTTAGCTAACTTAAGGGGACCTATTTTGCAAAACGACTTAGTTAAAATGCTTTGTTTATGAAGAAAACCCCATCACCATCTTCAGGTAAACTTCCCTCGAGTGTAAGCGACCTGTCCAAAAAGGATCCTATTGCGAAGATGACAATGTCATTAGCAAGTCTTCTCTGGTGAATAAAATTTTTTCGATTTAATGATGCTTTGTGGTGAAAAAGGCGATTTCCTCAGAAAATTGCTTTCTTGAAAATATCGACTCGTTGCGCTAGATTACTGACTGTTGAATTCAAACTTATTCCTATCATCAAACTTATGCCTTATCTTCTTCACTCAGTTCACTCTAGTTTTCCTGTAATGAACAGATCCTGTCATTTCGATTAGGAATAAAACAATTTGTCTATTCACAGCACTACAAATTAATTAGTTTGCTATTCTAGTTATCTTGTTGAGCTAGATTCTTGACTGTTGTATACAAACCTTTGCCGTATATTCTTCTTTCAGTAAACTCTAGTTTTCCTGTAGCGTAGAACAATTTCTTCCCTTTGCATTAGGAAAAAAACAATTTGTCAATTTACAAACTAATTAAGTTACTATTCTAGTTATCTAAGGCAAATGCAAGTTCATTGCACTTGATTTACACTACACTGATTAAAGCAGTTCACTTGATATCAGGAGAACCTACTATTTAAAAGCACCGCGGAGGGCCACTCTACCGTTCACATTTATATAACTTACATACCGAGAACATGTCAACATCGTTAGCACTTCCTCCGTGTTCCACACCCAATGTCGGTGTAATGAGTACTCTAGTGTCGCTATTGCTCGAGTACCTACACACCTCCCACTGTGGTATAACGCATGCTGAAGAGTATCCTCGGGACTATGCCGGTGAGGCTATGAGATCAACTTTCCCGCTAAACTTTGATTTTGTGGTAATTGGAGCCGGTTCTGCGGGATCTGTAGTGGCCAGCCGTTTAAGTGAGAATCCTCAGTGGCGTGTATTGGTCTTGGAAGCGGGTGGAGATCCTGTGCAAGAATCTGAGGTAGAATGATTACCGGGAAGTTTCAAAGTCACAAGATTGTAATTTATCTTTAACTTTTCATTTAAAGATTCCTTTGTTATTTTTTGCTTTCCAAAAAAATTACTATATGTACAATTATTTTACCGAGCCAAATGGAATTTCCTGCAAGGCTTTCATTGATGAGCGGTGTTATTGGCCGCGCGGCAAGGCTATAGGAGGTTCAGGTTCCATCAATGCCCTGTTGTACCTGCAAGGCACACGTCAAGACTATGATAGCTGGCTGCAGTTGGGCAACATTGGCTGGGGTTTCGATGACGTTAAGCCTTATTTCGATAAATCCATTAGACCTCAGGGGAATGCTACCAATCCTCGGGGTTATATTGCAGTTGAGAACTTTGAAGCAACCGATGATGATATGGTGCAAACAATTTCCAAGGCTGCTCAAGAATTAGGTCAACCCATTGTAGATCATTTTGATGAGGACTGTACTCTGGGTTATGGTCTTGTCCCAGCCACTGTCAGTAAAGGTCGCCGAAGTGGTTCCGGCAAAGGACATTTGGGTCGGGTTTCCCAAAGAGAAAATTTGAAAATCATTAAAAATGCTCAAGTCACAAAACTGAGACTGGATTTCTCGGGACAACGAGTTAGAGCAGTGGATTTTGTGGTAAACCAAACAAAACGCATGAGCGTAAATGTGGGCCGCGAAGCGATACTATCGGCTGGATCTCTCAACTCTCCACAGTTACTAATGCTTTCCGGTATAGGCCCTAAAGAGGATTTAAAACATTTAAAAATCCCCGTTTTGCACAATTTGCCGGTGGGTCAGAATTTACAAGATCATGTGGTGGGTTTGTTATTTGTTAAGTTCACCGAGGAGGAAGATGCCAATCGACTTCTAACCATGGTGTTTGACTATCTGGTAAATCAAAAAGGACCCCTGGCCAGCATCGGACCCGGGAGATTTGTGGGCTTTGTCAAAGTTAATGAATATACAAATAGCTCCTATCCAGATCTCGAGCTACATCACATGCTCTTCAGAAGAGGAGATCAGCTTGGTTTGAAGATTGCCCTCAATTGGTTAACAATGAAGCCACGATTCCGAAACTTTCTTGTGAAAGGCATGCAAGATCATGCTTTGCTAATAATAGCTTTTACTCTGCTAAAACCCAAATCTCGAGGTTCAGTCACATTAAAATCGAAATCAGTCAAAGATCCGCCCATAATCTATGCTAATTATTTTGCGGAAAAGGAAGATCGTGACACCTTAGTTCGTGGTTTTCAGTATGCCGAACGTTTGGTCTCCACCTCGGCCTTTCAAGAAAAACAAATGGAAATCATACAGATGCCTTTGAGGGAATGTGATAAGTTCATATTTAAATCTCAAAGCTACTGGGAATGTTATCTCAGGTATTTCTCCTCTACTTGCTTTCATTCGGTTGGCACCGCCAAAATGGGCTCAGATGAAGATCCAACAGCTGTGGTCAATTCCCGTTTAAGAGTGAAGGGTGTTAACAATTTACGTGTCATTGATGCTTCCATAATGCCAATAATTGCCGGCGTTAATGCCAATGGGCCGACAGTAATGATTGCCGAAAAAGCTGCTGATATGATTAAGGAGGATTGGTCGAGAAATTAGATTAAAACTTTCTTAGTAGAGAAAATTCGAAATTAAATGTTTTGTTAATAATGTTGTAATAGAATAAAAAAACGTTATTTGCCAACGCAAAGTTGGAGGAGGACTATGTCCTTGACAGAACTTACATAGTGGGACAAGACAAAGCAGCAGAACTTTCCTATTGAAGGAGAAGACAGCATTTATTTAGAATAAAAATTCATCTTCAGATGAACTCCCGTGGTCTAGTTTGGCCTATGTCTAGTCCTTAGTTTATTAGAAGACATCCGCAGCAAAATATATTAAGAGAAAAATCTCTTTAATTCTAGCGAAAAAGAATTAATTAGCTTTAGGTCAGCTTATTAGTAAAAATAATACTCGTACTTAGACTAAGGTAGTCCGATTTACCTGAAGTCCCTTGTCCACATCTTCTGCCCGTAGAGAATAAAAATACATATCCAGTAAAATGTATTTATGGAAAACTCCCTAAGAATACTAAATCGGCAGCAGAACTAATGAGGAATTACATCCCCAGTAGAACTTGTAAGCGAAGAAAACTACCTCCTCAGCAGAACTTGCTTAGTATAGAAAACTATCTTCTCAGTCCTTTGTCTACCTCTTCTGCCGGTTAGTGAATAAGAACACATACCCTGTAGAATTCATTTTACGGAAAACTCTCTTAGTTAAGAAGACTAAATCGGCAACAGAACTAGGGAGGAACTACATCCCCAGAAGAACTTGCAAGTGAAGAAAACAATCTCCTCAGCAGAAATTGCCTAGTAATGAAGACTATCTTCTCAGCAAAACTTGCATTATGTGGAGGAAGAAATCGACATCTTTAGAAAACAATATTTAATAATGAAGTCTTTACCAAGACCTCATCAGTGGAGAAGGTAATGCCCCCTTAGTAATATTTGTTTAATGTGGAATCTACCCAGAGTAAGAAGAATGGGTTATCTTAAAATGACAGATTAATCAAGATAGTTATGATGATGAGCTCCTGAGTACACTATCGTCAACACCACAGGAAGTCAGCAGTGAACAATTGTTTGCGACTTGTCTGACGTCTATAAATTCTCTTAAGTTTCATCAGACTTTCAGTCGTATTGTCCAAATTTCGTTCAGACATTTAAATGCTTTTCTGCACATTCTCAGAAGAGATTTTATGCGACGTTTCTGCACTCTGGGAAGAGAATTTTTGTCTTGTTTTTTAACGAGCTTTATGCGCCGAACAATCGTTGGAAAAGACGACCATCTGCACCACCAGATTTTGTTAGCAATGTTACCTTATTTCTCTACTGAGCCAAACTGGCCTCAGTTGAAAATCCAACAGCTGTTTTGCGTTTGGAAACTCGTGTCAAATAACCTTTGGCTGTGGTAGTTCGACGTCCATCTTTTACTGTACCCCGTATGCGAGAGTATCCTATATAATTGTCTTTTCCAAAAGCTGAAGGCAATGCTTGACCCATTTCTTGTGCTGCCTTAAAGAGCATTTCAAATAAATCTTCTTCTATGCGTATAAAATCGTTAACTTCAATATAGCCTTCTGGACCCAATGTCATAAACAAGCCGGATATCTATTAGATTGGATACAAAAATATTTTCTGAAGGTTATTACAAAAATATTTTCTGAAGGTTATTGTTCTTATAAAGAATTACAAAGTTCTCACCTCCGATTCTTGCGGAGGATTTCCTCCGGCTTCCAGTATTAAAACCTTCCAGCAGGGATTCTCACTCAAACGACTAGCCATTACTGAAGCTGCAGAACCGGCACCTATGACCACAAAGTCATAGGTTTCCAAACCATGGATCAATGCTTGGTGGGCATAGTCAGGCGGATAGTACTTAGGTCGAGCTAGATCACACTGCGCACCCAGCAGATATTCAGTCAATAGAGAAACCATTGTATTCATTGCACCCACACTGGGTGCTGGGCAATAATAGTGGCAAGCCGTTAAATTGGCAGTGTTGAAGGGTTTAAAAATATACTGTAAATGTTATCTCCAGACATTAAACATGTCTTATATAGGACTCATTATTTAAATTTCTCGGCACCAGAAAAATTTAATCTAAGCTGTTGAAGACCAAACTGCAGAATAAATATCGCATACTTGTGACTTTGTATACGTTTTAGCGCTTTATAGCACAAAATTCTAATAAACTGCGGGTTGATATATAGGAAGAAGTAGAGTAATTATTACGTTAACTTCCCGAAACTGCCATTAATAACTTCTGAATGCCATCTATCGCATGATAATACGGCAAGTTGACATAAACAAACCATTGAACATTTTTAAATCGGAAGTAAGTGTTGAAACATCCATGGTATGAAATTTACGCCCATAGAAGCCTGGGAAAGTGGGGATTCGTTATCCATAACAAAGTTGTAAATAAAAATGCAACTACATATTAGGTAGCCAAAAGCAACGCTTGAAAATAGAAGAATAGAAGAAATAACCCAATAATTGAGTCTCCAGTAGCTGGTGGACTTTCAGTAAGTCTCCATTATAAACAAAACGGTAAAATGTTTAATGTGATCCCACCGAACTTCCTAAGTTGGGGGTGGCTTTGGGCGATAAATATATTTTTTTCAGCGAGATATTTGTGAAATGGTCTCCTCAGCGAGATCTGTTAATAAACAGCACAGCCTCTTCAGCTAAATATTTGTGGAACGGTCTTCTCAGCAAGATCTCTTGGCGAAGAACATGACCTCATCAGAAAGATTTCTTTAGCTCAGGAGGAACTTTTTAACAAAGAATACTACCTGCTTAGCGAGATCTCTTTATCAAATAACACAACCCACTCAGACAGATTTCTTTAGCGAAACACGATCTCATTAGCGAGGAACTTGAGCTTATCAAAAAGATTTCGTCAGCGAAGAATACGATTTGTGCAAGGACGTGTTCTTATAGAAAAACAACCCTAATTACCAATACATCTTTTTCTTTATCGGATAAATAACCACCTAACCAATACGTCTTTATCGGATCAATCTAGCTATTTTAGCGAAGGAAACGAGTATTTATTAAGAAGAAGACAACCTTCTTTAAAGAACTTACATTGTAAAGAAGACTACATTTTTAGCAGAACTTACATATTGAAGAAGACTACCTCCTCAGCAGAAGTCACATAGTGAACTTAGAACTTACATAGCGAAGTTAAACTTACATAGTGCACTTCTTTCTTAGCCGAACATGCATAGTGAAAAAGACTAGCACCATAAGGGAATTTGCATAACGAAGAAGTCTACCTACTTAGAAGAACTTACATAGTGAAGAAAACCACCTCATCAACAGAACTTGCAAGAGAAGAGGATCACTTCCTTAGCAGAACTTGCAACCAACTGGTTAGAAGAACTTGCACGCAAAGAAAACGACAGTCTTTTAAGCAGAACTTACATAGTGAAGAAGACTACATCCTTAGCAGAACTTACATTATGAAGCAAGGCAACGAAGCAGAACTTTCTTGGTGAATAAGAATGCAACATTTATTTAGAATATAAATACATCATCAGATCATCTTTCGTCGTCTATTCTGGTCATCTATTCTCTAAACAAAATACATTTAGGGCAAAATTCTATTATTTAGAGAAGAATCTCTTGAAATTCTAGTGAATATGAATGCTTTAGCTTTAGTAAGAAAAAATAAAATAAGTAGAAATTCTTTAGTAAAAAACAATACTCGAAGAAGATCACTTCCTTAGCAGAACTTGCAACCAACTCGTCAGCAGAACTTGCAGGCAAAGAAGACGACACCCTCTCAGCAGAACTTACATAGTGGACAAGACTACATCCTTAGCAAAACTTACATGATAAAGCAAGGCAACAAAGCAGAACTTTCCTAGTGAATGAGAATGCAACATTTATTTAGAATATAAATTCATCATCAGATCATCTTCCGTCATCTAGTCTGGTCATATATTCTCTAAGCAAAATATATTTAGGGAAAAATTCCTTTATTTAGAGAAGAATCTCTTAAAATTCTAGTGAATATGAATGCTTTAGCTTTAGTAAGAAAAAAATTAAATAAGTAGAAATTCTTTAGTAAAAAACAATACTCGCACCAAGATTAATGTGGTCTGTTTTATCTTTAGTTCTTAGTCTACCTCTTCTGCTGGTTAGTGAATAAGAAGATATACCAACAATATTTATTTTGGCGCAGAACATGTGTATGGTGGGGAAGACTACCTCCTTAAAAGAACTAACATAGTAAGGAACACTCCCTGTCCAACGAACTTATTTAGCGAAGCAAGGCAAATCTTCTGCGGCTTAATGAATAAGAAGACACCCAAAGCTAAATTTATTTTGGGAAAAACCTCTCAATAAACAAGACTAGCTTCGTAGCAGAATATGTATAATGAAGAACACTAACTTCTCAGCGACAATGGACCGGATCGTTGGCACCGAGTGAACTTGTCAGTTGTATTCTGACGGGCGTCCCTTTCAACCTAACCTAACCTAACTTCTCAGCAGAACAAGTATAGTGAAGAAGGTTAACTCCACAGCAGAACATGTGTAATTAAAAAGACTAAATCCTCAGCAGAACAGCTATAGTGAAGAGGACTGCCCCTATACCAGAACAGGTATAGAGAAGAAGACTGTCTCCTTACCAGAACATACATATTGAAGAAGACTACCTTCTTAGGAGAACTTACATAGTGAAGAAAACTACCTTCTTACAAGAACTTACAAGACTGCCTGCCAAACGAACTTGTCTAAAGAAGCAAGTCAACTCTCTAGCAACAGTTGTACTGAAGTAGGCCAACTAATCAGCATCACTTGCAATTAGAGAAATTACATCTTAAGCAGAACTTAGATGGATGGATAGTGACGAAGACTGTGTCATCTGCTTACCGAAGAAGGCTTACAGGGCTGTCGTAGTGTATTTAGAATAGAAACTCCTTAGTAAAAAATAATTCCTCTTTAGATTAACTTCCTTAGTCTAGTCTGGTCTACCTTTAGTCCTTAGTATACCTCTTGTGCTTAGTGAATACGAAGACAATACCAGATATATTTATTTAGGGAAAAATCCCCTTGAAGAATGCTACCACCTCTGCAGAAATTACATAGTGAGGAAGACTAACTCCTCAAGATTTATAGAAAATCGGTACTAGACACGAATTTCCATAAATACTATGGAAATTCGTGGCACAGAAAATGTTCGTTCCTATTGTTTATATTTACTCTGCATGTCCGGCATTTATCATTATCTGTTGGTCCTATGTGGTGCAGATGGAGTCATAGGTTTTTGCTGTTTAAGTTACTATCGACATTTTCTGTAATGTTGAGGAATGAATAAAGTAATGTAATAATATTTTCAAGGCGATTATATTCTAATTAAGTTTTCTATTATACGAGTAGTATTTTGAAGCTACAATGTTAATGTTTATTAAAGTTCTAAGAAAAATGCATAAAATATACACAAGAGAAAAAACATTACTCCAACTTAATGATTATCATTAAACATCACCACCCATGTTCACAACTACTTCTTCTATATCAATCGTAACCGACCAATCTTCTTTGACCATATCGGCCGCCTTTTCGGCTATCATTATAGTCGGTCCATTAATGTTGACACCGGGTATGGTGGACATTATTGAAGCATCTACCACACGTAAATTCTTTACACCTTTCACTCGCAGACGAGCATCAACAACCGTAGAGTTATCTTCCACAGGACCCATTTTAGCTGTACCCGCCGGATGATAACAGGTATTGGTCATAAACTGTATATAGCAACGCCAATACTCTTCGCTCTTAAATGCATGTCGATCACATTCCTCTAACGGCAATCGAATGATTTCAGCCTGTTTGTCCTGTAAAGCTGAAGTATTTACAAATCGTACCACATAATCCAAGGCTTTTAACATGGTTTGCTCATCTTCCATTTCCGCAAAATAATTGGCATCTATTTTAGGAGCATCCTTGTATGAGCTTGAGGTTATAGTAACAGTTCCTCTAGATTTGGGATGGGCGACCAGAGACAGGAAAAGTAGTATCGAATAGTCCTCGATAACTTGCAGTAAATAATCTCTCTTATCGTATTTCATGGCCACAGAATTCAAATATATTTGCAAAGACATTGTATCACCTTTCTTAAAAACCTGGTGAATTATTTCCAAATCAGGGCAGGTACTGTTCTTGTTACCATTGATATCAATCAGTCCCACTAGGCTCATGGGACCTATTGTAGCCAAAGGACCATTGTTATAGACAAGATATTGGTAGACCTTATCCAGTTGCTGTTGTATTCCTTCGCCACTGTCATTGAATTTGACAAATAACAGGTTCAAGGCATGGTCCTGTAAATTTTTACCCACCGGTAGATTTTTTAGAACAGGAATATTTAAAGGTTTTAAAACTTCAGGAGGACCAATGCCTGAGAGCATTAATAATTTAGGAGTATCGATAGAACCAGCTGATAATATGACCTCGCGACGTACTTTAACCAGAAAACTTTTTCTTCCTCTCAATCGAAACTTAATCGATTTCACTCGTTTACCGGTCCAATCAAAATTTAATTTGGTAACTTGGGCATTTTTAATAACATGAAGATTTTTTCGCTTGGAAGCTCGGGTCAAATAACCTTTGGCTGTGGTGGTTCGACGTCCATCTTTTACGGTACCCGGTATGCGAGAGTATCCTATATAATTGTCTTTGCCAAAAGCTGAAGGCAATGCTTGACCCATTTCTTGTGCTGCCTTAAAGAGCATTTCAAATAAATCTTCTTCTATGCGTATAAAATCGTTAACTTCAATATAGCCTTCTGAACCCGAAGAGTCATTACTAGGAGCTGTAACAGATTTCTCAAAATAAGGCCAGATTTGGTCGTAACCCCAACCGGGATTCCCCATAGCCAACCATTTGTCATAATCACAGCGATTGCCTCTTAAATACATTAAACCATTAACGGCACCAGAACCACCCACAACTTTGCCACGGGGCCAATAACATTGTTCGTTTTGAAAGCCTCGACAAGCTCTGCCGTTTGGTTCAATATAATAGTTGTAGACAAATGGGCTATTCCTAAATGTCATAGACAAGGCGGGTACCTATTAAATTGGATACAAAACTGTATTCTCTGAAGACAAAATATAAATAAATTCTCACCTCCGATTCTTGTGGAGGATTTCCACCGGCTTCCAATACTAAAACCTTCCATTGGGGATTCTCACTCAAACGAGTGGCTATCACTGAACCTGCCGAACCGGCTCCTATGATCACAAAGTCATAGGTTTCCAGACCATGGATCAAAGCTTTGCGGCCATAGTCAGGCGGATAGTACTCTGGTCGAGCTAGATCACACTGCGCACCCAGCAGATATTCAGTCAATAGAGAAACCATTGTATTCATTGCACCCACACTGGGTGCTGGGCAATAATCGTGGCAAGCCATTAAATTGGCAGTGTTGAAGGGTTTGAAAATATACTGTAAATGTTATCTCCAGACATTTAACATGCCTTATATAGGACTCATTATTTAAATTGTTCGGTACCAGAAATTTGTAGTCTAAGCTGTTGAAGACTTGTGAGTTTGTATAGGTATTAGCACTTTATAGCACAACCAATTAATAAACTGCGGGATGATATATAGAAAGAAGTAATAATTAATGTGTTAACATCCTGAAACTACCATTGATAAGTTTTGAATGCCATCAATCGCATTGTAATACAACGAGTTCACTAAAAACAGGCATTGGGCATTTTTCAATACGAATTAAGTGGTGAAACGCACGTGGTATGAAGCATAAGCCCCTAAATGCCTGGTAAAGTGGGACTTTGCAATTCATAACAAACTTGTAAAAAAAGCAATTATTTGGTAGCTGAAAGCATTGTAGTGAAAATAGAAGAATATAAGAAATTACCCAATAATACAGTCTTTGGAAGAAGATGTACTCCGCACTAAGTCTTCATTGTAAATATATATAAGAATTACCCAATAAACAGTCTTCGGAAGAAGATGTACTCCGCAGTAAGTCTTCATTGTAAACAAAACATAAACTCTCCTTAATAATGTTTCCTTATCGAAGCAACAACTCCACACTAAATGTTGTTTAGAGAAGTAGACGATCTCCCCAGTATAAACTTGAATGTGATCCCGCCGAACGTCCTGAGTAGGAGGTGTTTTTGGGCGATAAATACGTTTTTTTCAGCGAAATTTTTGTGAAATGGTGAAATGTGAAATGGTCTCCTCTGCGAGATCCCTTAGCGAAGAACATGACATCGCCCGATAGATTTTTTTAGCGAGATCTCCTTAGCGAAGAACAGGATCTTCACAGCGAGATCTCCTTAGCGAGGAACATGAACTTATCAAAAAGATATCCTTAGCGAAACAATACGATTTGCGCAAGGACGTGTTCTTATAGAAAAATAACCTCAATTGGCAATACTTCTTCTTATTTATCGGATAACACAACCACCTCACCAATTCTTCTTTATCGGATAACAACTCTTAATCAACAAAGATGACGAAAGGAAATGGCTTCTTCATTGGGAAGAAGACTACCTTATTTATAGAACTTACTCTGTGAAAAAGACTACATTCTTAGCAGAACTTGCATAGTGAAAAAGACTTCCTCCTTATCAGAAACTGCAACCAAAGAAGACCAAATCGTCAGCAGAACTTGAACGCAAAGAAGATCACACCTCCTCAGCAGAACTTAGATAGTAAAGAAGACTACATCCTTAGCAGAACTTACATTAGTTTGGTTCCATATAATAGCTGTAGACATATTTGCTATACACAAATGTCGTAAACCAGGCGGGTATCTATTAGATAGGATAAAGAAAATATTTTCTGAAGGTTATTGTTCTTATAAAGAATTACAAAGTTCTCACCGCGGTTTCTTGAGGAGGATTTCCATCGGCTTCCATTACTAAAACCTTCCATTTTGTATTATCACTCACACGACTGACCATTACTGAACCCTCCGAACCGGCTCCTTTGACCACAAAGTCATAGGCTTCCAGACCATGGATCAAAGCTTGGTGGGCATAGTCAGACGTATTGTACTCATGTCGAGCTAGATCACAATGCGCACCCATCAGATATTCTGTCAACAGGGAGACCACTGTATTCATAGCACCCGCACTGGGTGCTGGGCAATAATCGTGGCAGAACAATGCATTGGTATTGTTAAAGAATTAAAAAAAAAAACAAAATATTTTCTTCAAATTATATCCAAGATAGGGATATTTAGTAGACTTCCTCTATGCCGGAAAGATGTAATCTAAACTGTTTGAGACCACCTCGTAGAATAAATATAGTTTTCTAGAAATTTTTTCTAGTGCGTTTTATCGAATATTTGTAGAATATTAATAAACTGCGGGTTTATATAAGAAATAATTACTATGTTATCATGCTCAAGCAGCCATTGATATTACATGACAATTCCACGAGATAACTCAATCCAACCATTGGAAGTAAGGCATGAAACCCCCATGATATGAAGTTTAAGCCCATAAAATCGCTTTAAAATTCATAATAAACTTGTAAATAAAAAAACAATGATTAAGTATCCAATAGCAATGCAGTAACAGTAAAAAAAATGTTCAGTAAAGAAGTCTTCAGTAGCAGATGACTCCTCACTAGGTCTTCTTTATGAATAAGGCTTAATAAAGTTTCTTTATTGAATCCAGCGATCACCACCGTCAAAGGTTTTTAAAGAAGTAGATGATCTCCCCAGTTAGAAGTTTAAAGTGATCGCACTGAACAACCTAAGTAAGATATGTCATTAGGGCAGAACATGACCTTCTCTTCGAAATATCTTTGGCGACGAAAACTACTAAAAACTACAGCAACTACTACAGCAAAACTTTTTTTATCGAAGAACAAGGCCTTCTCAGCGAGATCTATTATAGAAGAAACGACCTCATCAGCGAGACCTTCTTGTCTGAATCTCATTAGCGAACTAAATTATCTCCTCAGCGAGATATCTTGGCGAGGAACATAACGTTATCTGCATAACAATAATTCTTCTTCTATAACCGAGAATACAACCGCCGCACCAATACCTTCTTATCCGATAACAAAACCTAAGCATCAAAGTTTGTTCAGCGAAGAAAACGACTACTGTTGGGGATAGGGTTTTGAAGAAACAGATCTTTTCTCTGCAGGACTTCATTATTAAATAAAAAATATGCGTAGCAAAATTTATATACAGGTATTTTATTCTCTGCACATCTTACATAGAATCCACATAGTGAATAAGACTACCTCCTAAGGAGAACTTACATAGTGATAAAGACTATCCCCTCAGTAGAACTTAAAGAGTGATAAGGACTACTCCCTCAGTAGAATTTACATAATGAATAATACTACCTACTAAGAAGCAGACTAGCTCCTTAGTAGAACTTACATACTGCAGATGACTACATCTTTGGTATAGCGAACTAAACTATCTCCTCAGCGAGATATCTTGGCGAGGAGCATAACGTTATCTGCATAACAATAATTCTTCTTCTTTAACCGAGAATACAACAGCCGCACCAATACGTCCTTATCCGATAACACAACCTAAACATCAAAGCTTGTTCAGTGAATAAAACGACTACTGTTGGGGATAGGGTTTTGAAGAATCAGACCTTTTCTCTGCAGGACTTCATTATTAAATAAAAAATATCCGTAGCAAAATGTATATACAGGTATTTTATTCTCTGCACATCTTACATAGAAACCACATAGTGAATAAGACTACCTCCTAAGGAGAACTTACATAGTGATAAAGACTATCCCCTCAGTATAACTTAAAGAGTGATAAAGACTACTCCCTCAGTAGAATTTACATAATGAATAATACTACATACTAAGAAGCAGACTAGCTCCTTAGTAGAACTTACATACTGCAGATGACTACATCTTTGGTATAACTTGCATAGTGAGAAAGACCACATTCTTTACAGAACTTACATAGTAAAGAAGACCACCTCCTCGGCAGAACGTGGAAGCGGAGAAGACCACCAGCTGAGCTTACATAGTGAACAAGACTACTTTCTTAGCAGAACTTACATAGTGAAGATGACTACCTTTTTAATAGTGAAGAAGACAACCTCCTTAGCAGAGCTTACATAGTGAGCAAGACCACCTTCTTAGAATAACTTACATATTGAAGAGACTACATATTTAACAGGACTTACATAGTGAAGAAGACTAACTTCTTACCATAACTTGCATAGTGAAGAAGACAACATCCTTAGCATAACATACATAATGAAAAAGACTACCTCTTTAGCAGAACTTATATAGTGTAAAAGACCACCGCCTTAACAGAATATAAATAACAAAGAAGACTACCTCCTTAGAAGTACTAACATAGTGAGTGAAGAAGATCTTTTTCTTAGTAGAACTTGCAACCGAAGAGGATCACCTCGTCAGCAGAACTTGCAAGCGAAGAAGATCATCTCCTCAGCAGAACTTACATAGTGAACAAGACTACAACTTTAATGGAACTTATACACTGTAGAAGACTATATCCTTGGCAGAACTTGCACATCTAAGCAGAGCAACACAGCAGAAATTTCTAACTAAATAAGAAGACATAATTTATTTATAATAGAAATTCATCTTCAGATGAACCTCCGTAGTCTAGTCTGGCCAATCTCTAGTCCTTAGTCTGTAAGAAGACATCCACAACTAAATTTATTTAGGGGAAAAAATACTCTCTTCAGAGAAAAATCTTTTAAAATACTAGTGAATAAGAATGCTTTAGGTAAAACAAAATAAAAGTAAACTTTGCGTGTAAATTCCTTAGTAAAAAAATAATACTCGAAGCTAGACTAGTCCGTAGTCTACATATTGTGCCAGTTAGTTAATAAGAAGACATACCCAGTAAAATGTATTTAAACTTCCTTAGAATAGAAGACTAAATCGGCAGCAGAACCAGTGAGGAACTACATCCCAAGTAGAACTTGTAAGTTAAGACGAAGATTATCTTTTAAGCAAAACTTGCATTATGTGGAAGAAGAAATCGGCATCTTTAGACTGCATTATTTAATGATGAAGTCTTTGGGCCTTATATATAAAAAGTTAATGAAGGTTTGACGAACGTGTTAGCTAAGGAAACGACTTCTTCAGCGAAATTAGTGAGAAGGCTACCTCTTTAGCAGAACATTCAAACTGAAGATGCCTACATTCTTAGAAGAAATTAAATAGGGAAGAAGACTGCCTTATTAGAGAACTTACATTGTAAATAAGACTACCTCATAGTGAAGAAGAAGTTACATAGTGAAGAAGACTACCTCCCCAACGAACTTGTCTAGCGAAACAATGCAACTCTTCTGCTTAGAGAATAAGAAAACATCGCAGCTAAATTTATTTTGCGAAAAATCCATCAATAACTCCTCAGCAGAATATGTAGAGTGAAAAAGACTACCTTCCTAGAAGAACTTACATTGTGAAAAATACTACCATAAAATATAAGATCACTTTCTTAGGGAACTTACATTGTGAAGAAGACTAGGTCCTCAGTAAAACTCACATAGTGAAGAAAACTACCTCTTAGCAGAACTTATACAGCAAAGAAGACTACCTCCTCAACTAACTTGTCTAGCGATGAAATGCAACTATTCTGCTGGTTAGTGAATTAGAAGACATCTCAGCAAAATATATTTTTGTAGTGGAACATGTATAGTGAAGAAGACTAACTTCTCAGCAAAATATATGTTTGTAGTGGAACATGTATAGTGAAGAAGAATAACTCCTCAGCAGAACATGTAGAATGAAGAAGACTACCTCCTCAACAGAACTTCTACAGGGAAGAAGACTACCTCATTAGCAGAACTTACATAAGTAGTGAAAAAGACTACCGCATAACGAACCTTTTTAGCGAAGCAAAGCAACACTTCTGCTGCTTAGTGAATAAGAAGACCTTCATTGTAAAGAAGACAAAACTCTCCTTAATAACGTTTCTTTATCGAATCCAGCGGTATTTACAATGAACATTTTCTGGAGAAGTATAAGTAGAGTAAGAATGTTAAAGTTATTCCGCCGAACATCCTAAGTAAGAGATGTTTGTAGCGAATAACACGACCTACGTAGCGAAATCTCTTTAGCAAAGAAAGCTATCTTCTCAGCGAGACTTTTTTAGAGAAGAAGAAGACATCAAAGCTAAATTTATTTTGGGAAAAATCCCTTAAAGCAGAAGACTAACTCTTCAGCTGAACATGTATAGTGCGGCAGAACTTGCAAGCAAAGAGGACTATCTCAGCGTCAGAACTTGCAAGCAAAGAAGACTGTCTCCTTAGCAGAACATACATAGTGAAGAAAACTGCCTCCTTACCAGAATTTACATAGTGAAGAAGACTACCTCCTCAGCAGAACTCACATAGTTAAGAAGTCTAACTCCTTAGGAGAACTTACATATTGAAGAAGACTACTTTATTGGAAGAACTTACATAGTTAAGATGACTACCTCCCTAACGAATTTGTCTATCGAAGCAAACCATTTTTTCTGGTACCTAGTGAAAAAGAAGACAGCAAAATTTATTTTGGGAAAAATCTCTCAATGAAGAAGAATAACTTCTCAGCAGATATAGTAAAGAGGACTACTTAAGCAGCAGAACCTGCCTCCTTAGACAAAATTTATTTAGAATAGATAATCCTTAGTAAAAATAATTCCTCTTCAGATGAACTTCCTTAGTCTAGTCTGGTCTACATTTGGCTAAGAGGATAAACACCGAATATTTGAGTTAGGGATGGATTTTTCCCATAGTGTTCACTTTCAAAGGGGACTTGTAGTATGTACATAATGCCTTATATTTACAGATGAATTAGAATGTCCTAGTCTTCATTGTTTCTATCAGAAGCAGAGTTGGGAAAATTTAGTTTTTTTAATGATCGCTCAATTTAGTTCAGTTTAATTGAGTGAACATTAACTTCAACAGCTTCCTTTAGTTCACCAGCTCAAGTAAAGTCCAGTCCTAGAACCGAAACATGAGACAACATCCAGTTACCACCAGCAGAACTTTTCTATGAGAAAAACATTTGGCTAAGAGGATATACTCAATATATTTGAGTTCTTAGGGGTGGATATTTTCTCATAGTCTTCATATTGATAGATGAATTAGTTCAGTTCAATTGAGTGAACATGTACATAGTTCACCAGCTCTCTTCAGCTTACCTGCTCACTTTAGTTAAACAGCTCATTAGTTCAACCGCTTTTCAATTCACCAGCTCTTTAGTTCTCCAACTCACTTTAGTTCACCAGCTCTTCAGTTTACCAGCTGACTTTAGTTCAACTGCTAATTTAAAACGATTCCGAGTTCTTTAGCATCCCAAGCCAATTAATACACGACCTGTTCAGCCTTATAGCTACGAGTTTATACAATTTATTCAAATTCTTTCTAAATCTTTTTGTACATAAAAATTAAATGTTAACTAGAATTATCAAATAGAGCACAAAATGTCTTAATATCTTAGCCTTTCATTGACCCCAATCCTCCTTAATCATATCCGAAGCCTTCTCGGCTATCATTATTACCGGACCATTTGTATTAACGCTGGGAATGATGGGCATAATTGAAGCATCCACCACACGTAAGTTGTCCAAGCCTTTCACTCTTAAACGAGTATCAACTACCGCCGAGCTATCCTCCTGGGGACCCATTTTTGCTGTACCCACCGGATGGTAACAAGTGGTGGACATGTATTTTGTATAGCAACGCCAATAGTCAACGCTTTTGAATGCAAATTGGTCACATTCCTCCAAAGGTACTTGAATAATTTCCGCCTGCTTGTCCTGCAGAGCTGAGGTATTAACATATTTCACCATATAATCCATAGCCTGCAACATGGTCTCCACATCTTCTTCTTCCGAAAAATAATTGGCATTGATTTTCGGTGGATCTTTGTAGGATCCGGAAGTCAAAGTAATTGTCCCACGCGATTTGGGTTTGGAGGCCACAACAAGGAAAAGCAGCAAAGCATTTTGCTCTAACTCTTTAAGTATATATTTTTTCTTATCTTCTTTCATGACTACAGCCTTTAAAAAGCTTTTAAGACTTTGTATATCATTTTTCTGGAAATTCATATGCAGAACTTCTATATTGGAATAGTTACTATTTCCTTCTGTGGCATTAACATTGACTAGACCCACAAGGCTTGTGGTACCTATTGTAGCCAGAGGTCCTTTTTGATAAACCAAATATTCATAGGTTCTATCCAGTTGATCAGAGAAACGTTGTTCAGAGCCATTAAACTTTACAAAAAGTAAAAGTAGAACATGATCTTGTAAATTTTTGCCCACTGGCAGATTTTTCTGAACGGGTATTTGCAAAGGTTCCAGAACTTCCTCTGGACCAATGCCGGAAAGCATTAGCAATTTAGGGGTATCCATGGAACCGGCAGATAATATGACTTCACGTTTTACTCTAACCCTCAGATGACTTCTTTGTCGCAACACAAAGTCTACAGAAGCCACTTTAGTTTTTTTATTTGTTTGAAAATTTAGTTTGGTAACCTGGGCATTTTTAATAACCTGCAGATTTTCGCGGTTAGACACGCGAGTCAAATAACCCTTGGCTGTGGTAGTTCTACGTCCATCCTTAACTGTTCCTTGACCAATAAAATAACCCAAAAAAATATTTTTATCGAGAGCCGGAGGCAAAGGTTGCCCCATTTCTTGGGCAGCTTTCAGTAGCATCTCAAAGACATCCTGCATAGAAGGTTCAAAGTAATTTACTTCTAAATAACCCTGAGTTTGAGACTCATTCATGGGTGGGGTTATCGATTTCTCAAAATAGGGCCAGACATCATCATAGCCCCAACCTGGATTACCCATATCTAACCAGTTATCATAATCACGACGATTTCCTCTTAAGTAGATCAGATAATTTACAGCTCCTGATCCTCCAAGAATTTTACCACGAGGCCAATAACATTTTTCATTCTTGAATACCAGACATGATCGTTCATTAGGTTCCGTATAATAGTTGTAGACATATTTGCTATGCTGGATACCGACAGACATAGCGGGGACCTATCAATAGGCAGTCATCAAAACAGAATATCTTTTATTTTCTTTAATCTTAACAACTTACCTCAGATTCTAACGGTGGATTTCCTCCAGCTTCTAATAGTAAAACCTTCCACTCGGGATTCTCACTCAAACGACTAGCCACCACTGATCCTGCTGAACCTCCTCCTATGACCACAAAATCATAGATATCCAAACCTTGAGTCAAAGCTTTCTCTGCATAATCGGCTGGATAATATTCCGGTTGTGTTATATTACATTTTGCCCCCAGTAAATACTCCGTCAATAAGGAGACCATAGTATTCATTGCACCCACACTGGGTGCCGGACATTGAGCTGAGTAGCTTGAGCATGCTAGAGTTGTTGATGCCATGACAGCAGAGCTTAATATGTAGGTTGGCAGATTCCCCGGTATGGTATTTAAATAGTTTATAGAATTATATTGTGTGGTTTTATTGCAATACAAAAAAATAATTAATTTGAATTTTATCAAACCCTTATGAAAACAATGCCACCCAAATGTCAAACTAAATTATAGAGGAAGTCTATCAAAAATAAATTAATGTGAGAATTTTGTTTTTATGGTAAAGCGAAAGGGAATTTTTTATTATAGATAAACTACCTTACTTTTTTAGAAATTTACAAACCAATTTACACTACATATTTTCATGCAGGGCCATTTAGGCAATTGCCAGATGCTTTGCATTACCTGCAGCCGAGCAACAAATTTTGTTTTTCGAGCCAGTATCAGCTCTGCAGGTAATAGAGTCAGCGTTGCAGAAACTCTGCCTTAACTGAAGAACAATTTTACATTCTTCTCATACGTTGCATTTAATGTCATCGCAATATTTTTAATATTATTTTAATCAAATTTTGTTTTTCTTTACTTTCAGGTGAGTGAATATAAAAAATCTATATTAACATTTGTAAACGTGGGCGATATTTAAGGTAAGATTTACCCCAGTTTCACAACCTCCGGTTAGAGCTAACTCACAGTTATAAAATAAAAAGTTCATACGATTTGAGAGCTATAACTGTAGGTTAGCTCTAACTGTAGGATAACCGTAGATTGTGGAATTGGCCATTAGAATACAAAATTATGTTTAGACCTGACGACACCTATCACCACCTGGTACTTCAAAGAAGAAGTATAATGAGAAAGCCGAACATTCATCTCTGATAAGCAGAGAGTCTCTAAAGTGGTCAAAGAGTATCGCAGAAGATCAGGATATTTGGTCAAGTATACCACAGCGGCTTTGTTTCCAGAAGTGCCATGGCGTGGCTCTCAGAATCGTTAAGAGACTTGTGAAAGCCGACGCTGCATCCCTGTCCAACAAGCAGAGAGAACCTCCTAATCAACCTGGATTATATGCAGTTCCTAGTACTAGTGACCATCTGTCATTTGTTGCCGTAAGGGCACTATCTCCCAAGAAGAGCTTGTAGGTCGCTAGAGGCATTCCTACATATTCCAGTTTCCCTGGAGCGTGTAAGGTAGTTCCTAGCTTTAGAAGATCATCTGTTTGCAGTTCCCTAGTATGTCCCTGTCGCTCGACGCACATGCCAAGTGAATATTGTAATATTCTTAACGACATAAGAGATTTGTGACAGTCGAGGGCAGTTTTTGAATTCATGAATATAGTTTCCAGGGACTTAATAGCAGCCTGATTATCAGAGACATTAAAAGTAATTTTCATGCCTGGTATACGCAACAGTTGTCAGACATTGGATAGCTTAAGTTCCTCAGAAAAGAGGTAATAGAGTTAGGTTTGGTCAAGTTCAACTTCCAATCTAGTAAAATATCTAAGTATTTTGCGCTATCAGAGAGGGGAATTTCAAACCCCCAAAGAGACAGGTGTAACTAGTGCAGCTTATTTCCCCTGGTGAAAAGAACTAGTTCCGTCTTGGTCGGGTTAACACCAAGAGCATTTTCGGAAGCCCATCTTGTGGTTGTATGAAGGGTCTGTTGTAGGATGTCTCTAAGAGTACTCGGAAAATTCCTTTAACAGCTATTGCCACCTCACCTGCACAGACAATAGCCTTAACATTCATCATTTCCGGAGTAAACATAATATTATTCATGGAGAGATTACATAGCAACACTTTGGGTCATTCCCCTGCTGATAAATCAGTGCTAGTCGGATAACTGACTAAGCTAGCTGAAAAGCGTCTCTTAATCAGAAGGTTATGAATGAACCTATGTACCCTGCTATTAACATCCAGGGCTGCTAAAGCCGTAATTATATCGTCTGGATGTATGTTATTAAAGGCCCCCCCTATAGCTAAGTAATCTACCATAGTATATTCCTTAACAGAGAGAAATCCTTCAATAAAGCTGACTAGATCATTCAGGGCGGTTTGGTTGGAATTGGCCTAGCTGTAGGCAATGTCTGGATTTTAGTTCCAATGTAACTATCTATTAATCTCTTTTGGGGTTTTAAGAGAAATGACGACAGACAAATCGGCTCGAAATCCTTAGCCCCTGTATGTGTCGGTTTTCCCACTTTTGGTTTGAAAAGAATATTGTTGAGATCTGTCCGACAAGAAGGACACCCCGTATCAGCCCAGAGCACAAGTTTTTTTGCTTTTGGCTACATCATATAATGTGGAATCCAGCATTAAGATACAGAAGGGCTGCAATTCTGGTCTTCTTACTGGCAACTGGAAGGCCGGTCGTTTTGATGAGGCGGATAGATCACACTGAATGTTGAATCTTTTTCCCACCTCGTCAAGTCCGATGGTCAAGTGTTATACTGATTCAGCGAAATATGGGTAAAGGTTACAATAGTTATTAAAGAGAGGATTCGAAAGATAATCTGCCAGATAACATGGGTGTAGTATCTAAAAATGAATCTCCATCTGCGCAAGTGTTCAAGTTGCACTCGGCGTTTTCTTCTTTCTTCCGATGCTCTTGCATGTGTGTAGAAGCTCTTCATCACTGTTTCAGAAATGTAAGCTCTTTAATCACAGTTTTTTGTACCGATAATTCGTGTGCGGTGCTTTATTCCCATACCACAATGTTGCTGTGATCATGGCGAAAGTCGGGACCTCATTTTAGTCCACAACATTAGTATAAGTACCATTAAATAGTGTATTAAAAAAATTTTATTGAATTACCTACGATTAGTCCATCTCAGCATTAATGAGTGTACCTCGTCCGCTCATTTTCCCGCCTCCACGACCGACCCTCATAGTTCTTCTGATCGACTAGTATCGACCGTTAGTTCTTGCCGAACAAACAAACAACACGTGCTGTTTTGGAGCGAAAAAATCAACACGTGCGAGCTTCCCCAGCACGATGGCTACGAAGAACCTCACCCACGCTGTGTGTTAGTTCGATAGCCAATGCTGTCAAAGAACAAGCAGAGGCACGATGTGCGTTGCTTCGAAAAACACTGACACGACGAGACGCACGGTAGCAACAAACGGGAACAAGCTACCAGGCAACGATTGCCTGTGTTGGTATTGCTTAGGAACGCCAACAGGCAAACAAAGGAGAATGGAAGAGACGCCGCGTCGTTGGCGTTCAGTGCAGTCTAAGGGAAAATATATATAAAGTACATATCGATACATCTATTCAAAAGTGCGAGATCAGTCAGCCAGAATATTTCCCGCATATCCTTGACGTGTCCGTGCCTTTCATTTCTCTCAGCGCATAGCCATAGCCGTCCCAGTAGGTTTTCTGGATTTAGGTGAGTTCCTGCCGTTAGGCTTAACCCCACCGTGCTCTACACACCTGGGTGAATACTTGCGTCGACCAACGCCCCCACGCACCATGTGCATGAGTACCAATCAATTCCGTGTTTGTGGACCCTTTGCCATCCTCCTTGGTTAGGAGCGGAGCCCACCTAAAACTCCTCGCCATTCTAAGGGTCGTGGCGCCCGGTTGGTTTGCATCACCACATCCGAGAACATTCTCTCCCAGCTATTTTGGTTTCAACCACAGCCACCACGTTGCACCCAATAGGGTCCTCACCAATAGCCAGGCCGGAACCTGCGTCCCGAGGGCTTTCCTGACTCCCGTGGTACCAGATTAGGTGCTCTGGTCAGAATGCGTAGCCGAAGATACTACCAGTTAGACTCCAGAAAATCTAGGACGGTTTACCAATCTGGGATCAATGTCCAGTCTTCATCCTGGGAAAAGATGGGAACCATAGGATTCGTAGATTCCCCCATAGTCGTCCCAATCCGATAGCCTATTCAGGTCTAACGCACATGCCACTGCTATCTGCAATGAAATGAGAAGTAGGAATAAGTCCTTAAGTCGCTAGCCGGCAGCATCTGCGACAGGGTTCCTCTTCATGTCTTCTGTGGACCACCTTCATGTGGAGACGAAGGTTATACCAGTGCGACAACACAATTTTTTGCTGCCGAAGCAGTATCTGCTTGGTTGCCACCGTTCCAGCCATTCCAAACACCACCTTGTCAGGAAATACCTTCATGATCTAGAGCGCGAGGTCCAACGCTACAAGGGAGGTTCCAAGGGAGGAACCTCACGGAGAGACTATAACTATGGGTAATCAAACAAATCATACACCCTGCCGATTTTTCAATCAACATTGAAAGATGTCTCGGGCTTTTATGTAGTTCTTACCGTGAAGGACCTACCTACAGTCTATCATCACACAAGAATCCGTGAAAAGCGACTGCCAACGCCCCATGAGTATTCCGCATAAGCATCCTCCTTCCGGTATCTGAACAAGGTTTACCTTTCTATGGATGTTAACTTTACCCATTGTTGAGGATCGAGGCCAATCTAATGCCTTTAATGATCTATGGAGCACAGCAACGATGCTCAACTCGCATTTTGGTGTCAAACCGCAGCCACCACGTAACTCCCAAAAAGGTCGTTACCAACTAAGCAGGTTCTATCAACAGATAGAAAGGTTCCTGCTATTTATTTACTTCACGATAGCCATTCCAATGACATTGTTGATTCTCATGCTCTTATCTTGAGTTCTATAATATTACAAACAAAGCCAATGTTGTCTTTGTCAATAATATATAAAAATAATAAACATTAAATAATCTTATCAAACCAGAAACAGCAAGAAAAAATCAGTAAAAAAATTTGTATATAACACAAACAAGGCAGAATCCCAGAAAGGACCTATCACTTAAGAGAATCACGGATCTGAACCCATTACCTATTATTACCAGCAGGGCAACCTATACATTTGGAGATATTACATATTGATAGAGATAATCAATAGCCTATTTGGAGTATACAGCATGAGCAGGTACTCATAGGAACGATTGAAACATTGATCAGATGACAATATGTAACACGGAAATATTAGAATGTTCTCAAGATGTTCAATCTGCTATCATTAGTCATTTCTGCAGAACTTATCGCATTCGACACTCAAACGGATATGAACCTATTTGCTTAGTACTTCAAGTAACTGCCCTAATTAAAGGTATCAAGGTTTGTTAATTGTTCCTATCTGTAATCGTAGGGTTCCTATCTTTTATAACTGAACATTTTGAGGATTGATAATTTTATTCAATGCTATATGTAATATAATGCTATTTGCATATAATTCCATGTGTACTTATACTATATAATACTAAAATGTAATATAATCACTTAAGAATACAAAAAACAATTTCCCCCCGAGTTTCTACATTACAATTCTTCTTTACCCGCTTTAAAGCTGTCATCATTCTCCTTAGCCCCATATAGCTTCCACTGTTCCTTAATAAGATCTGCAGCCTTTTCGGCAATCATGATGGTAGGAGCATTTGTATTACCACTTGTAATATAAGTCATAATGGAGGCATTACAATTCTTCTTTACCTGCTTTAAAGCTGTCATCATTCTCCTTAGCCCCATATAGCTTCCACTGTTCCTTAATAAGATCTGCAGCCTTTTCGGCAATCATGATGGTAGGAGCATTTGTATTACCACTTGTAATATAAGGCATAATGGAGGCATCAACCACTCTTAGGTTGCGCACACCTTTCACCTTCAGCTGAGGATCCACACAGGCCGATTTATCTGTAGCGGCTCCCATTTTAACTGTACCCACGGGGTGATAGCAAGTGGAAGAGAAATACGGCGCATAACAACGCCAATATTCGGGGGATTTGAATGGGAATTTATCACATTCCTTAATGGGTATATGTATGATTTCCGCTTGATTTTCTTTAAAAGCTGAAGTGGCCTCCATTCGCGTCATATAATCCAGGCCACGCATTATAACCTGCAGATCTTCGGGTTCGGCGAAGTATCCTGAGTCTATAACTGGTGGTTCGCTCGCCGATGAAGATTTTAGTTTAATGCTACCTCTAGATTTGGGATGGGACACCAAAACTAAAGCGCCTATAACATCGTAGTTTTCCACTTCTTTTCTTAGGAATTGCTTGAACTCTTCTTTGACGGTTAAACCATTCATAAAGATGTCCATACCAAAGATATTACCTCTTCTAACCGAGAAATGGTGCATTTCAATATCTGGATAAAGACTCGATGAGGCTGAGGGATCTGTTTGCAGGAAAGCGGTCAGGGCAGCCGTTCCCAAAGCGCTGAGAGGTCCTTTTCGATGTATCAAATATTGATAGATATCATCGAGAGCCGATTTGGGGTCTGTGGGAGGAGCAGGTACTCGTATGAAAACAATAGCTAAAACATGATCTTGTAGATTTTTTCCCACCGGTAAATTATGTTTGACAGGAATATTCAAAGGCTTTAGAACATGTTCAGGACCTACACCGGACAGCATTAAGAGTTTCGTAGAATCTATGGATCCTGCGGAAAGTACGGCCTCATGCCCTACATTGACTTTGGCAGGTATTGTTTGTCTCAGCACAAATTCTATGGACGTCACACGTTCGTTTTGCTCATTGAAATTAATTTTTGTGACTTGAGCATTTTTGATTACCTTCAGATTGGATCTCTGGCTAACTTTACCCAAATAACTCTTACCGGTGCTGCCTCGAAGACCATTGATCACACTACCCTTAATGTATGCATAGCCTATATAACTGCCTTCAACAAAATCTTCCACTTTTGGTACTCCCAACTCCCCAGAAGCTTTGAATAATAAATCCACCAAATGTTGATCATATTGCGGGAACTCATTAAGGTTAACATAGCCCTGGGGATGGGTTGCATTGCCTTGAGATTTTTCGATTTTTTGGAAATGGGGCCAAACCTGATCATAGCACCAGCCTTCATTGCCCTCAGAACACCAGCGATCATAGTCCTTGCGATTTCCTCGCAAATAAAGCATGGCATTTATGGCTCCAGTGCCACCAATGCCTCGACCTCGCGGCCAATGACATTGATCATTTTCAAAGGCTTTGCAAGAACGACCATTGGCTTCTGGATAATAGGAATAGCTAGAGTTTGTATGTTGAACAGCATATAATAAAGCGGGGGTCTAAACGAAATGGAAAAAATAATAAAATTGAATGAAAACTTTACCTAAATCCTAATAACAAACCTCCGATTCTGGTGGTGGATCTCCTCCGGCCTCCAGTACCAAAACATTCCATTCGGGATTCTCACTCAAGCGACTGGCCAACACAGAACCTGCCGTTCCCGCTCCAATAATCACAAAATCATAGGTCTGCAAACCCGTTTGCAAAAATTCTTCAGCATAATCCTCTGGCCAAGTTTCTGTTTCTGAGATACTGCATTGTCCTGCTAATATACCCTGCACTAATAAGGTTACTAGTGCATTGATAGTGCCCACACTTGGTACGCTACACTGAGCGGGAAATGTAGCCGCTGCCGGAATTCCAGACATCTTTTCGCAAAGCTGTGCAATTATCAACTGTTTGTCTGGTCAGTATAAACGTTGTGATGTTGCTGCAGAACCTCTCCGGTTACGATAAGGCATTTGACAATTTCGCGATTGTTTTATTGAGTCATTCGTTTGCGGTTTATATAGTGTCAACTTAACATACACTATTTACAAACGTAAACACTAAATGCAACGCACAGTGAATTGCTTATCTATTTAATAAAATGGGCTTTGCCCTATTTTATTCTTGAAAATGTCAATATAAACTTTGAAAAGTTGTTGCGGAGTATCCCTGGCCTGTTACGTCATTTGATAATTTTGCCATTGTTCTATGGTATCATTCATTTGTGTTTAATTGCAAAAGGACATAATTTCACATTTTATTGAATGACAGTGACTTGCATCGTTAGTTTAATGGAGATGATGGAAACTACTTATAGAAAAAAGACAAATAGGGCTGTCCCCCTAGGCTGTCTTCTAGAGAACTGTAATATGTTCACAGTGGGAAACAATTCGCAAAATGGAAATAAATCTAACCTAATCTGTCAACCGATGGTATATTGAAACTTGAAGCACTAATGGTAGATTTGGCACGAATTGGCACCTGCGAAGGAGAGCGCAGATACTCCGTGGAAAGCTATCACTTCCTAAGGGAATTCCCTGGTTCTAAAGGGACATTGGCAGTAGCATAGAAATGGCACCACGCCAACAAGGCATGTAATCATGGAAAGCACATCATTTAATGTCGGCTGATGTAGTAGCCAATTGATCACCCGTTGTACAAGATCAGTCCCCCGTCGGTCTTCGTGTCTCAAGATACTTTCTATTGGAGGTCCTCTCCTAAACAGCTCCTAGCTTAAATTCAGCACCCTATTTATTCCCAAACATTAATACTGTCGGTATAAATAACTAATTATATTGCGAATATTGATAGATATCATCGATAGCCGATTTGGGATCTGCTAGAGGATCAGGTCACGTATGAAAGTAATAGTCAAAATATTATCTTGTACATTTTTTTTGATAGATTATGTTTGAGAGGAATTTTCAAAGCCTTTACAACATTATCAGGACCTACAACGCGTTTAGAAGAATCTATGTATTCTGTGGAACGTATGGCCTTACGCTCTACACTGATTTTCGCATGTACTATTTGTGTTAACACAAATTCTATTGATGACACACGTGAAGGTCTTAAACATAGTGTGTCATAAACTAAGAGATACTGAAAATTAACTGTCAATACGCCATTAGGATTACTCCTCCTTCGGGTACCAAATTAATGGGACGACATTACAATTTCTCAAAGAATTGGCCTGTATTGGAGCTCCACTATCCACATGCATGTTTTGGCTTAGGGAAGAGACAGCCTGACTGCCAAAGAGATGGACAGAAATTGGCATCTGTAGCTAGATAAATCTGGCGCCGATTCGACCTGAGAAGGTCAAAATATTTCCTGGTCCCAGAGACCACAAAACTGTCTGCATTAGTGTCAGTTCCGACAGTACTCTACCTGATCGGTAAATATTTCTTGTGATTGGGAACAGAATACAAAAACATCTGCTGAAGTTGGCAATCATTGAGCAGCTGAGCTGAGTCATATGTGGTGGTGTATCACCTGGGATCTAGTGGGTGCGAATGCTGTTCAATGACATAGGAAGTGTTCCATAGTTCCCTACATTAATATTTCCTACGAGACCTGCTGACTTATCCAGGCCTATCCAAAAACATCACACGTCGACTACACATCTTCACGTCTATGACCTAATACTTCTGGCCAAACACCATAAGCAATATTGAGCTGCTTCGAACTACAAACCAACTACCAATCCAGTATGATATTCTGAGAAGAATGTTTGGAAGAATAGAACATACGTTGAGATGCAACAATGAGATTGCCAAGGCGGCACTGCAGCATAATCCTCAAGGCTCTCAACGTCGCAGACACCCAAAAACATCCTGGCGCCCTGCATCAACGCATGAACTGGCTGTTGCAGGGTTTTCATGGAAAGAGACAACAATACTCGTAATAACTCCCAACAGAGTCCGATGGAAGACACTTATTGAGACCGTTTGCTCCAGAGTTGGAGAATAGCGGAACATCACCACGTGCTTTGCAGTCGTTACTGCTTGACTTATTCGTGATAGATGTGGCTCTTGTAAGTTTGAGTATCTTGTGAGAATATCCACCATCTGTTTAAACTCGGATATCCAATAATCAACAAGATTCTTGATTTGTCCTCGTTGGGGTCGCCCTTAGGATTTTCGTCTTCTTCTCAGGTGGTTCTCTATTCTACAGGGTTATGTAAACGTTCTTTGTCCAGTTTTTTTTTCAGCGCAGTTTACCATTTTCCTAATATTCGTGTGTTCCGCTATTCTACAACCTAGTTCATAGCCTGTTTCTCTATTTCGCACGAAAGCGATGCGAACGAAGAACAGCTGATTTTAGACCTACTAAAAGGTGTCAGAACGACAAAGTGACTGCAAACATAATGGCTGATGCCAGTTAATAGGTCTAAAATCAGCTGTTTTTCGTTCGGATCGCTTTCGTGCGAAATAGAGAAACAGGCTGTCAGTCTATTTCGTTCGGTTGATTATCTGGGCCCATTTTGATTCCATAGTCATTGAGCTGTCTTAGAAAATTACTATAAGCCCTATAGTACTTATTGTAATTTTATACAACGTGATTGCACGACTTACGCCGGTAGTAAAGTTCGATCTCTGGTTCTTCCATTCAGAGTCCCAGTCCTGTTTTAACCCTCGTTCAGGGTTAAATGGATTTATATTGTTTGGATGTATAAAATAGTTTCTAGATCCTTAATAGGTGCGGTCCTGAATAATGCACTCATGCCTGAATAATTCACTTTCGCTGGTACTTCCTATCCATTGATGTCCACCATACTACAAAAACTCATGGTTATATATTCATCTAATCACAGTTTTGTAGAGCCATTTGGTGATGCTTAGATTAAGGTCCCAATTTGGACCTATTGGACCTAGTTTGCAGGTTCTAATGCATCCCCCCTCTTTATTTTGCTCCTAAACACATGGGTAATGAGTGTGTAATATTCAAGACTACCTAGCAGAACTCCTGTATAATGAGTGTGTAATATTCTAGTCTACATAGCAGAACTCCTGTGTAAAGAGTGTGTATACCTATCAGAACTCCAGGATATTGAGTGTGTAATACTCTATAAGTATTTTACATAACAGAACTCCTGTGTAATGGGTGTGGAATTCTCTAGTCTACCTATCAGAACACCTGGAGTTTGGAATACTCTAGTCTCCCAATCAGAACTCTTGGGTATTGAGTGTGGAATACTCTAGACAACCTATCAGAACTCGTGGATAATGCGTGTGGAATTATATAGTCTCCCAATCAGAACTATTTGGAATTGATTGTGGATAACTCTAGTCAACATATTAAAACTCCTGCGTATTGAATGTGGAATGCTCTGGAGTCCCATTCAGAACTCTTGGGTATTGAGTGTGGAATCTGTAGTCTACCTATTATAACTCCTGGGGAATGAGTGTGGAATAATCTAGTCTACTTATCATAACTCCTGTGTATTGAGTGTGGAATCCGTAGTCTACCTATCATAACTCCTGTGTAATCATTGTGAAATTGTGGATAGTCTACCTATCATAACACCTGGATATTGAATGTGGAATGCTCTAGGGTCCCAATCAGTACTCTTGGGTATTGAGTGTGGAATACTCTAGTCTACCGATCAGGACGAAACTCAGACGAATTTAAACCTAACCTCATTGTTTGATCTAGGGTTGGTTGGGTCATGGCAAAGATTTGTTAATAGTTTAAGCTTTAACATACAGTCTTCTGCTAGTGTTTGTGTTTCCCGCTCAATGACTCGCAACAATCGACAGGCATTAACCTGGATGTTGAGGATAGAATATTATAGTCTACCTATCAGAACTCCTTCTAGTTAACCTATCAGAACACAAATACAGTTGTGGCTATCTTTATTGTCATTGGTAATGGTTGAATTAATTATTTAGGGGCCTTTAACACATACATATATTTATTTAACGATAACATTTTCAGTGTCAATGCTGATTGTTTGGCTCTTATCTTGAATTCTATAATCTTAGAAACAAGCCCATAAAGCTTTTGTCAATAATGTAAACAAATAATAAACATTAAACAATGTTTTAGATAATCTTATCTCACCAACAAATACAAATCAATAGAAATGTTTAAAATATAATGCAAACAAAGCGGATCCCCGAGGGGGCTACGAGTACTTCATCAGAAGTTATCAAATACGCTACAGAGGTGAACCTTTAAGAAGTACTAACAAATATAGGTAGTCACAACCGGATTTCTTTCATAGTGTGATGAGTAACTACCCTACTTACCATACAACGCATAGACTTTGTGCCCGGCAAATGTTTGCTAATTGTTCTTATATTAAATTTGCAGGCTCTTTTCATTTTGCATTTACTTGAGATTTGCTCATATTATTAAATACTATGTATTAAAATATTTTATTATTAAATTTAGTGTACGCACTCAAAAAAATGTATTTCCTAAATTTTAGTAAAATCCATACTCCAACTTAGTTCAATGTTTTTATTCATATTGAGTTAATTTTTTCTTAAAACTGGGAAATTTTATTTAGTACTACCAAATTTTATTTTTTGGGGGGATATGCAGAATAGTTCGTTAACTACAAATGAGGACATATTTTTACTAAAATAATATTTCTTGAAAAAAGTTCGAATATTCATATATTTATGAAATTTAAACATATGCGGTGGACACCCAACATAGACATAAGGAAATTATGAACTAATAATGGAAAGCATGATTTTTAGGAAATTTTAACTAAAAATAATCATGAATCCTTATTTCGAGTCCATGAATTTGAACTCAAAATTAGGAAAACATACTAAAATCAAGGAAAAATTAACTATTTTCGGACTATGTTGTAGAGCCAAAAACACAAAAAATTCTGTGCTTTTTCGTTCCGCAATTTTTATTTTTTCGCAAATCGGTTCTTGCAGAAACTTAAATTTATGGAGAAACATTAAAAATGTTACGCCCGGAACGAGAGTCGAACCGACAACCTTATGATAGTGAGCCAGACACACTATATATCGAGCTACGAAACTCTTTTGGGATTGATATGAAAATGTCATTCATAACAAAATTTCTTCTTCGCCTATAAATATAGTATATGGCAACTCTATTTATCATTCAAGGATGGCAATCCTTTTATCAAATTCAAGTGTACATAACAGTACATTGTTTCGAAAATTTTTGGATATATAATTGTATATAAAAACAAATTTTTCATAAAAATTTAAGTGTCTACGTAGCTCAATTTGTAAACATGTGGCTCAGAAAACGGAAGGTTCTGGGATCGAATCGCATTCGGAGGTAAAATTTTATATACATAATGTTTAATAAAATATATTTCAATTCCTAAAATAAAGCAGAATAGAGAAATCCAAAGAGGAAGTGATAATAGAGAGATTCCAACATATAAAAAATGGAGGAGGAAAGTGATGAAGTAGGATCGAAAATCGCAAAAAATCATGGACAAAAAGTCCAAGACAAATTTTAATTTTTCTTTTCTTTTTGCATAAATTTAATTAAATTTTCCTAAATTTGAGTAAAAATTTACTTGCAATAAGGACAAAAGTATGCTGAATTTGCATAATTTCAAGTCAGAATTTGCTAGTATTGAGTTAATTTTCCCTAGTATAATTTCAATAGTTACTTAAAGGAAGTACGAGTTAACTAGAAATAAGTAACAATTATTTCATAATTGTGAGGAAATGTTTGAACTTGATATAAGGAAAAATAGCTTTAGCGAAATACGAAGTTCAATATTCCTACAGTTAAGTTCATTTTAACTTGCTCTAGGGTTCACTTTTTTTTGAGTGCGAGTAATAGAAATTATTTACAATACTAAGAAATTTCCCCTAAGTTTCTACATTACAGTTCTTCTTTGTCCGCTTTATTCTGCTCATCATTCTGCTTAGCCCTACTTAGCTTCCAATGTTCCTTAATAAGATCTGCAGCTTTTTCGGCAATCATGATGGTAGGGGCATTTGTATTACCACTAGTAATATACGGCATTATAGAGGCATCAACCACTCTTAAATTGCGCACACCTTTCACCTTCAGCTGAGGATCCACACAAGCCGATTCATCTGTAGTGGCTCCCATTTTAATCGTACCCACAGGATGATAGCAAGTTGTGGAGAAATAAGAAGCATAACAACGCCAATATTCGGGAGATTTAAAGGGGAATTTATCACATTCCTCAATGGGTATATGTACGATTTCCGCTTGATTTTCTTTAAAAGCTGATGTGGCCTCCAATCGGGTCATATAATCCAGGCCACGCATTAAAACCTGCAGATCGCCAGGCTCAGCAAAGTAACCTGAGTCTATAATTGGTGGTTCGCTGACCGAGGAAGATTTCAATTTAATGCTTCCTCTAGATTTGGGATGGGACACCAAAACAAAAGTGCTTATAACATCATAGCTGTCCACTTCTTTTCTTATGAATTGCTTGAAATCTTCCTTGATCGTTAAACCATTCATAAAGAGATCCATACCAAAGATATTACCTCTCCTAAAGGAGGTATGGTGCATTTCAATATCTGGATAAAGACTTGATGAGGCTGAGGGGTCAGTTTGTAAAAATGCGGTCACAGCAGCCGTTCCCAAAGAGCTGAGAGGTCCTTTTCGATGTATCAAATATTGATAGATGTCATCGAGAGCCGATATGGGGTCAGCGGGAGGAGCAGGTACTCGTATGAAAACAAGAGCTAAAACATGATCTTGTAGATTTTTTCCCACCGGTAAATTATGTATGACAGGAATATTCAAAGGCTTTAGAACTTGCTCAGGCCCTACACCGGACAGCATTAAGAGTTTCGTAGAATCTATGGATCCTGCAGAAAGTATGGCCTCACGCCCTACTCGGACTTTGGCAGGTATTGTTTGTCTTAGCACAAACTCTATGGATGTCACACGTTCGTTTTGCTCATTGAAGTTAATTTTAGTCACTTGAGCATTTTTGATTACCTTCAAATTGGATCTTTGTCGAACTTTACCCAAATAACTCTTACCGGTGCTGCCTCGAAGACCATTAATCACACTACCTTTGATGTGAGCATAGCCTATATAACTACCTTCAACAAAATCTTCTACCTTTGGTACTCCCAACTCCCCGGAAGCTTTGAATAATAAATCCACCAAATGTTGATCATATTGCGGGAACTCATTAAGGTTAACATAACCCTGGGGATGGGTGGCATTGCCTTGAGATTGTTCGAATTTTTGGAAATAGGGCCAGACCTGATCATAGCACCAGCCTTCATTGCCCTCAGAACACCAGCGATCATAGTCCTTGCGATTTCCTCGCACATAAAGCATGGCATTTATGGCTCCAGTGCCACCAATGCCACGACCTCGAGGCCAATGACATTGCTCATTTTCAAAGGCTTTGCAAGAATGACCGTTGGCTTCTGGATAATAGGAATAGCTAGAGTTTGTATGTTGAACAGCGTATAATAAAGCAGGGGTCTAAAGGAAATGGAAAAAGTAATAAATTAAAAAAAAACACATTGCTTAAGTCCTAATAACTAACCTCCGATTCAGCAGATGGATCTCCTCCGGCCTCCAGAACCAGAACATTCCATTCGGGATTCTCACTGAAACGACTGGCCAACACAGAACCTGCCGAACCAGCGCCAATTATCACAAAATCATAAGTCTGTAAACCGTTTTGCAAAAACTCTTCGGCATAGTCCTCGGGCCAAGTTTCCTTTTTTGAAATACTGCATTGTCCTTCCAATATACGCTCCACCAATAAGGTAACCAAGGCATTGACAGTGCCCACGCTGGGTACGCCACACTGAGCGGGAAATGTAGCCGCTGCCAGAATTCCAGACATCTTTTCGCAAAGCCGCACAAGTATCAACTGTTGGCCTGGCCAACATAAAAATTAAAATTTTGTTGAAGAACCACCTCGGCTACGATAAGGCTTTTGAAAATTTCGTCATTATTTTATTGTGACATTCGTTGGCACTAGTTTCATATTTTATTATTGAGTCCATATGACCGTGAATAGTTTCGCTATTTTTATAGATAAACTAATAAAACAAGAACAGCATAAAATAGGCCTGAGGCCTACTAACAAATCTAGATCTTTAATATGTTTCTGGTACAGAAATGTGATAGGTTCACAGTAGGGGAAATTTCAAAAACATTATAATAAATCTATCCATACTTAATGTGTCAATCGTTGGCATTAAACCTTTAACCTTGGACCTCCTATAGCATTCAGGCACGGAACTGCAGAGCCTCAGAGTTAGTTCCGCTTGATGGGGTTTATGCAATTTTTAAATGAGAGTAGCTTTTTCGTTTTTAAAGCAATATATGTGAAGGTTTGGTTAAATACCCAGCGTTACCCCATAAAATCGTCTATATGCTCCAGTTATTTAATTCCTTAGTGCTAGTTGGATGCCATATTAAATACCAGAATTTCGCAATTCTCCTAAGATTGACCACTTCCAGAAGGAAAAGTGCACCCAGTATCTGGTTTCTTCTATTCCATAGTATAGGACATTGTGATATGCAATAAAAAAAACTACCTTCCACTGCTCTGTAGTGCAGATAACCGTACAAGGCTAGTAATAGTATCATGCCTAGAAATATGTGGCGGTAGTTCTCTTATAGCGCCAAACGGCAGATGATCACTTAGGTTAGGTTAGATACTCAGCGTCAACTGGGATCCCCATAAAATCGTATATATGCTCTGGTTAATTAATTCCTCAGAGCTAGTTGGATGCCATAATAAATGCCAGAATTTCGCAAGGGTGTATTCCCCTAAGATTGACCAGTTACTTCTACTCCATAGTGTAGGACCTTGCGATAGGAAATTAAAACTATTGTCCGCTGCTCTGTAGTGCAGATAACCGTACAAGGCTAGTAATAGTATCATGCCTAGAAATATGTGACGGTAGTTCTCTTATAGCACCAAACGGCAGATGATCACTAGTCAGAAACTGTGTTTCATGCTGATGTGGCCTTGCCGCAACTCGAAACACAACAGCGCCCTGATGTCGCTAACAAGGCTGTAGAGCAGGTGATCTTTTAAGGCTTCGGAAACTGGAATACATATGTGGAAAAATTGGTCACCAATATGTAATACAATACTTTCATTTGAAAGGTTTCAGTCCAACCAAAAAACCGAGCTAGATTCTACTTTGGGGTAGTCTACTCCTTCGTTGTCAACTATAAAATATTGGGCGGCAGAATTTAAACGGAGCCGTACGAGCTGCCAAGACGAACACCGTAGTGGTTGACAAATTGCGGTGTCCACGCCAGAAATGGTAGAAAAATCCACAAAATGGTATTGGATGACTGTTGGTTTTGAGAGTCCATGAGCTAGCTGATGTCATAGGCATTTCAAAAAGTGATATACATCGCATATTGACGGAAAATTTGATGATGAGAAAGCTGTGCGCAAGATGGGTGCCGCGTTTGCTCACAATCAAGAAAATGCACCCGTTCACACAACCACTATTGCGATGTCGAAAATCAATTTATTAAAGTTCGAATTGCTTCAGCACGCACCTTATTCGCCAGATTTAGGAATTATTTTTTGTTTCTAACCTTCAACCTAACATTCAAACCGCTGCTTATGGCCCATCTAGCCAACTTGTTCGGAGCCACCTGTAGAATGTCTTTGAGGACGTTTTCGAATTTGCCACTCACTGCGATTGCCACGTCGTCCGCAATGCGACGACCTTGCAGCCACAACGTTCTAGATCTAGCAGAATTTTATTCACCGCTAGGTTCTAAATTAGGTGGAGACAGTACTCCTCCTTATGGGGTCCCTCTGTTTATAAACCTTGTTAGAGTTGTGGATCCAAGACACGCTGTTATGCGTCTTCTGTTGAGCAGGCTGTGTATAAGTCTACTCAAGCTAGAGTTTACCTTAAGATGTGATAGTGCCGCAATTACCGCATCTGAGTGAGTATTGTTAAAAGCCACTTCTATGTCAAGAAATGCCACCATGGTGAATTCCTTGAAATGCAGGGAATTCACCATGGTTCGTGCAGGGCTGATTCTGTAGACTTCCCCTTATTGTAAGAATGTTGGTTCCTCTACTGGAGTTTTGTGTCCAGGTTTCCCCTAATGAAATAATCTAAAAGTCTTTCCAGACCTTTCAATAGGAAGGAGGATAGGCTAATTGGTCTGAAGTCTTTTGGCCCCGCTTTGGGTATGAATACCACTTTGATATCCCTCCATTGATACGGAATGTATGAAAGCCTGATACAGCCTACATAAATTTTCTCCAGCCAGGGGATAATGTACTTCGACATTTTCTGCATTTCTGCTGGAGTGATGCCGTCTGGCCCAGGTGACTTGAAGGGCTCAAAGCTATTAGTAGCCCAGCTTATTCTGGATCTCTCAGTCAACAACCTAGGTACGCTTGAAGTCCACTCGCCCTCTTGTTGGTCCAGCTGATCCTCTGGTTCTGGTTAGAGAGTTCCCCGGGAAATGTGTGTCGAGCAGTACATTGAACGACTGCTCGCTGTTTTTGGTCTAGTTATTTGCCTCATCCTGTAAATATACCACGGTGCAGGGTCAAGCAGATAATATCTTCCTCAGCTTAGCGGTGTCGGAGACCTTTTCCTCTTCGCCTTAGAAGGTATTCCAAGAGCGTCTTTGCGCCTTCCTAAGCTCCTTCTTATAGATCTTGAGTTGCTCTTTATAGGCATCCCAATCATTAGCGACACCAGTAGATTTAGCCTTGTTGAATAGCTTTTTGCTGGTCTTTTTCATAGCCGTTAGCTCAGAAGTCCACCATTGGGGTTTAGTTTTACCCTTGTACCATGTTTTTGGAAAGGCTTCTTCAAAGGAACTATTGAATGATATGGTGATATGCTCGACCAGATTATCCAGACCGGCTTTGTCATTGGGTTCGTAAAGAAGATTCGAGTTGAGGACTTTCATGAATATAATGGTGATCTGAGAATCAGAGGTCGTCCAGTACATTCCACCCAATAATTTTGTCTGACAGCCGGTCAGTAGCAAACGTTACGTCGAGTACTTTTTATTTGTCTTTTATTGTAAAGGTCGGTTTATTACCTATGTTACAAATACTTAGGTTGGTAGTTAGAATAAAGTCAAGAAGCGAATCACCCCTATTGTTTATATCCGTACTACCCCAGATAGTATGATGAGCGTTCGTGTCTCCACCAATAATCAGCTCGACCCCGTCAGACGTTGCTTTTTCTACTACTTCCCTAAATAGAGCAGTCGGTACTACAGCTTCATAACACAAGTAACTGGATACCAGCCAATATATGCGATTACCGATCTCTAGACTAGCATATGTTTGGTCTTTACCACTTAAATTAGCCAGGAGAAAGATACTTAGATCTTTCCTGACCAAAATGCAGGTTCTTGGTGGGCCTTCACAGTTGGCCACAAGCAGTTTAAAGTTTGGTGTCCTGATACCGCACACCCTTCCTCCCACTGCGTAGGGCTCCTGTATCAGGACGATAACAATTGCACCTGTGGACAGGCGCAGCAATAGAGCCGCTGAGGCTGGAGGTTAATCTGAAGAATTTTTACCATCATTGGTAATTAACAGATTAACATCCACCCTGACAAGGGTGTTGTCGAACACTTCGTCCGTATCATCGAAAAGCGTGTCCCCGCCAGATGCGTCAAAGAGTCCGGAGACTCCTCTCAGGCCCTCTGTGTCAGAAGTAGAGCTGTCGTCCTCAGAGAAGGACGTTACAAATCTTCTGTTAGAGTTGGAGTCACCAGAAATAATGGGCGTTTGTACCTCCGCACTTCCAGAAAGCTGTGTATCAACCACGGTGGACGACTCACCTTCCGCAGTGGTAGCTATATCCTGCTTGTATACCTCCAAGACTATAGTCTCGAAGCCACATTCTAGGGTTGCACTTGCACGTTGTATATGGGAGGTGGATTCAGCGTTATCCGGCATCCGCCTCACCCACCTTCCTGTTTCTCCAATTATTTGGCGGGCAGACCAGGATTGGAATCTTTTATTATATCTAATATGTCAGCCGGGTTGGAGGACTCTTCTGTAACCCACGTGATGACTCTAGGGTCACTAGGGATGTTGTTTATTTCGACAACATACAATCGGGCACCCGGCCACACCTCACCCGCTCGACTCAGAGCAGCCTTATACAGGTCTACTGATCTGGCATCACCGAAATATAAGAGCTTTACTCTTATATTTTACTCAGAATGGTGGTTTGCCCGGCATTTATCTACGGACGTTGAGGTAATGAGCCATAATGGCTCATTGCACATGGCTCCATTTGTCCTTGAGAATGGATCCATCCTCACTACTTCTGTCTATAACAGCCATCACTAGACTCGCCTTCGCCACAGCCCGATTAAAAAACGGTAGATTTATTCCCATTTTTTCGAAAATTCCCCCACTGTGTTCTCTATTTACTTGCATTGTTGTTTAGTTATTTTCTTATCAGCTAGTCATTTCATTTATTCGACAATTACCATACAAATCAGATTCTTATCAATTACGCTTATCATATTAAAAAAAATTACAAAACCGAATCTTATCTCTAGCATAAAAATAACAAAGCAATAGCAAGTTCAGCACTGACATTTTGAAATAATAAGTATAATTATTGCAATCATATTGAAGTAAATAATCTTCATAATCTTAATCTACTACAACAAAAAACTTAACCAAAAAAACATTATCCGTTGAATATCTATGCTTCGACCCTACAATTCCACTTTGTTAAACTTGAGCTTATCGTCATTCCCCTCAGTCTCAGTATGTGCTTCCCTTTCGTCCTTGATAAGATCTGCCGCCTTCTCGGCAATCATAATTGTAGGAGCATTTGTATTACCACTTGATATATAAGGCATTATGGAGGCATCAACCACTCTTAAGTTGTCTAAACCTTTCAACTTTAGATGAGGATCCACACAGGCTGATTTATCTGCCTTGGCTCCCATTTTAACCGTACCCACGGGATGATAGCAGGTGGTTGAAAAGTAAGAAGCATAACAACGCCAATATTCCTGTGATTTGAATGGGAATTTATCACACTCATTAATGGGTATGTGAATAATTTCCGCTTGTTTCTCTCGAAAGGCTGAAGTGGCTGACACTCGGTTTATATAATTCAGGCCACGCAATAAAACCTCCATATCTTGGGGATCTTCAAAGTAAGCTGCATCAATTATTGGCGCATCTGTTGCCAAAGAGGATTTCAATTTAATGCTGCCTCTAGATTTGGGATGAGCCACCAAGACAAAAACGGCAATAATGTCATAATTTTCAATTTCCTTTCTTAGGAATTGCTTAAATTCTTCCTTGGCTGTTATACCATTCAGATACAAATCAAGACCCAAAACATTACCTCTTCTAAATGAGACATGATGCAGTTCAACATCTGGATAAAGACTAGACTCGGCTAGAGGATCTGTCTGTAAAAAGCCTATCAAGGGAGCCGTTCCAATGGAGCTAAGCGGACCTTTTTGATGTATTAGAAATTGATAGATAGCATCAAGAGACGATTTGTGGTCTACCGGAGGTGCGGGTACTCGTAGGAACACAAGACCCAGAACATGATCTTGTAGATTTTCACCCACCGGCAAATTATGTATGACAGGAATTTGCAAAGTCTTTAGCATAGGTTCGGGACCTACACCCGATAACATTAAAAGTTTTGCCGAATCTATGGATCCTGCTGAAAGTATGGCCTCACGTCCTACATTGACTTTCACAGGTTTGGATTGCCTTAAAACAAATTCGATTGATGTCACTCGATCGCCTTGTTCGTTGAAATTCAGTTTTGTCACTTGAGCATTTTTAATCACCTTCAAATTGGGTCTTTTGCTTACTTTAGCCAAGTGTCCTTTTCCGGTGCTGCCACGAATACCATTGATCACGGTACCCTTGGTAAACGAATAACCTATATAACTTCCTTCAACAAAATCCTCCACTTTTGGTACACCCAATTCTCCAGAGGCTTTAAACAATAAATCCACCAGATCTTGATCATATTGCTCAAACTCATTGAGAGTAACATAACCCTGCGGATGGCTGGCAGTGCCTTGAGGTTTAACAGATTTTTGGAAATAAGGCCAGACCTGATCGTAGCACCAGCCTTCGCTACCGGCTGCACACCAGCGATCATATTCCGCACGATTACCTCTAACATAGAGCATGGCATTAATGGCTCCAGAGCCACCAATATTTCTGCCACGAGGCCAATGACACTGCTCATTTTCAAAGGCTTTGCAGGAACGACCATTAGGTTCAGGGAAATAAGCAAAGGTTGCTGCAGAATGTTGAATGCCGAAAAATACTCCGGGAACCTAAATAAATATATATATATATATATATTAAGCATTCATTGCAAATACAAATGTAAAATCATAGTAACCTCCGACTCTGGAGGTGGATCTCCTCCAGCCTCTAAAACCAAAACCCGCCAATTGGGATTTTCACTTAAACGACTGGCCACCACGGAACCTGCCGATCCCGCTCCGATGACCACAAAATCATAGGTTTGCAAACCATTTTGCAAAAATTCCTCCGCATAATCCTCGGGCCAAGATTCCGCTTTTGAGATATTACATTGAGCTGCTAAAATTCCCTCCACCAATACAGTGACCAAGGCATTGACGGTGCCCACACTCGGTATGCCACACTGAGCGGGAAAAGTAGCCGCTGTTGCCATTCCTGACATCTGTACGCTGAGCAATGCAAACAATAACTGATGTCCCAACAAGTTTGGCATTTTAAATAAGACTGCACTGCCTCAAACAAAGCGATAAGGCATTCGCTCTTTGGTTCACCGAAGCAAAGACACACGAAGAAAAATGTTGATTGAAATGAGATAATTTACTGCAGTCATGAACCTCGTACAAAGCCTTCAAATGAAATCAAATACTTTTTTTATATGTAAACATTTCTTTTTTAATTTTTTTCTTTATCCTACAATTTTCTAAAAATATTTTGCATAAGAAGGCTTTTAATTTGCTGAGCATATTGAAGTGATTCGCCTCAAAAATTGATTAAAAAAATTAGTCTTGTTTTTGATTTTTTTTTGTTTTATTCGATCTGCTTTCATAGTACATATTTTGTTTTTGCACTTAGTAAGAAGGCTCAAGATCGCAAATGTTCTCGTCCAATGTTACTTGAGCTGTGCGAATATATTCTATCACAATGGAAGTTTGGTAGCTCCCAAAACAGATCTGTCTATCCAACCATTACAACCACCCCCAATACATGTCACTATACTTCTTCTTTAATTTTTAACAAAGTTGTTTTCAAATAGTGAAAACAACAAAAACGATCTTGAGCATAACTAAGTGCAAAAACAATATATGTATGAATTAAAAAATGAGTTTAATGTTTCTACCTTATCGACTTGCCGAAAAGTCAGCCCGGTTTTGGCTGGGAAAGCCTTTGTGGAGGCATTTTATTTATTAAGAAACTGCAATACAAGGTAAATATATATTCTAGTTATATATTGTAGTTATACTGTTCAGGGATAAGCCGCAAGTCAAAGGCTAGCTAGATTTTACTGCCAAGCACCTCCGGTGGGAATCGAACATACAACGCCCAAACTGAGAGTTGAAGTCTCTACCAACTCACCCACCGATGTACTCATGGACGTTTCATATTATGGTTGGCCTGATAACAAAGACCACTTGGCTAGATTACTCAGCAACAGACTAGAACCTCTAGTGGGAATCGAACCTACGACCCTCACACTAATAGTTGAGCTCACTACCAATTCCCCTAGCAGAGTGCTTACAGACCTTACATATTTTGACTAGTAATGGTTGAACCGTCCAGCAAAGACCACTTGCTAGATTACTCAGCAACAGACTAGAACCTTTCGTGGGAATGGAACCTACGACCCTCACACTGATAGTTGAGCTCATTACCAATTCCCCTACCAGAGTGCTCACAGACCTTACATATAATGAATTGAACCCAAGACCATCACACTGATAGTTGAGCCGGTTCTCCTACCAGAGCACTCACAGACACTGTATGCATATCATAAGTAGTAAGCAAATGGTTTAACCGCGCAACAAAGTCCATATGGCAAGATTTCACAGAAACATGACAGAACCTCCGGTGGGAATCGAACCTACGACATTCACATTGATAGTTGTGTTAACTATCAACTCTTATATCAGAATGTTCACAGACATTATATATTATGAGTAGTTAGCGGATGGTTAACCGGTGTAACAATGACCTCGTGACTATATTTCTCAGCGACAGGTCAGATGCAGTAGTGGGAATAAAACTTACAACCCTTACATAAAAAGCTAACAACTCTCTTCCCAGAGCGCACGCAGAAAAAAAATGGTCACCGTATATATATATATACAATACTTTAATTTGAAAGGTCTCAGTCCAACCAATATTAAAACCGAGCTAGAATATACTTTGGAGGAGTCTACTCCTTCGTTTGTAATAATAAATATTGGGTGGCAGAGTTTGAACGGGGCCCACGAGCACCCAGGAAGAAAACCGTAGTGGTCGACGATCATCCAATACCACAAAATGGTATTGGATGATCGTCGGTTGAAATTTGGATGTTGAGAAAGCTGTGCGTTAGATGGGTGCAGCGTTTGCTCACAATCAGTTCGCCAAAATTGATAAAATGGCTCGGCTAGGCAGTTCCTCCTCATACTATAAACAGGGCAAACCTTTCTCATCACTGGGCTTATTTGGAAAGAAAGATATCTTTTTTACTCCTTTCAGACGTTTAATAGATGATCATTAGTTCACCTTTAGAAATCTGCCCTGTAAACATTTCAACGATAGAATATGAGTACCTGTTACCAGATCCGAACCTTGGAGAGGGAATGAGGCCTTTCACTACGCAAATATATCAAGTCGGTCTAGGCAGAATCTTCAGATCTTTAACTAGAGCGAAAGAAAGACCTCTCCCCAGGCAATCAACAGAAATTTGTAGCTCAACTCTAGAAGTCGGTCTAGACAAAAGTTCCTCCATGAAAAATCTCTTCTAGCATTGAACGATTTTAAGTAAAGTCAAGGGGTCTATCTAGAGATTTCTTAGACTTTCATTCATCAGATGGATAACTACGAATGTAGATCTTGCGAAATATTGAATTGCTCTCCTGTAAACATTGAAAGGGAGGTCGTTCAATTCAGGGAAAACGGAAATCATTATTTAAGTTCAAGTCAAGGAATATACTCTTTTTACTTTTCATACCAGTGGGCTATTTAGAAAGAAAGATCTCTCTTTTCAGAAATTCAATAAACTGCAGAAGTCTTTCCTGTCAAGGTTGCCAGATAAGAACGTTGCATAGGCACTTCCCCATTTCCTTAACAGGAGAGAAACTCTCGAAGTCTGTCCGGACTAGAGTTCATCCAATAAAAAAATCTCTTCTATCGTTAAAGTGACTAAAACGATTTTGGAACAAGCCAGGGAGACTATAGATTTTGTATACTCTCACTCACCATATTGATACTCGTATCTACAGTAAGTCTTTAGAAATATTTAATTGCTCTGCTCTAAACACTGACGGATGGTCTTTCAGTTCAAGAAAAACAAAAAATATTGCCTAAGTTCAAATCAAAGAGTATATTTAGACTACCCGAGAGAATTTTTTCTCTCTAGTGGATTATTTGGAAAGATCCTTCTTTCAGAAGTTCAATAAATAGTCATTGGTTCAACTGCAGAATTTCGTCCGGTCAACATTTCAACCGCAGAATATCTGTTGCTAGATTTGAACTTTAGGAAGGAAGTAGTAGAAGAAATTTAAAGTGCTTCCATTACACTCGTAACAGGTGGCGCAAAAGTAACCTTTCGATGTTATGTTAGACGCGACTGGCGATCAGCAGCTAACAGCTGATGCACCGTCAGGACTTTGTACGGAAACATCTTCAAATCTTGTACCAAAATTCGCTGTAGAGACCGTCGACTGATACCCATTTGCGTGGCACGTCGTCTGGTCGATGTCGACGGCGCTTCCATGACATCCTCGGCTACAGCAGCAATATTCTCTGCAGAACGGCTACTCCGGGGTCTGCCACGCCTGGCAGCATCTCGTGTTGTGCCAGTCTCTTCGAGGCGAGCGGCTAAACGTCGCAGTGTTTCACCAGTAGGCGTTGGACGGCCAGGAAATCTGCGACGAAATTCACGTTGTGCCAAAGTCACCGACCGATTATTGGTCAAATAAATAGTCAGAAATATTTCGCGTTCTGGAGCAGTGTAGCGTAATATTGTTTATTAACGTGTATTTCGCATGTGTTTACTACACAAATGTCAAAACAGAACTGACATTAGGGGTCAATCGCAAAATTTATAGCATTTTCTGATAGGAGGATTACTTTTGCGCCACCTTGTATATTTTGCAGATGCCCATCCCCAGTCGATTCCACACCACATCGTTCCTAGAGATATATATATAGAAATTCTCCCCATAAATATGGAGAGCTGATTTTTAACTCAACTCTGGGGCAAGGGAACTGTTAATGTTGATAGTTGAGCTATCTACGAAGTCACCTACCTCAGGTATTTATACTATGGTTAGATAGAGTATGGTTAAGCTAGGTGATACCACTCGTATTTCGCTCTGACAGTTCAGAGCCTCTAGTGAGAACCGAATCAACGACACTGACGCTATTAGATGAGATCACTACAAACTCAACTGCTGTGGCGCTCATTGAAATTACAATTATGACTAGTGAGGGAACGGGTCTGCATATCTGCTCTATTAACCTGCCGAAAAGTAAATAACTTTCTTGGCGAATATTGAAGCATTTCAGATATTAATTAGGCAAGAAACTACTTCTTTGTTTCTCCCTTACCAACCTGGCGAAAGATAAACAAGTTGTTAGCAAATTAAACCTTATACGTCAGGCAGGGTGAAAGAGGACTTGTGGCTAGAGTTTGCAGCGACCGACTAGAATCTTTTATCTCAGCTAGCCTCAAGAAGTCTGTCCCAGTTAAAAGTGAAATTGTTAATTTCCTCAGCGATCTCATTCCTACCAAAATTTTTTTTCGAGTGTAGGCCAACGTAAATTTTTTTGCTACCAAGGGAAGCAAAAAAAGGAAAAATTGCAAACTTTAGGTGAGCGACGAATTTGCAAAACAAAACTATGGGTAATCTGGCATTATTTATTTGTTAACGATAATAAACGATATAACAACTGTATCACTCTTATCACAACTACTGAGATAAGATACAATAGTTTGGTCATGCAAATTTTGTTTTTGGGAACTCGAGTAAATTTTCCTATCATATTTTAATTGCCTGGTTCTTAGTACTCATCACGGTATTTAGTACTGACATAGATGACTTTTTAAAAATGAAGATATGAATTACCATATGACCCAGAATTAAACCACTCCTACCACTATTTTGAAATAAAGTTCGCTCGAGATATTGAAACTTCGTCTGTCCAGTCTAGGAATAGAGAGTAGAAAATAGCTTTCCAGATCAGAACTTTATGGAGGTAGAAAGCCTTTTTATAGGTTAGGTTGGGTGGTTAGGTTGAGGAGAGTCTCATGTCCATGGACAGACACTTAAGCCTGTGGTTCGGACTGTTGCGCGCTCCTTATTTATGATATTTTTATACCTCTCGAGTTACAAAAATTCGGTACTAGACACGAATTTTCTCATTATCCTCTAGTCATATCCTCTGAGATGAGTCAAGTCTGGTAAATATTAACTATATATACATATATATATATATATATCCTTCCCCCAAAATATAGACGAGAGATCTTTAGTTCAACTCAAAAATTCGACTCTTTCGCAGGATATGCCCACCTAATCCTTAACTAGAGAGGATGATCTATCGGGCTAAATAGAAGATCTTTAGGATTATCTACACCTTAGCTGTCGATAAGTTCCGCTGTCTACTCCTTAGTGGACTACTAGTTGGGTTACATACTCCTTTGTACACCACATGTTGGATTATCTACTCATTAGATTTCCTTATTAGAGGACCAATTGGGTTATCTACTCCCAAGTAGTGGGCAAGTTCTGTGATATACTTCACCTTAAAGGACCAGTTGCTTTATCTATTCATAGTATGTGGCCAGTTGAGTCCTCTACTCCTTAGTAGATAACTAGTTGCATTTTCTACTTCTTGGTGGACCAATTGAGTTATCTACGGCATAGCTGTCGAGTAAGAGTAAGAGTAGTTAATACATACTAATACCTAAACAAATAATAGGATCTTTAAAAATAACAATAATAGATATGCGGAGTAGTATGTCGTAAAATGAATTAAAAATAATATAAACAATAAATACATATGTATAAATATAAAAACAGAATAGCAAGAAGATTATAAATAAGAGTATATATGCTATGACTACTCGACAATAGTTTCGAGTAAGAATTTAGTATTTTTTTTTAATTCCAGCTCACTATCTTCACTAGTAATAAAAACTAGGAACACATAGTGGCTACTATTTTTTTTTCTTTTCTTTTTTTTCTCTCTTATTAGCCTAGCCCCTCTGTATTAGCCTAAGCATTTATGTATTTTTAGTAGTTATCTCAACTGTATTGTACTGTAATTTACTACATTGGCCATAAGGCTTCAAATTGTTTGAATAAATAAAAATAAATAAATAAATAAATAAATTGCGTTATCTACTCCATAGTAGACGACTAGTTGAGTTATCTACTCCTTATGAGACGACAAGTTGGGTTATTTACTTCTTAGTAGACGACAATTTAGGTTATATATTCCTTATCTAGAGATACTGTTAGTTTATCTACTGCCTCCAGTTTAGTTATCTACTATTTTGCAGAGTTATCTACTATATAATATACAACTTGGAATATCCACTCCTTAGCAGATGATAAGTTGGGTTATCTACTCCTTATTTGAGAACCATTTGGGTTATCTACTATTTAGTTGAACGCCAGCTGGTTAGTTTACTGCTAGTCGTCGTACGGGTCAGTTATCCACCCTTTGTAGAGGACCAGTTGGCTTATCTACTCCTTAGGACAAATAAAATTGGCTTATCTACTTCTTAGTAGAGGACCAGTTGGATTATCTACTCCATAATAGAAGACCAGTTGTGTTATCTACTAACCTATTAGAGGACCAGATTGGTTATTTACTATTAAGTTGTATGGCAGGTGGTTATTTTACTGCTTAGTAGACGTACGGGACAGTTATATACTCCTTATTAGGTGGCCAGTTGAGTTATCTACTCAAAAGTAGGGGACCAGTTGGGTTATCTACTCCATAATAGAAGACCAGTTGTGTTATCTACTACCCTATTGAAGGACCAGATGGGTTATCTACTTCTTAGTAGAGGACCATTTGGGTTATCTACTATTAAGTTATATAGCAGCTGGTTTGTTTACTGCTTAGTAGACGTACGGGACAGTTATATACTCCTTATTAGGTGGCCAGTTGAGTTATCTACTCCAAAGTAGAGGACCAGATGGGTTATCTACTCTTTAGCAGAGGACCCATTGGCTTATCTACTCCCTAGTAAAGCACCACTTGGTTTATATACTCCTTAGCAGAGCACCTGTTGGGATATCTAAAGCTTATTAAACGTTCAGGTGAGTTGTATAATCTTTAGTAGTCGGCTCAAGCAGTCTATCCAGACTTCAGTTCAGCCAGAATCCTCACTTGTGAGATCATTACGAAGATATATTGTGTTGAATTGGTAAAATCACTTCTGCAAATGAAGTGTTTAAAATTATTTAATTTCAAGTTAAGGTGTCTGTCCCTCATCAGTTCATGAAATGCCAAAATCATGGCTACAGTTTAAGCCAAGGATTCTCTCCACAGACCATGCTTTATTTAGGCGGTGCCGTGGAGTATTCTTTGTTTTTAGGTTTTTTAGTGAGTTAAAAGGCCAATTTTTACATTTTTCGATTCTGACCATAAAAGCAATACAAGAGGGCGACATTATTAAAATGCTGCTCTAAGTGTCAGTAATATAATATCCCTTGCCAGATCAGAACGTCAAGGGAGGAGTAAGACTTTGAAACGCTACCCTTACCTAATCCATATATCGACCATCGCTAGTATGTTCCTCAACAGATCGTTAAGCGGTATACTCGTATACAGAATTCCTCCCCCCTTATCATCTATCTAATATCCATAATCATCAAAGCATATTATATTTCTGACATTTTGTCTAAACGTCCGATGGCAGAAGTCAATAATTATATTGTCCGCCCTTTATTTTGAATCAAGAAATCGTTTCAGTAAGGAGTGCAGCCACAGAAACTCCCATAGCAACCGTAGGCACTTCCTCACCAAATCTTTATCTAGACAGAAATATCTGATTTGGGATTCTGAATTGGTCTGCTAAAAACATCGACAGGAAAGCTTTACTTCAACTCAACAAATGAAAGATTTACTTCAACTCGCAATTGATTCTACAGATAGAAATATAAAAGGAAACTTAACTTAAATAATGTAGTGGTGACAATTAGATAACATGAAAACAAGATATTCGTCTTATTTCCATTCTCTCCCAAAGTTTATTGCTCGGGGTATTATTTTTATCTAAGTAGCACGTGGACAGTAGATAGGGTCGATGCCCAACCAAGAAAAATAAGTTGCGTTTGTCACCCCCTAGATTTGAAGATTATTGAAAGACAATTTCAGAAATTTTTTTTTTAATTTTTTTGGTGCACCCTACATACCGCCCTTTTAGTTTTCTTTATCCTGTGTTGCTATTTGAAGTCCGATCGTAACGGGATGTATACCGTTGTTCACGTTTTGGAAAGGGCTATATTTCGTCCACTGGCCATTTTTGACTCCGAGGTCAAATTCGATAATTGACCTCTAATATCTCGTTTTCTACCCCCCTTGTTTTGGACTTATTTTGAAACGATAATAAAGGCAATTAAAAATAATTAAACTTTTGTCTTTAAAGTACTCAGTTTTATTCATAAACAAAAAAGTTACATAGGGTTTAAAATTGTAAAATATATGCTGGAGTCAAATTCGACTAGTTTCTTTTGACCTCGTTTTCTGTCTCTCTCTCACACACACATGAATAACCCAATGCCACAAACGCACAATCACTATGGCAGTTCGGTCCAGCATCAACAAATTAAATTTGCGGGATTCTCTAGCAAATGTTGAAGCTTTTTAAGGAAGAATAAAATCACTTTGTTTTCACATTCACCCTACACTCCACTAAAATAGTATTTTTGCCACTGACTCCATATTTATTATCCTATCTTTACGCATGATACCTCGTGGATCATCTCTATAAGGTCTACTTTTCTTCCATACGTCACTTTGGATTTTTTACCAGATTTTCTACTTTCACTATAAAGGGTGGCCCATTTAAAATTTGAATTACCGATTACCTTGCATTGTGATTTGAGTCCATTGGATTATTTTCGGTGGGAACCCATTAAGGATAAATGCTATGCAAGGCATCCAAAGACAATTGAAGCGTTGAAACATGAAAACTAATGATGATTTCGTTTGTGTAAAAAAATTTTAAAATTTTTCTACATTTTACACTAAAACCGCATTTTTAGATTAGTTTGTAAAAATGGTGCAGCCGTACGAACGGGTTTGTAAAATTATTACACTCCGCAAATGCGAAAATATCTATTTTCCACACTCAGCCCAGTCCACGATGTGGAGTGTTGCACCGTCAAAAACCAAACTTCAGAACCAAGCCTAATTGAAAGCGTACATGCTTAATGCACTATCAAATGGTTGCGCTATAATGTAGGAATGGGTTTTACTCACCGCACGATTTTTGTTCGATTGTTCGCATGCAAAATGCGAAATTAGCAGTATATGTATTGAAACGAAACGAAATCACCATAAGTTGCCATTGAAGAGATTCGACTCGAAGCAATAGAATATGTCCTGAAAAATTGGGATGAGGCGGATGAGGTACTGCCGAGCCAGTCTTGGTAGTCATATGAATGATTTTGTGTTGCATTATTAAATGAAAAAGTTCAACATTTCCATAAAAAAAAAGAAATTCGAAAAAACTATCAGTAAATTTTTTTTATAGCTGATTCAAATTTTAAATGTATTCATATGCAAATAAGTTATAGAGAATTATTAATAAAATCTTATAGACATGATTAATTTGTTTGAACACCATATTTAACTTACATACAAATGCCTTCCCATGCGTTTCAAAATAAGTGTTATTTACGGGGGTTGAATATCAAATAACTGAAGACACTAGTAAAAATTTACTTCGGATTCAAAACTGAAGTAAGGAAGAAGTGTTGTCGTTGTCAAGAGATGATCATCGACGTATCATACAAAAATATCATACTAGATTAAATCAGGAATTAGTGGAAAAAATACTATTTTGGTGGAGTGTAGGGTGAATGGGAAAACAAAGTGAATGTATTCTTATATTCTTCCTTAAAAAAGATTCAAAATTTGTTAGAGAATCCCGCAAATTTAATTTGTTGATGCTATAAAGAACCGCCATAGTCGTTGTGTGTTTGTGGCATTGGGTTATTCATGTGTCTGCGAGAGAGAGTGAGACAGAAACGAGACCAAAAGAAACTAGTCGAATTTGACCTCAGCATATATTTTACAATTTCAAACCCTATGTAACTTTTTTGTTTATGAATAAAACTGAGTACTTTAAAGACGAAAGTTTAATTGTTTTTAAATGCCTTTATTATCGTTTCAAAATAAGTCCAAATAAGGGGGGTAGAAAAAGAGATAACAGAGGTCAATTATCGAATTTGACCTCGGAGTCAAAAATGGCCATTGGACGAAATATAGCCTTTTCCAAAACGTGAACAACGGTATACATCCCGTTACGATCGGACTTCAAATAGCAACACAGGATAAAGAAAACTAAAAGGGCGGTATGTAGGGTGCACCAAAAAAATTAAAAAAAATTTTTCTGAAATTGTCTTCGAATAATCTTCAAATCTAGGGGGTGACAAACGCAACTTTTTTTTATGACCCTATCTAGTGGACAGGTGCTTCGAAAGAATGATATAACAAAAGAATGATATTACAATATGCTATATTTTTATTAGTAACTAATATTTAACTAAATTATCTGTCTTATCTTATTACAAAAATAAATCTAAATTGTAAACAGACATATATGTAAAGAGTGACTATATTTCTTACATAACATATGAGAGGCCTTTTCCGCTATCATTATTGTAGGGGAATTGCTATTTTACATGGTAACATATGGATCCGCGAATTTTTTACTCCCTTAACTTAACTCGGGGATCTTCAGGGTAGCCCAATTAAGGGAAATACTTATGGGAAAAGTATTTCAAATAATATCGCCAATATTCCAGAGACTTAAGACCAATTTATCATATTCCTGCATCATACTCCACATAAAAAATCATTTGAAAAATTATCTAGCAGAAAATCCCCCCAAAATACATAGGTACCATAATCTGTTTGTTGATCAGAAGCCTATCATCTTTATCGAGTCAACATCTCTTCAACATGATCTTTAGGGAAGAATATCTACCCCTTGGTATTTTGTTTGTAGATCCAAAGCCTATGCTCAACGTCACCACGACGTTGAAAAAAAATCTTCAGAAATTTATTTTGCCGAAGCTGCGGTGACGAGAAGGAAACTATAGTTTAGGTTGAAGGACACGTACGAGAGCGGTCTCAAAATTAGCCGATGTGGCAAGTTATCCTAGGCTACTCTTGAGCTTTCACTATGAATTTGTTTGGTTCAAGGGAAAGGTTTAGGAAAATCGTATCTTCTTCCTTGTATTCCCAGACTACATAGTCTTAGTGAAACTGTTATACAGGCTGCCACTCGAACCTACTCAATATCCCACCGAAATGTCACCTCACTCACCTTTGATAGTTTAAAGTCATTTGCCTATATGTTTCAGTTCTAAGGTCTCTTTGACGAGCGATTCATTGGGAGCATTCCCTCTAAAGCCGTGGGTAAACAGTTCCTCTTTTATGACATCATTTAACATGGAAACTTCTATTTCCAGTCGAATCAGTCGGTCTTTCTGTGTTTTCCAATTCGAAGACTAGTTTCACTTTTAAGATTTGTTCCACTTCCAAGACATCTCTGTCTAAAAATTCAGGATGAAAACTTCCCTTTCCAGTCGAATCAGTCGGCCTTTATGTGTTTTCCACTTCGTAGACTTTTTTGTCGATAATAGATCTGTCCCTCAAGCCCTGGACTCTGTATTCTACTTCTAAGACCTTATAGCTAGGAAATTTATCAAGAAGACTTCTCCTTGCAAAATTGCTAACTTTGCTGATATTTGCATCCGTCAACTCACATTGATTATTGATTCAAAGGAGGGCTTAGGAAAATGGTATCTTGTGCCATATGTTCCTAGACTACATAGTCTTAGTGAATCTGCCACTCGAAACTACTCAATACGCCTCCGCGTTATCACTTCTTCTTGGATAGTGAGTAATTTATTGGCAGAATTTCCTCTCAAGCCATGGAGTGTATGTTTCAAGAATTCTTCGTTGAGAAATTTTTCCCATTCCAGCAGAACATGTAGGTCTTTTGTGTATTCCAATTCGAAGACCTCTTTGTTGCATATCTATGATCTCCCTGTCAGGAAATTTGCCGAAAAAACTTCGCCTTCAAGCTGAATAAATCGGCCTTCTACATTGAATACTATACATACTATGAAGGCAACTTATGTAAAAGGAAGTTAGATTGATTCATGCCTAGATTAGTTTACCCGGAATATCTTGTTTTTATTTCTAATCAGTTGTTCAATTATGCCGCAATATAATAATGGACAAGACAACAGTTTAAAATTAGTTTTAGCAAATATTTTTTATTAAATAATCTTCTACCTTATTTTATTACAACCAACCAAACTCAAAACAATATAAGAGTCAGATCTTCACATTCAATTGCTATAGCCCTGGTATAATAGACCTGAATTTATTTGTCTGTCCAACATTCCTTAATCATATCAGATGCCTTTTCAGCTATCATTATGGTGGGAGCATTGGTATTGCCCGTGGTTACATAGGGCATAATGGAGGCATCCACAACCCTCAAATTTTGTACTCCCTTAACCTTCAGCTCTGGATCCACACAGGAGCTAGGATCTTCGCGGGCCCCCATTTTTACAGAACCCGATTGATGATAACAAGTACCGGACATGTATTTTGTATAACAACGCCAATATTCTGGGGATTTAAAGCAGAAACGATCACATTCCTTTAAAGGAATTTGCATAATTTCCATTTTATTTTCTCTAAACGATGTAGTGTTTTCCATAGCCACCATAAAATCAATGCCACCCAAGAGAATCTCTTGGTCTGGAGGCTGACTGAAATAGCCCGCATCCAATATGGGAGGATCCCGATAAGAGTTGGATTTTAGGCTAATTTTCCCTCGTGACTTGGGATGTGATTGTACCACAAAAACTCCTAATATAGTATATTTTTGAATTTCTTGTAAAAAGTAGGCTTTCACGTCATCCTTTAGCGTTAAACCATTTAGAAAAATGGCCATGGCGCCAACATTCCCTCTTCTTACGACAATGTGATGGAATTCTATATCAGGATAAAGGCTGGCCGTATGACGATCGACTTTAATGAATCCTACCGCAGAAGCAGTACCCGTGGCACTGAGGGGACCATCATTATAGAGTAAATACTGATAGGTAGCATTTAAGGCATCCAAGGGATTGGCAGGAGGAGCTGGTATGCGTAAGTACATGGTGACCACAACATGATCCTGAAGATTTTCACCCACCGGTAAATCATGTTGGAGAGGTATATTTAAAGGTTTTAAGACATCTGCAGGCCCCACCCCGGAAAGCATAAGTATTTTGGGAGAATCTATAGCGCCCGCCGAGACTATAGCTTCTCTGCGGATATTTACTCTCATGGGTATAACTTCTTTAAGAACAAATTCCACTGAGTTTACCCGTTGGCCAGTCGCATCAAAGTGTAGTTTGGTAACCTGGGCATTTTTGATTACCTTCAGGTTGGGCCTTTGGGAAACTTTAGCCAAATAACTTTTACCCGTCGATGATCTGCGGCCATTCTCCACAGTTCCTCGGATATAGGCATAACCCAAATAACTTCCCTCCACATAATCATCGACAATAGGTTGCTGCAGTTCCTGGGCTCCTTGGAATATTATAGATACTAAATCGTCGGCAAAGCGGCCAAAATGATTTAGGCTCACATAGCCCTTTGGGTGGCTGGCATTGCCTTGAGGTGTAGTGGATTTCTGGAAATAAGGCCAGACATCATCATAACACCAGCCCGTGCTGCCCTCGGAACACCAACGATCATAATCGTCACGCGTACCTCTTATATACAGCATGGCATTAATGGCTCCAGTGCCGCCAATAGTTTTGCCTCGAGGCCAGTGGCAGCGTTCATTTTGGGAAGCTTTACAGTAACGTTCTTTCGGTTCCACAAAATAACTATAGGAATGAGGAGTATGTTGCATGGCGAAAAATAAATCAGGAATCTGAAATTAACCAAAGTTTCGATGTACTTAGCTCTGCTTTATTCAATTAATCCTCTAACTCACCTCCGCTTCAGGTGGCGGATCTGCGCCAGCCTCCAAAACCAAAACATTCCAATTGGGATTTTCACTTAAACGACTTGCCACCACTGAACCTGCCGAACCAGCTCCTATGACTACAAAATCATAGCTCTCCAAACCATTTTGCAAAGCAGCTGCTGCATAGTCGGCAGGCCAGTTGCTAGGATGTGATACACTGCATTGACCCAAGAAAATGCCCTCCACCAGCAAAGAAACCAAAGTATTGACTGCCCCCACACTTGGTGTGGGACACTGAGCAAACAAGCCAGCGGTTGCACTTGTTTCCGACAGCAACATTTTTATGCAAAGAAATATAAATTCGTTAACTCTTATTTATATACACGTTTTAGGAAAATTATTGTTTTAGAATTGAGGTTTATGTTTTTTTGTATATTAAAAAAAAAAAACAAGTTTATTATTGCATTTTTTTATATTTAAAGTAAAAAAATAATCATCAGTGCATGTCGCAGAAATTTTTCTCTGCTGTCTTTAAACTAAGATTTATTTTCGAGTTTATGTCCAGGCTTTTTATTTGGATCACAAATTTGTGACACATCATTTTTGTATTGTAGCCGATCGTAAACAGGTCTGGCATACATGATAATGTTTTTGTATTTAAACTTGTATTGTTTAAATTTTGTACGGGTAATTTCTTTTATCATCAAATTGTAAGTCAAATGACAAGTAAAGATTTTGAAAGTGTAAAACGACATTTAAATACCCTTAATCAGATAATTAAGATATAATTTAATTGCTACTAACGAATTGATATAAATGATCACAGAAGAGCCGAAACGTAGTTCAGTAATATTGTAATGAATTGAGATTCTGCCCAGCTTTGCGACAGTAGATTTTCTGTGATGAATAAATTGTTACACTTTGAGGTCCTAAAAAATGCTAAAAGTGTACCAAAAAAATGTGTAGGTTTTTTAATAAAGCCGAAATGAGATTAGAACATCATTAGCCCGAAAAACTATACGGCAAATGATGTCATGGAATTTCCAGCAGAACTTTTACAAACTGAAGACAGTGCTTTCAAGACTCCTGCATTCAGCAGAATGCAGGAGTCTTGCACATATTTGTAGAAGTATCTTTTCAGTGATGTATAGTTTGTGGCACTTTAAGATTCTGAAAGATTCTAAAAATGTACCATAAAAATGTGCAGGGCTTTTAATATAGCGGAAATGAAACTACGACAGCATTAGCCCGAAAAACAAAAAAATATTCTGCACATATTGCCAATCGTCGCTTGTCAGTGATGTATAGTTTGTGATACTTTGAGCGCTTAAAAGATCCTAAAAGTGTACCACAAAGTTTTGTCTGCGACTTTTAATATAACCGAAATGAGATTAGGACAGCATTTGTCCAAGCAACAATATAGCACATTAAGCCGAAGTATTACCTGCAGAACTCTTAAAGTGAACGACTTTTTCATTTATTAGAATTAATTCATGCTTACAATATAAAAACAAGTAAGAAAGTTTCAGTCGGGTAAACCGACTAAGGTATACCCTCACTTTGTGAGTAATGTAATATTGAATATTACTCGAATTATTCTGTCAATTTGTTTGGGAGGTACCAGAAGGGGTTTATCAAATACACCTTTTTTTTTGCTGAACATTAGATACTTTAAATTCATTGCACTGTGCCGACTTATAAGCATTTATGTGCACTGGTATAAACGTTATGAGACATTAAATTGTGATATGATTTGGGCATTTTGTGTGGGAGGTACAAAAAGGGGCGTGGCAATAACGCCCATTTTTCACAGGGCTATAGACACTATAAAAACATTACACTGTACAAAATTTCAAGTATTTTTATACACTGGTTTTAATGTTATAAGCTGTTAACTTTTGGTGCAAAAAGGTACCTTTGTGTGGGAGGTACCAAAAGGGGCGTGACAACAACACCCATTTTTCCCTGGACTGTAGGCAATATAAAAGCATAATACTGTACAAAATTTCAAGTATTTTTATACACTGTTATTAATGTTATAAGCTGTTAACTTTTGGTACAAAATGGTGCATTTGTGTGGGAGGTACCAAAAGGGACGTGGCGACTTCGCCCATTTTTCTCGAGTTGATAACGACTAATAAGCTAATACTATGTGTGGAATTTCAAAAGATTCGAATAAGTAGTATAGCAGTTATTAAAGAATCAATAATTCACAACATTTTAACACTTTGTGGGGGAGGTACTAGAAGGAGTGGACCAATATGGCCCATCTTCGAACTTAGCCGGAGATAGAAAAAAATATTACCACATACCAAATTTGAGGTCAATCGGTTACTCCTTTCGAGAGTTATCGTGCGCACCAGCCAGCAGACAGACAGACAGACAGACAGACAGACGGACGGACATTGCTCATTCGACTTAAAATGACCCAAAACGGATTTCCTCCGAACATACTTGGGGTCTTAGGTCACTCCTTCGACGTGTTACACTTTTTTCCGTAGCAAATGATATATACCCTCGTCACACTAAAGTGAGGGTATAAAAATATCACCTGCACTAGGGTAGAGCAAAGGTACCATTAATTTTATCTTGAAGCAATCAAATAACTCTTAATGCTACTTTTTTTATTAAATATAATTCAGCGCTTCTCAAGGAAAGTAGCTTTTCAGTATGTATATTGCGCTCCACAAAAATCTAACAGGTGGCGCAAAAGTAATCCTCCTATCAGAAAATGCTATAAATTTTGCGAGGCCCCTAATGTCAGTTCTGTTTTGACATTTGTGTAGTAAACACATGCGAAATACACGTTAATAAACAATGTTACGCTACACTGCTCCAGAACGCGGATCCACAAGAAGAATCAAAGTTTTTAATTTTTTTTTTAAATTACAGCCAAAAAACATCGAAAGATTACTTTTGCGCCACCTGTTATATACTCGTTTGCTATAGCAGAAATGAGGCTAGAACTACCCAAGTTGGAAACACAACACATTAAATGATACCGAATATAATAAAATACAAGTTCCTGCATTCTGAAGGTTCATCGACAGAACTGCTTCATGCTGCAGAAAATGTGTTTAAATAAATAAATATTAAATATGTACCAGCTTTTAGGTAGAACGACGGCACCAATAGTTTGATGTTTAAGATAAATAAATCTCATTTGTATTTTTATTCTCTAAAATATGATTCTGAACATCTTTGGGAAAATAGCTTTTTACTGATATATACACTCATACCTCTTTATACGGCATAGATACGTTCCCAAATTTCGGCCGTAAAGCGAAACGCCGTAAAGCGAGGCAATACATTTCATACAAATCCATATTAACAGTAAGAGATCGGTTCCGATTTATTGAAAAAATAAAGTTTGAATTCACAGTGGAAGTAAAAATATGGCTTTTACATCGTGGTTTTAATTAAAATCAATATGTAAAGCAATAAAAACAAGTAAAGCATGAAAATAAAGTAGGTATGTATGTAATAACAAAAAAACCAAAACAATTCATATAGTGTGTATGAAAATATCTTAAATATGTAATAAGTTTAATTTAAATCAAGTTTTTCATGGAACAGCTTTAAAAAATTTGTCCAGTGTCTGTTGTTTAACATTTCTCTGATGTTCTTCTTGCAATTGAGTGTAGCAGAAAATAGTTTTTTCTATGTTTCGTGTAACTTCAGCACTTCGTTGTTCGTCGGGATCAAATTGAAGAAGAATTCGTGTCCCCTGTTCGAAATGATTAAGCGCTTCAGTCAACTGTTTGGATGTTAACTCCTTTGGTGTAGGAGTCACCCTTTCTGTGTCCTCAATATTATGACCTGATTCCAATTGCAATAGTTCTTCGTCTGTAAGCGGTTCACTCTCTGAATTCAGCAAATTGACAATATCACTTTCATTCAAATTTTCAAACCCGTTATTCACGGCTATACCTAATATGTTCTGGTAAATTTCAGAGACGGAAGCAATATCGATTTCAGATGTTACAACACACTCAGGCCAGACTGATTTCCAAGCCCTGTTTAGTGTTGTTGATTGTACCTCGTTCCAAGACTCACTAATATTTTTAATGGCATCCTTGATTGTATAATTTTTCCACACCTCTTTCATTGAAGATTTGTCATCGCTTTTGTTTATAACTTGCTGTAAAGTTCTTCGTAAGTAATATGCTTTAAAATTTGCAATGACTCCTTGATCCATAGGTTGAATAAGAGATGTAGTATTTTTCGGAAGATACTCAATTTGTACGTGCTCGCATATTTCGGATAAGTTAGCAGGATGTCCTGGAGCATTATCCATTAGGAGTAATGCCTTGTGACTTAAATTTTTTTTCTGCAAATAGGCTTTCACTTCTGGACAAAAATAATTTTTGAACCAATCCTCAAAAAGATATTTAGTCATCCAAGCCTTCTTGTTAGACTTCCATATAACAGGTAACTGCTTTTTGTCCAATCCTTTAAAAGCTCTCGGGTTTTCGGACATATAAACCAACAATGGTTTAAGTTTGAAGTCTCCAGAAGCATTACCACCGAGCAACAATGTGAGTCTTTCCTTGGACACCTTGTAACCAGATGCAGATTTTTCATCTCTTGAAATAAACGTTCGGTCCGGCATTCGCTTCCAGTACAACCCTGTCTCGTCAACATTAAAAACCTGTTCGGGACAATATCCTCCATTACGTATAATCTCTTTCAAAACTTCTGGATAATTTTTTGCTGCGATGGCATCGGCGCTAGCTGATTCTCCCCTTAGTTTAATGTTATGCAAATTGTGACGTTTCTTAAACTTTTCGAACCAACCCTTGCTAGCTACAAAAGTTAAATTTTGTGACGATTCATCGGGGTTTTCCCTCATTAAAGATTCAAAGATACTTTTAGCCTTTTGCTGAATAATGATCTGACTCATAGGAACATTTCTTTGGTGGTTATTCTCCATCCACAAATCTAGTAATCTTTCCATCTGCTCCATAATGCTACTTCTTTCACGGGTCCGTTTAGAACAGTAAGAGGTTTTAATTGACTGAGAATATGACTCGATTTTTTTCTTATTGTCGCGTATAGTTTGAACCGTCGATTTAGGTAATCCCAAAGCCGTACAGATGTAAGTAATCTTTTCACCATTGTCTAAACGACGCAAAACATTGAGCTTAGTTTCTAAAGTTACTGCTTTTCGTGCCCTTTTTTTAGTCTTCTCAATTTCCAAATTTGAAGTACGTTTCGTGGACATTTTTGCCTAATTTGATTTCCATAAACAAACACACATTATATTCGTATTTCCCATATCAACTACCATTAAATACATACCTATAATTTACTATGTATTATATATTCAAAAACTGAAAAAAGAATGTAGCTCGTGTTAGAAAAGCACGTCTGCTCACAATCATAACAAACACTTGACTGATATAACGAGAAGACTAACAAAGAATATTTACTCGCACTTGTGTATGAGTGTATGCATGCTTTTGTTTGTTTACAATTCATAGCAAAACGGTAAATTAACGATTTCTTCTGGCCGTATAACGAGGCACAAAGCGCCGTAAAGCGAAGGTGTTCCATAATTTAAACAGGCCGTTATAGAGAAATGCCGTAAAAAGAGGGGCCGTATAAAGAGGTATGAGTGTATTTGATGGTACTTTGAGCACTGTACCACAAAAATCTATTTAGCTTGTTTACTATAGCCGAAATGAGGCTACGATACCTTTAGTCAGAAACGAAACATATTTAATGCAGAACAGCTCATGTCTGAAGACAATAAGTTAACATTTTCTGTATTTACATACATGAATAAGCATCAACGGCAGAACTGCTTCAGGCTGCAGACAATGAGTTAAAGTATCGTTCATTTAGTATAATGATTTTAATACTTACCTGCAATTTGATAGTAAATCCCAATAAAATATTATTCTGCACCACTTTGGAAAATAAGCTATTCACTGATATATATGTAATTGAATTTTGAGCTCCTAAATTATTCCTAAAGTGTACCACAAAATGTATGTAGCTCGTTTGCTATAGTCGAAATAAAGCTAGGACGGCTTTAATATGAAACCTACAGAACTTTTTAATAAGTTACAAGCTAGATAATAAGTACAAAGTGAAGACAATAAGTTATAAGTTTCTGTATTAATATACATGGCGTGCTTAAGAAGTATCGTTGTCAGAACTGCTGCAGGTTGAAGACAATGTGTTAAAGTCTCCTTCATTTAGTAGAGTTATGTTAACACTTACCTGGGGTCTAATTACCGCATCCGTTTCGTATCGTAATCCGAATTTTCGAGAGCATAAAACGAGTAATTGGGAAATTATTTCTTCGCTTATTTTATATAAATAAGTTAGGAATCACCTTTGGAACGATATGCTGAAATTTCATCAATATCTGCACATACATTTTAGAGGTATTAGATCTCACGTAATCGAATTACGATACGAAACGGATGCGGGAATTAGGCCCCTGCATTTGGGTAGGGTGAATGTGCCAATAATTTGAAACAGAAACAAAATAATACTCAATGGGATTTTTTTCTCTAAAATACGTTTTTGCACATCTTTGGTAAAGCAGATTTTCACTGATAAACATTTTACTGCACTTTCAGCTGTTAAAATATCCCAACAATGTACCACAAAAATATATTAAGATCCTTTATTGAAATGAGACTGGGACAGCTTTAGTTGGAAACAAAACACATTTAATACAGAACTGCTCACGTCTGAAGACAACAAGTTAAGAGTTTCTGTATTAACATGAAGAAGGGTCAACGGCAGAACTGCTTGAGATTGCAGACAATGTGTTAAAGTATCTTTCATTTAGCAGAATGATTTTAATACTTACCTGAGTCTCAAAAATAGATCTCAGAGTTGTTTGCCGGAAATGTTTAAAAAAATTCACAAAATGGTATTGTATGGCCGTAGTTTGAAGGTTTGTGAGCTTGCTGAAGTCATAAGCATTATAAAAAGTGCTATACATCGCAAATTGACGGAAAATGTCATGATGAGAAAGTTCTGCGCAAGATGGGTGCCGCGTTTGCCTACAATCAAGACAATGCACCATTTCACACATCCACTATTGCGATGACCAAAATCAATGAATTATAGTTCGAATTGCTTCAGCAAGCTCCTTATTCGCCAGATTAAGGAGCAATGAAGAGGTGGAGGTTGCGGTAAAGGCTATTTTCAGGAGCCAGACAGTTCTTACTATAAACAGGGTATCGAATCTATTGAAAAACGCTGCAAAAAAAGTGTATCGAGCTAAAAGGAGATTATGTTGAGAAATAAAGAAAGAAATTCGCACATTTGTTGTGTTTTCTTTGTTAGGTCGGCTAATTTTGGGGCCGCCCTAGTACCTGCAACCAGATAGGCCGAAGGTGGCAATAAGTTAATGTAGCTCGTATGTAGCTGGTTTACTATAGCCTAAATGAGGCTATGGCAGCTTTAGCCGGAAACAAAACACATTAAATGATGTCTATAGACAATGAGTTAAAATCTTGTTGACTTAGCAGAATGATTTTAAAATTTACCTGTAGGTTAATGTAGCTTGTATGTAGCTCGTTTACGATAGCCGATATTAGGCTATAGCAGCTTTAGCCGGAAACAAAACATATTAAAGGATGACCTGCAGAAATGTTTAAGTCTGAAGTTAGAAGATCGTGCATCTAGATACACGCAAAGAAAAAATTCGTTTCTACGAAACGAAATATTAGACAACTACAATTCTCGTTTACAACGACTGAAATTTCTTTTGGTCAGAATATTTTTCTGTCACAACAAACGAAATTTCAGTTCCGGCAAACGAGAATTGTAGTTGTCTAATATTTCGTTTCGCAGAAACGAATTTTTTCTTTGGGTGTATATGAAGAGGTTCTATAAGATCATAGGCAGAACTGCTTCAGCCTAATGACAATGGTCAGAATATTTTTCTGTCACAACAAACGAAATTTCAGTTCCGGCAAACGAGAATTGTAGTTGTCTAATATTTCGTTTCGCAGAAACGAATTTTTTCTTTGCGTGTATATGAAGAGGTTCTATAAGATCATAGGCAGAACTGCTTCAGCCTAATGACAATGAGTTAAAATCCCGTTGACTTAGCAGAATGGTTTTAATATTTACCTGGAATTGGTAGGACTGGGAATAATTTGAAATAAAATATGATTCTGCACATCTTTGACAAAATAGCTTATCAATGATATATATTTGTTGCACATTGAGCTCCTAAAATATCCTTAAAGTGTACCACACAAAAATGTATGTAGCTCGTTTACTATAGCCGAAATGAGAATAGGACATCTTCAGCCGCTAACAAAACACTTTGACGCCAAAGGAGTACCTGCAGAACTGCTTACGTCTGAAGACAATGTTCCTGCATTTAGCAGAATAATTAAAACGAACAGAATAGAAAACAGAATTTGCGTAGGGTATTGGCTGCGTTAATTTCAAATTGCAACAATTATTCACATTCCATAAAATGCCGTATACTTATCGTGAATATTTTATGTTAAATTATAATTCGGATCACCTGTGATCTTGTCAAATTGTTAATGTTAAGTCATTAAACCCATGCTTTTGTCAGAGGGAAGTAATTAAATGTTCTGACAATATTTAACAAATAAAACTTTATAAAATAATAGTGAAGTCAATCAATCGTAAATCAAGCAATCAATTGTGCCATCGACTGAATAGATAATAAAAATAAATGCAATAAAGTAATGCTAAAATCGGGAATATATGATAGCCTCCACCAGCTTGTTAGAGCACTATAAACAGCAATATTGTCAAGTGCCGTTGGGTAATGGTTTACACAGATCATCATAAGGCAGATTCAAGATTTTGATTCTTTAAGTTACGTTAATATCTATTAACAACATGACTAAGCAGTTCAAAATCCACCTGCTTTTTGTAGCCGAGTCATGGAGGATCATTCCAGGGAACTGAAGTGCAGATGGATTATTCCAGGGAACTGTAGTGCAGATGAGCTGACAGGTCTAGGAATTACAAGTATCCAAGGTGCTGCCGGGGAACTGAAATAAAGCATCTATTAAGTCTTAAAGATGCTGAGGCACTAAACAAACTATTGAAAAAAAATATATGTGAGAATGACTCTAGAGACCGTCTTGAGAACATGACATGACATGACAGCATATGTTCTTAGACTATATAGTCTAATTAAGCCTGTCATACAGGCAGCTGCTCTAACCTAACCTAAGGTTGCCGCATACTCAATATTCCAATAGTGAAGTCATTTGTCAGTATGTTCCAGTTCTAATGCCTGTTTGTCGGGAGATCCATTGGGAGAACTGCCTCTGGACTTACAGCTGGTAATCATCTAAACTGCATTAACAAGGAAGATTGATTACTAATGACATGTAGTTAGTTTATTGTGATTTCGATACTTCTCCAAAATCTGATATAAACGTCCAGTTTTCGGGAAAGAGTAACGAAAATGTTGCAGAACTTTTTTGCAGAAACGAAACCGCCATAAGTTTACCTGCATTGCCATGTTTGTAAGCAAATAAGTTAATAGAAATGCTAAGGGTAATGAGTTATCATTACTAGGCAATGCAGATAAAAATGCTATGTGCGTAAAATTATTATCATTTGAAAAAGGCTATTGCAGGTCCAAATGCACTGGCTGCTCTGAATAGTAATGAATACGTTTAAAGAGATTTTATATTTATTTTTATTTCTAATCACGTGTTCAATGAACAAATTTTTATTAGCAAATATTTTTGTTATTACATTATATACGTTATCTTATTACAACCAATCAAACTCTAAACAATATATGGACGGAGATTTTACATTCGCTTGCTACAGATCTGTTAAAAATTGCAAAATTTATTTGTCTTTCCAACATTCCTTAATCATATCAGAGGCCTTTTCAGCTATCATTATGGTGGGTGCATTGGTATTGCCGGTGGTAACATAGGGCATAATGGAGGCATCCACAACCCGCAAATTTTGTACTCCCTTCACCTTCAGCTCAGGATCCACACAGGAGCTTGGATCTTCTCGGGCCCCCATTTTAACAGATCCCGCATAATGATAACCAGTATTGGACAAGTATTTTGTATAACAAAGCCAATATTCTGGGGACTTAAAGGTCAAACGGTCACATTCCTTTAGAGGAATATGCATAATTTCTATTTTATTTTCCCTGAACGATGTAGTGTTTTCCAAAGCCAGGGTATAATTAATGCCATCCAAGATAATATCTTGATCTGGAGGTTGGCTGAAATAACCCGCATCAATCACGGGTGGATCCCGATAAGAGTTGGATTTTAGACTAATTTTCCCCCTAGACTTGGGATGTGCTTGAAGCACAAACGCTCCTAAAATAGTATATTTTTGAATTTCTTGTAGGAAGTAGGCTTTCGAGTTATCATCTACGGTCAACCCATTTAGAAGAGTGGCCATGGCACCAACATTCCCTCTTCTCACGGCTGCGTGATGAAACTGTATATCAGGATAAAGGCTGGCCGTATGACGATCGGCTTTAATGTATGCTACCGCAGAAACAGTACCCGTGGCACTGAGGGGGCCATCATTATAGAGTAAATACTGATAGGTAGCATTTAAGACATCCAAGGGATTGGCAGGAGCAGCTGGTATGCGGAAAAAAATACCAACTACAACATGATCCTGAAGATTTTCACCCACGGGCAAATTATGTTATAGAGGTATATTTAAAGGTTTTAAGACATCTGCAGGCCCTACTCCGGAAAGCATAAGTATTTTGGGAGACTCTATAGCGCCAGCCGAAACTATAGCTTCTCTACGGACATTTACTCTCATGGGTATGGTTTCTTTGAGAACAAATTCCACTGAGGTAACCCGTTGGTCAGTCTTATCAAAGTGTAATTTGGTAACCTGGGCATTTTTGATCACCTTCAGATTGGACCTTTGGGAAACTTTAGCCAAATAACTTTTACCCGTCGACACTCTGCGGCCCTTTTCCACAGTTCCTCGAATATAGGCATAACCCAAATAGCTGCCCTCTACAAAATCATCGACAATAGGTAGCTGCAGTTCACGGGCTCCTTGGAATAGTATAGATACTAAATCGTCGTCAAAGCGGCCAAAATGATTTAGGCTCACATAGCCCTTTGGGTGGCTGGCATTGCCGTGAGGTGTGGTGGATTTCTGGAAATAAGGCCAGACTTCATCATAACACCAGCCCGTGCTGCCCTCCGAACACCAACGGTCATAATCATCACGAGTGCCTCTTACAAACAGCATGGTATTAATGGCTCCAGTACCGCCAATAGTATTGCCTCGAAGCCACTGGCAGCGACCATTTTTGGAAGCTTTACAGTAGCGTTCATTCGGTTCCACAAAGTAACTATAGGAATGGGGAGTATTTATCATGGCGAAAAATAAAGCGGGAATCTGAAATTAACAAAACGTTTTAATGTACTTAGCTGTGCCTTATTAAATTAATCCCCAAGTTCACCTCAGATTCTGGTGGCGGATCTGCGCCAGCCTCCAAAACCAAAACATTCCAATTAGGGTTTTCACTTAAACGACTCGCCACCACAGAACCGGCCGAACCAGCGCCTATGACCACAAAATCATAGCTCTCCAAACCATTTTGCAAAGCAGCTGCTGCATAGTCGGGAGGCCAATTACTCGGATGGGATATACTACATTGGCCCAAGAAGATGCTTTCCACCAGCAACGAAACCATAGTATTGACCGCCCCCACACTCGGTATGGGACACTGAGCATACAAGCCAGCGGCTGCACTTGTTTCCGACAGCAACATTTTTATACAAAGAAATGCAAATTCGTTAAGCTAAAATGATATATACGTTTTACAAAAAATATTCTTTATGAACTGCGGTTTATATTTTATTGTTTATTTAAAGAAAAAGGTTATTATTGCATTTTTCATATTGAAAGTAAAAAAAATAATCATCTGTACCTGCTGCAGTTTTTCTCTTTCTCCTTGAACTAAGATTTACTTTTGAGTTTATGTCCATGCATTTTTATTTAGATCACACATTTGTGAGGCATACTTTTTGTATTGTAGCCAACCGTAAACAGGTCTGGCAGTACATGATAATGGTTTTGTATTTAAACTTGTATTGTTTAAATTTTGAACGTGTAATTTCTTTTATCTTTAAATTGTAAGTCAAAACATAAGTAAAGATTTTGAAAGTGTAAAACGACATTTAATCGGACAATTAAGATATAATTTAATTGCTACTAACACATTGATATAAAGGATCAAAGAAAAGCCGAAACGTAGCTCAGTAATATTGTAATGACTTGATATTCTGCACAGCTTTGAGACAGTAGCTTTTCAGTGGTGTATAGTTTGTTACATTTTGAGGTGCTAAAAGATGCTTAAAGTGTACCACAACAATGTGCAGTGTTTTTACTATAGCCGAAATGAAAGTAGGACAAGGTATTTCCAGCAGAACTATTAGAAGCTGAAGACAGTGTTTTGAAGACTGCTGCATTTAGCAGAACTAAGGCCTGACCAGTGATTTCAATTTTACCTGCATTTGCGCAGAGCGTGTATACCATTAGTTTGACGTAGAATAATCATCTGCACATCTTCGATAAAGTCGATTTTAAGTGATGTATAGTTTGTTACACTTTGAGGTCCTAAAATATACTAAAAGTGTACCACAACAATGTGCTGGGCTTTTAATATATCGGAAAGGAAACTAGGCCAGCATTAGCCCGAAAAACAATACTGCAAGTGATGTCTAGGGATTTCTAGCAGAACTGTTAAAAGCTGCATTTAGCAGAACTAAGGCCTGACCAATGTTTTCAATTTTACCTGCATTTGCGCAAAGCGTGTATACCATTAGTTTGACGTAGAATAATCATCTGCACATCTTAGATAAAGTAGATTTAAAGTGAAGTATGGTTTGTTACCCTTTGAGGTCCTAAAAGTGTACCACAGGGCTTTTAATATATCCGAAATGAAAGTAGGACAGCATTACACCCAGAGAAAAAGCTTCATTCCATCAATGAAATTTTACATTGTATCAATGAAAAGTTACATTGTTTTTGAACCAATGTAAGGCTTCATTGATACAATGTAAAATGTTACATTGAACTAGTAAATGTTTCATAGAAATTTGTTACATTGATGTCATGAAATAATGTAACGAGTTTCATTAATGTAATGAATAAGTTGCATTAATGCAATGAAACGTTTCGTTGTTGTAATGAACATGTTTCATTGGTGCAATGAACATGGTTCATCGATGCAATGAACATGTTTCATCGATGCAATGGACATGTTTCATTGATTCATAGAACATGTTTCATTGATGCAATGAACATGTTTCATTGACGCAATGAACATGTTTCATTGATGCAATGAACATGTCTCATTAATGAAATGTAAATGTCTCATACCTTTGCTCTGAAATAAAATAGAAAATTAAACAAAATTCTTCGTTTTTTATTGCTATGTTTATTGTAGTACATCCCTGTTTGTTCATAACATTAAAATCATTTCAATCTGAAAATATAATATAATAGATAAATAAATAATTAAAATTGTGGGTTTTGAGAAATTTTAAAATAAAAAGACAACTGAAGTTGAGAAAATAAAAAATGAAACAAAAAAATTCACAATACAGTTTGTTCTTTTAAATTCGTTTTTAACTGCATGAATTCGTAAATACAATTTAAGTAAACACTTAAACCGCATTTTTACATACTTACTAATTGAAATCCATTCACTCGCTTGTAATGAGGCCAAAGTGACAAAGCTTCATTAATATTTTTGCGTTTGTGCATATTTTCGAAATTTGGAATAAGCAGTCCAGGCCAACCTAAAGTCATCTGCGGATAGATTTTCCCCAATTTCTAAACAAATAAAAATATTACAAATAGGAGTGAATGAAAATATGTTTAGGATATAACTTGGTAGAAAGTACTTACCTAGTGTTTTTGGAGTGTTTCATCGCTGACTTAGGATATGGTTCATGAAAATTGTTTGTTGTTGTGGCATTTAACATATATTTTCCAACTTCTGTTTTTTCGAACATGCCATTTCAAGCTTGACGTGTCTTTGTATGTACTTCCACAACATCTATAGTTGTCATTTTTTTTAAGAAAATTATATTATTTTAAGTGCTTAAATAGATTTCATTTCTTTCAAATTAAGTACCACACAAAAAACATTTCTCATTCAGTATTTGTTGACATTTTGTTTCACTTTTAATTTTTTCACTTTTGAATTTTTTTATTAACGCGCACAGCTACGTCCGTTTAATGTCTATTATAAACTAAATCAAAGGGCTGCTGCCAGCACTCATGCAACAATTGATTCTTCGCCACTGATTTGTTATGACTCGCCAAACACACACAAAAATAACTGGATATTTTTTTACGAAGAGTTTGCATGCATAGCAAAGGTTGGATTGTTGTTGTAACAGCAACAGCACACCTAATGCATTTAATATTTGTTTATCTATTGATGACAGTTGTGGCACAGTGGTTCAGAATAATTAATATCGTGCACTAAAAACTGTTTAATGTTCGAAATATATTGTGAATAGAATTCACGACAATAATCGATTAAAAAAAATTTGGTTTACAAATTCGTAAACGTAAACACAATGGATCATGAATACATAAAATTTGATAAAAATACGACCTTTTTGACAATTTTAAATTAATGTACACCGACTGCTGTTTGAATAATAATAATAATTGAATAAATATGTCAGTGCGATTATAAAAGTATAAAATTATTGCCAAAATGTCATGTTAATTGATAATACATCTAATAATATGAACACTTTGAAATTTTTAGTGAATCATATTATTACCAACAAACCACCTTCATTCGACGTTAATGCCACTGTGCGGTGTAGATTCATAGAATTCCGCCTCTCTCTCCTCTCAAACAAATGGAAGAAAACTACGCCGATCCATCGTTTTCTTTGAGCTTGCACGACTCTGATCCACACATCAACATATTACGTTTGTTACCACACAAACACATTTGTGAAGATATAGGCATGTACATATGTATGTAATGTGACAAACACTTTGTTAATATATTCACTGTTTAAATTCATTGCTGGAATGAAACTTTACATTTCTATCTATAAATTGTTACATTAATTTAATGCATCAGTTTCATGGACCTCTTTTTGAATAAAACTACTTCGTAAAGTATTGTTGTTTAATTAACTCCACTACATACTCCTAACATATAAAATGTTTATAAAATAGATTAAATATATACATAGAACATCAATATAAAGCTAATTTCATTGTTTATATTCTTCACCGTACCACTTCATTACAGCAATGAAACTTTTAAACTTCTATGAAATGTTACATTAATATAAAGAAACTGTTTCATAGACCTTTTTTGAGAATAAAAAGCACATAAAAAATAGTAAATCTGTGTGTGTAGTATTATTTTGTTTTATTAATGTTAAAATCTTTACACCACTGATAATTTTTTTGTTAATTTTATATAAGTCTTCCTTTTTTTATAAAATATAAACTTCATACCATCAATGTAAACCGTTTCATTCCATCAATGACACGTCATAAATTAGAAAAACGCTTTAAAGAAACATTTCATTCCCGTAATGGCATTTTCATTGCATCACTGAACATTTTCATTGTATCAATGTAAAATAATTAATGAAACGCGTTCATTGATGCTATGAAGCATTTTTTTTTCAGTGTAGCCCGAAAAACAATACGGCAAATGATGTCAAGAATTTCTAGCACAACTATTAAAATCTGAAGACAGTGCTTTCAAGACTCCTGCATTCAGTAGAACTAAGGCAGGAACAATGATTTAAATTTTAACTGACATTGAAATAAACATATAAATATCACAGAATTTTTTCAAATAATATTCTGCACTTCTTTGTGGCAGTAGCTTATCAGTGATATATAGTTTGTGGGACTTTAAGGTCTTTTGAGCTGAAGACAGTGTTTTGAAGACTCCTGCATTTAGCAGAACTAAGGCCTGACCAGTGATTTTAATTTTACCTGCATTTGCGCAGAGCGTGTATACCATTAGTTTGACGTAGAATAATCATCTGTACATCTTCGATAAAGTCGATTTTAAGTGATGTTTAGGTTGTTACACTTTGAGGTCCTAAAATATGCAAAAATTGTACCACAAAAATGTGCAGGGCTTTTAATATATCCGAAATGAAACTAGGATAGCATTAGACCGAAAAACAATACGGCAAATGATGCCAAGGGATTTCTAGCAGAACTGTTAAAAGCTAAAGACAGTGCTTTCAAGACTCCTGCATTCAGCAGAACTAAGGCCTGACCAATGATTTCAATTTTACGTGACATTGAAAACAACTTATAAATATCAGCAGTATTTTTATACCCTACACCACACTGTGGTACAGGGTATTATGACTTTGTGCATTTGTTTGTAACGCCCAAAAAGAGAAGAAATAGAACCATAGTTTATTATACCGATCGTCATAGAATCAATTTTTGAGTCGATTTAGCCATGTCTGTCTGTCTGTCCGTCTGTCTGTCCGTCTGTCCATGTATTTTTGTAATCAAAGTGCAGGTCGTATTTATGGTCCGATTGTGATGAAATTCAACACAGTGCTCTTTTTTGGCCCAAGGACGATCCCTATTGAAATTGGTCAAAATCGGTTCAGATTTAGATATAACCCCCATATATATGTTACCCCCGATTTGACATGTAAGCGCTGTAGAAACTGTATTTTATATCAGATCAGTACGAAATTTGGCAGAGAGAGTTCCCTTATTACATGAATGAACACTACTCAATTCGGGGAAAATCGGTTCAGATTTAGATATAGTCCCCATATATATGTTTCACCCGATTTGACATGTTAGCGCTATAGAAACCGTATTTTATATCCGATCTGTACGAAATTCGGCAGAGAGAGTTTTCTTGTTACGTGAATGAACACTACCAAATTCGGAGAAAATCCGTTACGATTTAGATATAGCCCCCATATATATGATTCAACCGATTTTACATGTAAGCGCTGTAGAAACTGTATTTTATATCCGATCAGTGCGAAATTCGGCAGAAAGAGGTTTCTTATTACATGAAGGAATACTGCCAAATTCGGAGAAAATCGGTTCAGATTTAGATATACCCTCATATATACGTTACCCCCGATTTGACATGTAAGCGCTGTAAAAACTGTATTTTATATCCGATCAGTACGAAAATCGGCAGAAAGAGGTTTCCTATTATATGAATGAACACTTTTAAATTTGGATGAAATCGGTTTAGATTTAGATATAGCCCCCATATATACTTTACCCCCGATTTGACATGTAAGCGCTGTAAAAACTTTATTATATATTCTTCAGAAAGAGGATTCCTATTATATGAATGAACACTTTTAAATTTGGAAGAAATCGGTTCAGATTTAGATATAGCCCCCATATATACGATACCCCCGATGACATGTAAGCGCTGTAGAGACTGTATTTTATATCCGATCAGTACGAAATTCGACAGAAAGAGGTCTTTTTACGTGAATGAGTATTCAGGGAAAATCGGTTCAGATTTATATATAACCTCCATATATATGTTCCTCCTGATTTGGTATCAAATCGCTATAGTAGTTGTACTTTACTTCCGATCATTAAAATTTTCCAGAAAGATGTTTCTCAATTTAGGAACGAATATTGCTTAATTTTGCGATTATCGCTTCAGAATTAGATAATATGTTCTTACCCATTTACCAATTATTCCAAATTCTAATCGCAGTGACCCTTATCGCATTGTTAGGGAGGTGTAGGGTATTATATAGTCGGCCCCGCCCGACTTTCTGCCTTTCCTTACTGGTTTTTAACTAATATTCTGCACTTCTTTGTGGCAGTAGATTTTCAGTGATGTATAGCTTGTGGGATATTGAGGTCTTAAAATCACCTAGATATGAACCACAAAAATTAGTAGGGCTATAAATGTAGCCAAAATGAAATTAGGACATCATTAGCCCGAAAAAACAACTGTTAAAAACTGTAAATAGAGCTTTGAAGACTCCTGCATTCAGCAGAACTTATGTCTGACTGTTGAAGTTAATATAGCAGAATGATTTTAATATTTACCAGCAATTGGGTAGGGCGAAAATCCTAATAGTTAGAAATTGAATTAATAAATCTCTATAAAATTTTTATAAAATATGATTCTTTATACTTACATATTTGGCAAAGAATATTTTCAGTGATATATATTTGGGTGCACTTTGAACTTCTAATATCCCTAAAATCCTAGCCCCAGCAGTAGGAACCCTAAAACATAAAGTGGTGCCGTAAGATTACCTGCAGAACTTCATAAGTCTGAAGAAATTCAGTTTTGATAATTGCCTAAAGGTACCAAACATTTGAAATCTAATCAAACTAAATCTCAATAGAATTTTTTCTGAAATGTGATTCTGCACATATCTGTCAAATTAGCTTTTCACTGATCTTAAAAGTGAACTACAAAAATCTACGCAGCACGTTAACTATTGCCGAAATGAGGCTAGAACAGATATATTTAAACGAAAGATTACCTACAGAACTATTTGAGTCTGAAGGCAATATGTTAAAAGATTCTGCATTTATCTGGAAAATTCATACCGATGATTACAACGTTAACCGACCATTTTCGTAGGGTGTAGGATCCAATAAATTGAAATTGCAACAATTATTCACATTTCATAAAATGACGTATACATACTTATCGAGAACAGCTTGCGTTGAATTCTAATTTGGAGCACCACTGTTTTTGTCAAATTGTTGATGTTAAGTCATTAAACCAAGGCTATTATCAGACGGTACTGATGAAAAGTTCTGACAATACAAATCTCACATATGCAACTTTATTGATTATGCCTGCTTAAAAGTGTGAACATACGATTATATATAAATAAAGTATATGAATAAATAAAATTAAAATCAATAATTGTCAATCAATCAATCAATTAAGCCGGCGAATAAAAATAAAATACAATTAAATATCAATATTAGACAAAATAAATAGAAACAAAGTAATGCTAAAATCGGCAGGCGGAGTCAACTAGTTATATGATACCCTACACCACCTTGTCGGAGCAGTATAAAAAACAATATTAGGCGTGTTTTCGTTACACCATAAGTGCTTAATTTGTATGGGGCGCTAAGCACTTTTAAGCACTATTAGTTCCCGATGAAGTTTGGTGCTTGTGTTCATGTCTTAATCGAGTATGATGTTGCCAGATTGGGCACCCTATATTTAGCAATATGGCATCCCATTTTTGGAGAGATTTTATCAATTATTGTAAATTAACGGGAAGAAGAAGAACAAAAATCTGAAATTATTTTAATATTTGCAAAAGAGTGTAAACAATTGAACATAGAATAGTAAATATATGTTTTATAAATACTTTTCACGAATTTTTTGTCTGTTTCGCACAGTTCTTTCTTCGCAACTCATGACACCATTGCTACCAGATGGTGAAAATCCGCCACTTATTGCTTATGTGCCAGTTAGTGGAAGTCAGTTGTTTTCGTTGCAAAGTGCTAGCTTGTAACGAAAACATGCCTATTGTCAAGTACAGTTGAGTAGTGGTTTACACAGATCACCCTAAGACAGATTCGAGCAGCTGATTCGTTATGCTATGGTAACGTTACGATTACGCATGGCTAATCCAAATCAGTTAGTTACGTGTTACAAACATCTGCCACAATACAACACGTATAATAACCGGTAGTACAGTGTGATGCAGGGTATAATAAACTGTAGTATAATTAATTAATTAAAATTCATATTTAAATACAAAATAATAAATGCCGTGATATAGACTTCAGATCATAATTAAATAATTTAATTTAATCAAATTCTTAACAAAATAAGAATTAAAATTTCACTTTCACTAGCTATAGCTCCGGTAAAAAAAAGAGCTGAATTTAGTTGTATTTCCAACATTCTTTAATCATATCAGAGGCCTTTTCAGCTATCATTATGGTGGGCGCATTGGTATTGCCCGTGGTAACATAGGGCATAATAGAAGCATCAACAACCCGCAAATTGTCTACTCCCTTCACCTTCAGCTCAGGATCCACACAAGAGCTAGGGTCTTCGCGGGCTCCCATTTTAACAGATCCCGCCTGATGATGACCAGTATTGGAAAAGTATTTTGTATAACAACGCCAATATTCTGGGGATTTAAAACTGAAATAATCACATTCCTTTAAAGGAATTTGCATAATTTTCACTTTATTTTCTCTGAACGATGTGGTGTTTTCCAAAGCCATCATAAAATCAATGCCACCCAAGAGAATCTCTTGATCTGGAGGCTGACTGAAATAACCTGCATCCAATATGGGAGGATCGCGATAAGAGTTTGATTTAAGGCTTATTTTCCCTCTAGACTTGGGATGTGATTGTACTACAAAAACTATTAAAATAGTATATTTTTGAATTTCTTGTAAAAAATAAGCTTTCAAATCATGCTGTAGCGTTAAACCATTTAGAAAAGTGGCCATAGCGCCCACATTGCCTCTTCGCACTGATATGTGATTGAACCCTATATCAGGATAAAGACTGTCCGTCGGGACAACTTTAATGAATCCTACCGCAGAAGCAGTACCCGTGGCACTGAGGGAACCATCATTATAGAGTAAATACTGATAGGTAGCATTTAAGGCATCCAAGGGATTGGCAGCAGGAGCTGGTATGCGTAAATACAGGGTGACCGCAACATGATCCTGAAGATTTTCACCCACGGGCAAATTGTGATGGAGAGGTATATTTAAAAGTTTTAGCACTTCAGCGGGACCTACTCCGGAAAGCATAAGTATTTTGGGAGAGTCTATAGCACCCGCTGAGACTATAGCTTCTCGGTGGACATTTACTCTCATGGGCCAGGATTCTTTAAGAACAAATTCCACGGAGTTTACCCGTGTGCCAGTCGCATCAAAGTGTAATTTGGTAACCTGGGCATTTTTGATTACCTTCAGGTTTGGCCTTTGAGAAACTTTAGCCAAATAACTTTTACCCGTCGAAGACCTGCGGCCATTCTCCACAGTTCCCCGGATATAGGCATAACCCAAATAACTGCCCTCCACATAATCATTGACAATAGGTTGTTGCAGTTCGCGGGCTCCTTGAAATATTATAGATATCAAATCGTCGGCAAAGCGGCCAAAATGATTTAGGCTCGCATAGCCCTTTGGGTGGCTGGCATTGCCTTGAGGTGTAGTGGATTTCTGGAAATAAGGCCAGGCATCGTCATAACACCAGCCCGTGCTGCCCTCCGAACACCAACGATCATAGTCCTCACGGGTGCCTCTGACATACAACATGGCATTCATGGCTCCACTACCACCAATAGTTTTTCCTCGAGGCCAGTGGCAGCGTTCATTTTGGGAAGCTTTACAGTAACCTTCATTCGGTTCCACAAAATAACTATAGGAATGAGGAGTATGTTGCATGGCATAAAATATGTCAGGAATCTGAAATTAACAAAAGTTTTGATTTACTTAGCTCAGCTTTATACAATTAATCCCTTAGCTCACCTCCGCTTCAGGTGGCAGATCTGCACCAGCCTCCAAAACCAAAACATTCCAATTGGGATTTTCACTTAAGCGACTTGCCACCACTCAACCTGCCGAACCAGCGCCTATGACTACAAAATCATAGCTCTCCAAACCATTTTGCAAAGCAGCTGCTGCATAGTCGGCAGGCCAATTACTCGGAAGGGATATACTACATTGGCCCAAGAAGATGCCCTCCACCAGCAAAGAAACCAAAGTATTGACTGCCCCCACACTCGGTATGGGACACTGAGCATACAAACCAGCGGCTGCACTTGTTTCCGTCAGAAACATTATTATACTGAGAAATGTAATATCTTTAAGTCTTAATTATACTCGTATAGACACGTTTTAGGAAAATTGTTGTTTTAGAATTGTGACTTATATTTTTGCGTGTATTAAAAAATATAGTTTATTAGTTATTTTTTTTATTGAGAGTAAGCAAAATAATTGTTAAAGTCAGTCTTATGCAGACATTGAGCGCGAATAGACGTGTTTTCTTAGATTGTTCTTAAGCTTGGGCCAAATTTACCGTACTCACACGTACCAAGTGTTATTAACAACAACTAACTGGCTAAAGTCGGGCGGTGCCGACTACATAATACCCTACACCACTCTCGTAATATTGAATAACTCTGATATATAAATTTTGTAATTCATGTATACATTGTTTACATAAATTTACTTTTGGGACATTTTATACTTAAATAATACCCTGTACCACAGTGTAGTGTAGGGTATAAAAACGATTGGATCTAAAGAGCCAAATCGGATGAAACATATATATGGGAGCTATAGCTAAATCTTTACCGATTTTCTTCAAATTCGGCAATGTTGGTTCATGAATCAAGAAACTCTACCATTCTAAATTTCAAAACGATTGGATGTAAAATATAGCTTCTATAGAACTAAAAGGCCAAATAGGACGAAACATATATATGGGAGCTATAGCTAAATCTTAACCGATTTTCTTCAAATTCGGTAGTGTTGGTTCATGGATCAAGAAACTCTACCATTCTAAATTTCAAAACGATTGGACGTAAAATACAGCTTTTATAGGACTAAAGGGCTAAGTCGGACGAAACATATATATGGGAGCTATAGCTAAATCTTAACCGATTTTCTTCAAATTCGGCAGTGTTGGTTCATGGATCAAAAATCTCTACCATTCTAAATTTCAAAATAATTGGATGTAATATACAGCTTCTTCAGGACTAAAGAGCAAAATCGGACGAAAAATATATATGGGAGCTATAGCTAAATCTTAACCGATTTTCTTAAAATTCGGCAATGTTGGTTCATGGATCAAGAAACTCTACCATTCTAAATTTCAAAACGATTGGATGTAAAATACAGCATTTATGGGACTAAAGGGCTAAATCGGACGAAACATATATATGGGAGCTATAGCTAAATCTTAACCGATTTTCTTAAAATTCGGCAATGTTGGTTCATGGATCAAGAAACTCTACCATTCTAAATTTCAAAATGATTGGATGTAAAATACAGCTTCTACAGGACTAAAGAGCAAAATCGGACGAAACTTATATATGGGAGCCATAGCTAAATCTTAACCGATTTTCTTCAAATTCGGCAATGTTGGTTCGTGGATCAAGAAACTCTACCATTCTAAATTTCAAAACGATCGGATGTAAAATACAGCTTCTATAGGACTAAAGGGCCAAATCGGACGAAAGATATATATGGGAGCTATATCTAAATCTTAACCGATTTTCTTCAAATTCGGCAGTGTTGGTTCATGGATCAAAAATCTCTACCATTCTAAATTTCAAAATAATTGGATGTAAAATACAGCTTCTTCAGGACTAAAGAGCAAAATCGGACGAAACATATATATGGGAGCTATAGCTAAATCTTAACCGATTTTCTTCAAATTCGGCAATGTTGGTTCATGGATCAAGAAACTCTACCATTCTAAATTTCAAAACGATTGGATGTAAAATACAGCTTTTATAGGACTAAATGGCCAAATCGGACGAAACATTTATATGGGAGCTATAGCTAAATCTTAACCGATTTTCTTCAAATTCGGTAGTGTTGGTTCGTGGATCAAGAAACTCTACCATTCTAAATTTCAAAATGATTGGATGTAAAATACAGCTTCTACAGGACTAAAGAGCAAAATCGGACGAAACATATATATGGGAGCTATAGCTAAATCTTAACCGATTTACTTCAAATTCGGCAGTGTTGGTTCGTGGATCAAGAAACTCTACCAGTCTAAATTTCAAAACGATCGGATGTAAAATACAGCTTCTATAGGACTAAAGGGCCAAATCGGACGAAAGATATATATGGGAGCTATATCTAAATCTGAACCGATTTCAACCAAATTCAATAGCGATCTTAAAAGCCGCGAAATACTCTAAACTGCAAAATTTCAGAACGATCGGTGTTCGCGTCAAATAGCTGAATTGGATTTGGAGTGGGAGCTATGTCTGCGGGGATAAACCAATGAATTCTCTTGAGCCGAAACAAACCAAAGAAAAGTATTTTTTGTTTGGTTTGTAGCTCGCAACAGTGATTTTTAGGAAACAATGAAAAATCACAGAGAAAATAAATGGAAAGGAAAACAAATGGAATTAGGATTAGGATTTCTTATGGATTTTTATTTTCTTTTGAAAGTATCTTACCAGTAGGTATGTACAGGTTGATGGTTGGCAAAGAACAAGAAAGAGTTTCGGAAGTTGAGTTTTCAATTTGGCCATGGCAAAAGGAAAGTGCATGAGAGTATCTCGATTACTTTTATGCACTTTCCTTTGCCGTTTTTACACTACATATGGATACAAAGGAATTTGGGGATTTTGGAATACTACTTTAGGAATTCAGAATAGGGTTTTACGTTTTGGCGTAAACATTCTGCCCCCCTTGCAGTATTACTGCAAGGCAATGGAAATATTGGCTATTTGAAAACTCAAAGCAAGGGAAATATAAAGTAGGATATCAAACTTCATTATGAAAAGGTAATAAGAGCGGATTTTAAATTCTAATTTTGATTTGAAAAGTTCATTAACTTATGTATAATTTCTTGAGTATTTATATAGTACAATGGGGAACTTCATTAAGTGTACAAATGGCTAATTCAGTAAGATCCAGAATATAATCTAGTATCTATAATACTCATATTTGAATTCATTTGAAAAGGAAAAATAAATTGATGTGTAGAATTAAGAACTTAAAAAAAATGTAAAGCTATGATGAGAATGTTCCATACAGGACGATTCCAAGGCTAGTGCTCTGTGCTGTAGGGAAACCAGGACGTATGAAGATGCCTTCGGTGATTATTCTCGAATAGATATCCACCCCAAGGATTATATCTATGGATGACGCCTTGTGGAATGATTTGTCCGCCAGGATGAGATGTTTGAAATTGCTTTTGATGGATTCTGGAAGGGATTCGGTGGGAGTAATGGTGGTTATTCTATTGTTAACCCGCAACGTTGCCTCTATTTTGAAGTTGGAGTCTACAGTGGACCATAAAGTGAGAGGGCAGATCGTCTCGTTGTCGAGCTCCAAGCAGGTCACTCCCAACTTATCTACGAAGCGTTTGGAAATGCAACTCATCCTTGCTGCAGAGTCCAATAAACATCTCGCGTACTGTTTTCCCTCCTTTGCTTCGACTTTCACCAAAGCCGTGGGAAGCAAAGTAATGGAGTTTTGACTCAATATGGCTGTCAGTGATGTGGTACTGGTTGCTGGCTTGATGGAAGGGCGAGGATGTTTCTGTGTTGTAGCTGCTGATGTGGTGGCCTGTCGGTTTGACTTCGAAGTGGACGGCTTGTGGTCTAATGGTGCCGGAGAACGCCGGGACGAAGATGGCTGGGACGATGGTGGTTGTTGGTTCCGTCTGTCGGATGATCGCTGCTGCAGTCTCGGATGGGAGTGTAGCAAGGAGTGGTGGTTACGGTGGCAATACCCACAGCCTGTCGTGGTGAAGCAAGTCCCTTGGGAATGTGAATGAGCCAAACAATTGGTACAATATCCGTACTTCTTCACTATAGCCAACTTCTCCGTGACGTTCAGGCTCCTGAAACGCCAACAGTACTTGAGTGGATGGAGTCGGCGGCAGACCCTACAGGCAAAGGTAGATGGATGTTTGTATCGATTTCGCTGGCGGTTGTTTCGGGAATCCATGTTGCTGTAAAAGAATTGTATTTTAATATTTTCGAATTTTGGAATATGGATGTTTATATTTGAGTTTTAGAGAAAGTTATGATACTTAGTTGAAAGTTTATGTTGGAATGACGACCAATTTTGTAATTGGCCGCGTTATCGAACCGCTCTGAGTGAGTATATCAGCAACACGGACTCGGCTGTCGTTACCCTGGTAAACACGAGAGATCCTACCGAGGCGCCAACAATTTGGTGGCAGGTTCTCATCGCGTACTACCACAAGCATATTCTCCTTGAGGTCTTCTTCTGGTTTCTTCCATTTGTGCCGCTTTTGTAGTTCCTTCAGATATTCATTCTTCCAGCGAGAGCAAAAATGTTGGTGCATTGCCTTCAGACGTTGCCAACGATTTTGGATGGAGACTGGTGCTTGATTTGCTTCAGGATCAAGTGGAACTAAAAGTGGAGATCCAATGAGGAATTGTCCTGGAGTGAGGGCTGTCAGGTCCGATGGATTTTGCGAAGTTGGAGATATGGGCCTGGAGTTAAGGCAAGCTTCAATCTTGGATAACAGAGTCTGGAACTCTTCAAAGGTATATTTGAGTACACCGGCAGACCTTTTAAAATGTTGTTTGAAGCTTTTCACTCCTGCTTCCCAGAGTCCTCCCATGTGAGGGGCACCAGGGGGAATGAAATGCCAAGACAAATTTTGACAACCGTAATTGGAAGTGACGACCTGTTGGGATGTTTGGAGGAATTCCTTAGCTAACGTTCTGGATGCGCCAACAAAATTTGTCCCATTGTCAGAATGCAAGTGGAGCGGACAACCGCGTCGGGAAACAAACCGGCTAAATGCTGCAAGGAAAGTGGACGCGGACAGATCGGACGTGGCTTCCAAGTGTATCGCTTTGGTGGAGAAACAGACAAATACACATACGTATCCTTTAGTGATTCGACAACATCTTCCAGCATAGGTTTTGATGTCGAATGGACCCGCGAAGTCCAATCCAGTATGAGAGAAAGGCCTTGAAATCTCGCATCTTTCTGGAGGCAGGGCTGCCATCAGTTGTCGTTGGCATCTCTTCTTATACAGAATACATGGCTTGCAATTATTTAGCGTTGTTTTTATTAAATTCTTGACCTTGGGAATCCAATAGTGGGTTCTAACTAACCGAAGTACTAATTGGTTTCCGCCATGCAAACTTATCTGGTGGATGAATTTTACCAATAATCTAGAATATTGGCAGCTATATGGCAGAATTATTGGATGCCTCTCATTATAGGTTAATTCTGGAGATGATTCCAACCTACCACAAATTCGCATTACCCCCTCGGGATCAATGAAAGGGTTAAGGTTAAGCAGTGGACTAGATGACAAAATTGATCTTTTGGAATTCAACGTCATATATTCATTTGGATAGCACGCCTTTTGTGCTACGGATATTAGTTGCCTGCGAACAAATATTATTTCTGAGGAAGTTATGTGGATATTACCTCTCTGATAATTAGATTTATATTTGGAATGGGTAGCAAAGAAAAATCGATAAATATATGCGACCACACGTAACCCTCTTGAAAACGATGAGAATCTACGGAAAATATCCTCGTAATTATGGAAATATGAGAAATGCACCTTTATGGATTTTTTCTCTACGTCGGTTTCTCTAGTAGTACTATTCCGATAGTCGGGCCAATTTTCTGCAGATTCCGACAACCAATGGGGTCCATTCCACCAAAGTTTATTGGATATTAGGTCCTGGGCCTGGACTCCTCTGCTGGCAAGATCAGCTGGATTGCTTTCGGATTCGACGTGGAACCATTTGGACGAATTAGTCACCTGAATAATTTTTGATACCCTATTTGCTACAAAGGTGTTCCAACTACACGGTGGTTTTGCCAACCATGACAAAACGATAGTGGAATCAGTCCAACAAACCAGGGAATATTTTTGAACGTCAAATTGTGGAATTAAATGATCGATCATTTCGACCAACAAAACAGCGCCACATAATTCTAGACGGGGGATGGATAACGTTTTAAGTGGAGCGACTTTTGTCTTGGATGAAATCAGATGGACATAAGTGGAATTTGGAGAAATAATTCGAACGTATAAAGCCGCTGCATAGGCTTTCTCTGAAGCGTCAGAAAATCCATGGAATTCGATTTCGCATTGTGGAGTAAAATCAATCCATCTTGGAATTGTTATTTCATTAATACGAAGGTAATTGGATTGAAACTTTTCCCAAAGAGACAGAGACTGTGGAGAAATTTTAGCATCCCATTCGGTACGGTCCATCCATATTTTCTGCATTATGATTTTCGCTTGAACGATAATTGGAGCTAGCCATCCTGCGGGATCGAACAGTTTGGATATTTGTGAAAGGACTTCGCGCTTCGTGTACTGCATGGATTCCGGAAACTGCGTTGTGGAAAAATAGAAGTCATCGGAGAGCGCGTTCCAACGTATTCCTAATGTTTTGGCGGAGCTCCGGTCATCGAATTCCAGAAAGTCAGCATAGAGCAGATTTTCTGCTGGTATCCCTGCCAGGATTTCCTTGGAGTTGGCCGTCCATTTCCTCATGACGAACCCGGCGGATCCTAACGCTGCGATGATTTCATCTCTACTTTTTATTGCCATTTGGATAGAATGAGCCCCAACAAGTGCATCATCCACATACATAGCAGACTTTAAAATTGAACTCGCCAAAGGATATGTTTCCTGGACGTCCCCTGCCAGTTGGATCATAGTCCGAATCGCCAGATATGGAGCGCAGTTTACTCCAAATGTTACGGTCTTCAACTCGTAGTCTTGGATTGGTTCTGTTGGGCTTTTGCGAAATAGAATGCGTTGGAATGGAGTGTGGGAAGGATGCACTAAGATCTGTCTATACATTTTTTGGATATCCCCATTAAAGACATAGCGATAAAAACGCCACTTTAGGATAAGAATGGTGAGATCATTCTGAAGAATCGGTCCCGTATGAAGAATATCATTCAAGCTCAAACCATTTGAGGAAGGAGCTGACGCATTAAAGACTACCCGAACCTTAGTAGTAGTACTTTCTGGCTTAATCACCGCATGATGTGGCAAGTAATAATGGAACGGAGCTTTGGAAAAATGGGGAGATTCAATCGGAGTCATATGATCAAGGTTGAGATACTCTATAACGGTCTGGTCATATTCATGCTTTAGTTGTGGATTCCTAAGTAGACGACCTTCATTCCGGAAAAATTGCGCCATTGAGCTAGTTCTTGATTGTCCCAGGCTCAATGTTTCTGGAAACCCTTCCTTAAAGGGAAGTGAAACCACGTATCTCCCGTCTGGATTTCTACTAGTGGATTTCTTGTACAATTCCTCACAAAATCTATCGGACTGGGACATGAAACGTTTTTGTGGAACATTCTCCACCTCCCAAAAGCGTGAAATCTCTTTGTCCAAAGAGATTTCACAAAAGTAAGAAACACAAGTGGAAGATGAAGATGGATTACTCGAAGGGATAGGTCCCGTGAGAATCCATCCGAAAACAGTTTCTTGAGCAAGAAGTGATCCACAAATTTCGCGTTTACAGCCTGAAAGCACGATGGAAGGGAACAAGTCTCCACCCAAAAGAAGGTCCACTTTGGAACTCTGGTAAAATTTGGGATCAGCTAGTTGGAATGGAGGCAAACTCGAAAGGTCTTTAGTGTCTATGGTCCTAGAAGGGAGATTATTGGAAAGGTGAGGTACGACTAGAGCCTTAACCTGAATTTCATAGTTGTTATTAACGGAACCCAGCGTAAAACTACATTCCTTCTGGACATCAGCTGATACAGAGTTATTCAACCCTGAAATCTTGGCAGATGTGCGCTTGAAGGGTAGTTTTAGCCTGTTAAATAAATTTTCAGAGATAAACGTCCCTTCTGAACCTGAGTCTATGAGAGCCCTCGCCCGATAGGATACACCTAAATGACCAATGGTAACAATTGCGGTACCGAGTAAAACCCCTCTGGAACTAGAGGAAAAACAAGTCTGAACGACACCGTTTGGAGAATGAGTGGACTGTACTGGAGATTGTGGAATAAACGGCGCCGGAAGGGCATTTGAAGTTGAGGGAAGGATACCAGTAGAAGAAGGATGAGCAGACATTGTATTTTTGGGTGGATCGGATTCCCTATGGAGCATAGTATTATGTCTTCTGTTACATTTGAAGCAAGAGTGCTGGCTTTTGCAGCTTTTGACTGCATGGGCACTTGAAAAGCAATTTAGACATAAATTGCTACCCTTGATCTCAGCCAATCTCTGGTTATAAGTCATATTAATAAATTTTGGACATTTTCGAATAATGTGAAATTCTTTCGGACAAAGCCGACACTTTGTCTTACTAACATGAGCTTGGAATGTATGGATTTTACCAGAAATATTTTTGGAATGGGAATTTTTCACTTTGGAACCGTGAGATTTCTGTTCACCAGAATTTCTCATTTCGGAAACAGACTCCAAAGTTCGATATCTATTGGTCAGGAAATTATCAAGCTCAGACCACGTTGGAATTGAAGTCTTATCGCTCAATGTCTGTTCCCATAATGTTAAGGTGGAATCTGGGAGACAATTGGAACACAAGTATACAAAGATAGGATTCCAACTTTCTATATTAATGGAATAGAGTTTTAAATTGGATATGCAAGAGTTAATATCTCTTTGTAACCTTTTTAGGGAATCAGCTGTTTCGGAAGTAATTTGTGAAAGTGTGAATAACGACTTCAGCTGTCCATTAATTAAAACTCTTTTGTTCTCAAAACGAGCACAAAGATTTTGCCAGGCGGACGAAAAACCCTCATTAGTCAATGGACTTTTGGCTACAATTTCATGAGCCTCCCCCTTAGTCTTTTGGGATAAATGGAAAAGTCTTTCAATTGGACTTAATCTTGGATTCTTAATACAAAGTGCGGTAAACATATCGCGGAAGGTAGGCCAGGACTTGTAATCACTATGGAAAGTGCTTAACTCGCATGGTGGCAAACTAAAACTGTGGCTATTGTGTGGACTCTGCGCTTGGCTAGACTTGCCAGGAGAAATTTCTTGAATATATTCGCTTATTTTCGAAATACAACGACAGTAGGTGGAGTACGATTTCTTGTATTTATCCTTTACTATCTCAGTGTCACATGCCTGTTCTTCGTCCTTCCTCTCTTGCCCACCCTCTTCTTCCTCTTCCTCTTCTTCTTGGTTCGCGAGGTCGGCCAAACATTGCTCGTAGACCTCCTTCAAGCGATCCCAGGTGGTTTTGACCTCTTCTCGGTGAGTTTCGAGAAGACACATAGAAGTCAGAGGAAGTTCATTTCCGTTTAAAGAGGCCTCAAACTCTACTAAACTGTCCGCAAGTCGAATAAATTTGTCCAATGACATACTTACGAGGAGGAAAGGAATGAATTAAGTTTAAAACTTGGAAAATGTGGAATTCGTCGATAGCAGACAAAGAGTTCCCGAAAAAAAAAAAGGAATCGAAAACTTGAATATATGGAATAAAACAGTCAGAACTATCCCTTAAGGCTTTGTGTCGGAAACTAGAATATGTAAAAGTTTACCCCGAAGTTCAGTCTAGCTTCTATGTTAAATGTTCTTATGTGTACGTTTGGAAAAAACTACAACACAAAAATAAATGTAACTTTGTTTTAAGATACAGAGCGCGGGTTACGTGATTATGGGTACAAAGTGTTTTTCCTCAAACTTTTGTACTTATAATTCAATTTAGCTTTGTCTAAATATATTAGTAAATATCGGCACAGTAGTAGAAATAATCAAAAATTTACAAATTGCATGGTTGAAAGAAAATAGGAGTATTTTCCCAATCAATAAATAAGAAAAAAAAAACTAATAAATTTAAAAAAAAATTATTCTCAGTTATGGTTTCTGAGCTGAAAAAATATGTTCCCTGTGGAATAATGTAAAAGTAAATTATTCAGATACTATCTACAGCACAGCAAATGTTAACCCTTGTATCGAACAACAGTATTTCAGGAAAGTATCTGCTCACAACAAAATCGTCAAACCTCAAACATAAGAAAAATAATTTTTGGATGCAATCATACAGATGATTATATTTGCATGTCTCTATGTTTGAGTCGATAATTTTGAAATGTAAACAAAACAAAAGAGAGACAAAGGTGACTGAACTTTGCTGTGATGGAATATTTGGAACAAAATTGGAATATTTGGAACAGAATTGGAATATTTGGAAGAAGTGAGCAGCTCCCGTAATGTCTCACTCTGCGATATGTTTTACTCCCTCTTATGCAAAAGAGTACCAGCCGGACGGACTTAGTACTCACTCTCGCAGTACCCCACACTAAGGTACACAGACACGGCTTGAATGTGTGCGTCACTTAAGAAGAACAAGTATAGTGACAGAGAAATGAGTATGAGCGCAGCTTAGAACTCCGCTTAAGAGAGGAGTACTTTGAAATGAGCCGTCGGAATCAGAGAGTGAGTGATTATTTGGAACACAGCGGACATGCACTCAGTCAGATTACGGTCATGCGCAGTGGCAAAAAGAGCGCAAGCACAGAGAATGAATGATCACAGTTAAGAGTGTTGATTATATCCGAGTGTGATTATCATCTCATTTATTTTCAGACATGCGCAGAAGGAAGCGGAGTGGAAGATGTGAGATGGTAAGTGGAACTTAGACTGAGATTACAAACAGAGTTACTCTATGAGTATGGTATGCTCAGGTTGAAGTGGATTGTGTTTGGAAATCAGACAAGTGGTTGGGGATTGAAATGAACCGAACAACGCGAGCACGTATGAAAGGAAAATAACATGTGGTCTGCTTGATTCCGCTGCTGCTGTTAACACAAAAAATCAATATGTTTAACAGCAGGATTCACACTGATCTCACAAAATACTTAGGCACACACGGATTGTATGGAAACGTGAAATAATAAATTATAAAATTTCGAAATTAACAACATTGAGACAAAATTTAAAAAACTGTCGGAAAGATATATTTTATAACAGCTTTAGCCGAGTAGTAGGTTCAGTTTCACACGGAATTGTACCCTTCTTTTTGTTTTTTTTTTATTTTTATGATAATGGGCAAATAAGATATCACCAATAAAAACTTACAGTTTCCTTTGAAATGGATTATTTGGGAAAGTGTCAATGCATTATCCAGTCAAACCTTTTCAAAGCAGTGTAACTCCCAGGTTCCCCATCCACTTTTATTTGACGGCTTCGTCTGGTGCTGCTTTCCTTTCGTATTATAGATTGCTCCGCATATATGTATGTATAATCCCGTGTGTATGTTCTGCTCCCCGTGTTCACTTGGTTATTGTCGCTTTTTATATTTATTTGATTTCTATCGTTTCAATTTGTGCAATTGTTTTATTTTTTTTTTTTTCATGTGAATTTTTCCTCATGTACTTTTTCTATTTGTATTTAATAAAATAGATATTCGCAAAACACTTTTACCAAATCTTTCACATTAATTTATACTTATAACATTTGTGGCAATGGAAATTACGTAAGCACAAAAGAAATATTTACCAATGACTCGCTTGGCTCTTTAACACGGTACTAAAAATGAGAAACGACTGGTATACCAACCTGCCTACTGGTGAGATCGATGGATTGGAGCTGAAATCTCAGAGAGTCGCTGATTATCCGGATCGAATTGGACCAAAATGTTCGCGTCAAATAGCTGAATTGGATTTGGAGTGGGAGCTATGTCTGCGGGGATAAACCAATGAATTCTCTTGAGCCGAAACAAACCAAAGAAAAGTATTTTTTGTTTGGTTTGTAGCTCGCAACAGTGATTTTTAGGAAACAATGAAAAATCACAGAGAAAATAAATGGAAAGGAAAACAAATGGAATTAGGATTAGGATTTCTTATGGATTTTTATTTTCTTTTGAAAGTATCTTACCAGTAGGTATGTACAGGTTGATGGTTGGCAAAGAACAAGAAAGAGTTTCGGAAGTTGAGTTTTCAATTTGGCCATGGCAAAAGGAAAGTGCATGAGAGTATCTCGATTACTTTTATGCACTTTCCTTTGCCGTTTTTACACTACATATGGATACAAAGGAATTTGGGGATTTTGGAATACTACTTTAGGAATTCAGAATAGGGTTTTACGTTTTGGCGTAAACAATCGGAGTGAAATTGCGACCTGTAGTCGACGAACAACTTTACATGGACAGACGGACGGACGGACGGACATCGTTAAATCGACTCAGCTAGTGATTCTGAGTCGATCGGTATACTTTAAGGTGGGTCTAGCTGTGTTATTTTCAGGTGTTACAAACATCTGCGGTGAAACAAACTTATAATACCCTGTACCACAGTGTGGTGTAGGGTATAATTATAATAAGTGTCGGGTGGCAAAAAAAGAAAAATTCCAAAATATCGAAAATAGATTTAAATTATTACAAAATCTTGACAATGTTTTTGAACTGGATCAAGAAAAGCATAAAAAACACAAGCCGTAGGTCTGATGATCCCCGATGTTCTAGCCGTAAGGAGTACTTAACCCTGCGTCAGAATATTAGCAGCAAAGCACATGCCATGCAGTACCGCAGAGTCTGGAGACCTTACCCATACGTGAACTCTACAGTCTAATACTAAGCCTAGGCCTATCGTTAGCCTAATTAAGATCTTTATAGCATCGATGGATTATGTAGTATATTCACGGTTGCAATCTCAGATCTTCTTATTGTACAACAAAAATGGAGCTACTCAATGTTATTATGACTCTGCTTAGGATAGGCTAGGTTGGCAGCCTGATCTACCAGCTCACAAAGACAAATTGAGGTCCCTAGTGCAACCATGGGTTCAATCGGCCCTTATCAGAATCAACTTGTTTGATACACAAAGCTATTAATAAGATGAGCATCGGTAGTGGCAAGATCTATCAGACTTCCAAGAAAATCCGGCCCAGTACATATATCCAGGCGTCATTTACTCAATACGGGAGAATAACAAAGGATAAATAAATAAATAATAGAATAAATAAAAGGTGCTCAATGCTCTACACTTCCTTCTCATCTATATAGATTCTGCATACGTCAATGGCTCAATTCCCAACCTCCGGGCGTGTACACCAATCAAGCAATGTCCCGTCAGAGCTGGCACTGTACAGACTTTTCTTCACTCTACACGTTCTCCTCATCTCCACAGCTTCTGCATAAAACATTTGACTCAGTTCCCATTCTCCTGACGTGTTCGACGATCAGACAATTTCCCGTCAGAACTGACATTAACGTAGACAGTCTTTTCCTATCTAGTGCGAGGAGATATTTGGACCTTCTTAGGTCGTATTTTGTAACTTTTGTGTAGCTACCCTACAGCTGTGGAGTTTACTAAATCTCCCATTTGACTACCTGACGGCCTCTTACCTTTGTCAAAGCTTGAATATGGGCATTGGCTCACCAATTTATGCAAATTTTTACAGAATTTACATGTCGCCCCTTCTCTAGCAAGTTTATCGGCACTGCAGTTCTCCGGGATATCCCCAAGCCCAGGTACCCTTTTGAGGTATATGTTTAACTGCTCAGTCATCTCATTGAGAGATCTACGGCAGTCGAGAACTGTTTGTGAATTTAGGGAATTGATGGCAGCCTGGCTGTGGGAGTAAATGACGACGCCAGTATTTGTTTCTATGTTGCGCCACAGCCAATAGGCGACTTCCCTTACTATATTGCCATTATTTCGGCTTGATAGACTCTGCAAGTATCTGGTAGTCTGTGGGCTATATCAATTCCACGTTATTTACAGTTTAATTTGAAGCCAACCTTCTCATCAAGCTACAAACCATCTGTAACTCGTAGAAGTGGAGATAGTTTCTATTTCCTGGTAGCTTCAGAAACTGGAAATGGATTCAGCATTAAGTATCAAGTTGATCTGCCTCTTTTGACTATCCGCATTCTTTAACCTGCTCATTAAGCTTCGAACTATATGTATACAAGTGCGGATAGATTATATTTCCCGGTGGCTTCAGAAAATATTTCCGAGTATGGTTTGTAACTTGCAGGCGGCTTGGTGGTAACCACATTTCATACCTCACCTTCCGTTGTGGGGACTACATCCTTCTTTACACCTTCAGATCTATAGTCTCGAAACCATATCGCGGGATCCCATTTACCCGTTGTACGTGAAACACTACAGCTTCAGCTTTAAGGATCAAGTTGATCTGTCGCTTTTGTATATCCGCCTCAACTATCTTACCAATTCTCCAGGTATGGGTGGGCAGAACAATAAAAAGTTCAAATCGATGCCCTTAAGACTCCTGCATTGAGCAGAACTAAAACATGATGAATGATTTCAATTTTTACCTTCATTTGGGCAAAGTTAATTATAGATTTCTTTATTATTAAATTGTTATAAATTTCACTTAATTTTGATTAGTTAGCATATAACCATTCCCTAACTACTATTCTCTATATCCCCAATCTTCTTTTATGAAATCTGCTGCCTTCTCACCAATCATAATGGAGGGACCATAGGTATTACAGCTGGTTATGCGAGGCATTATGGAAGCATCTGCCACACGTAAATTCTCCACACCTTTCACCTTCAAACGAGGATCCAGACAAGCACTTGCATCATCTGTAGCTCCCATTTTTACCGTACCCACCAAATGACTACTGGTCGAAGAGTAGTAGCCAATATAACAACGCCAATATTCGGCAGAATCACAAGAAAACTTTGCACATTCTTCTATGGGGACTTGAGCTATTTTAGCCTTTTTCTGACGGAAGCTTAAAGTCTTCTCTAAACGCCGCAGGTATTTAATGCCTCTTAGCAGGCCATCAATATCTTCCGAAGCTGTCAAGTAACCAGGTTCTATTAGCAAGGGATCTTGATGGTTAGAAGATCTTAATTTTATAGAACCTCTGGATTTTGGTTGGGTTAGGATAACAAAAACCATTACCACATCCTTGTTGTCAACCAAATCCAAGAAATACTTTCTTAATTTGTCAGTAGCTCCGAAACCGTTTAGGAAACCCATGCCCAAAGGAGCTCCACGACGAACTGTAAAATGCTGCAATTGTATGTCAGGATAAGGTCCGGGAGACTGGAAATTGGTTTTAATAAAACCATTTAATGAACCTGTTCCAATAGAACTCAAAGGTCCCTTTTGATATTTTAAGTACTCATAGATAACATCCAAATTTAGAGAGCTTTTGGCATTTGGTATGGCAAAGAATATGGGTATGGCTACATGATCTTGTAGATTTTCTCCCACTGGCAGATTGTGCAGAACAGGGATATTCAATGGTTGTAAGACTTCTAGAGGTCCCACTCCTGATAGCATGAGTAGCTTGGCAGATTCCACAGTACCTGCCGATACTATAACTTCTCGAGCAGCTTTGACCTTTATGCGTTTATGGCTTTGTAGCAGGAATTCCACAAAAGAGACATGAGTTCCTTCATCATTAAATACCAGATTGATGACTTGCGAATTTTTAAGCACCTTCAAGTTGGGTCTGTTACTTGCCACACGACCCAAAAACCCCTTGGCTGTACTTATTCTTCGTCCATTTTCTAAAGTGCCACGAAAATTGCCATATCCCACATAGCTTCCTTCCACAAAATCGTTTATTCTAGGCACACCTAATTCCTCAGAACCTTTGTAGAAAAGCCTAGTAAGATCTTCAGCATAGCTCCCGTAATCATTAAGACTTATATATCCTCTAGGATGTGTCTGGTTGACTTGAGTTTCAAAGGATTTTTGAAAATAGGGCCAGACATCTTCGTAGCACCAACCTTTGCTACCTGCAGAACACCAAGAATCGTAATTCTCTCGAGTACCTCTAAAGTAAAGCATAGCATTTATGGCTCCCGAACCGCCCAAACATTTGCCACTAATCCAACCACAACGGCCATGCGTGGCAGATTTGCAAGAAAGTCCATTGGATTCGCCTATATAATGGTAGGTAAAGTTGGAAGCTTGAACATCGGTGAGCAAAAAGGGGATCTAACGGAGATAAAAAATCAATTTCCTTAAAAACGTCTTAAGAAGACAAAGAACAACCTACCTCTGATTCCTGTGGCGGATCTTCGCCCCACTCTAGAACCAAAACATTCCATTGGGGATTTTCGCTAAGACGACTCGCCACCACCGAACCCGCAGAACCACCACCGATCACCACAAAATCATATGTCTGCAATTCTTCCTGCAAGGCCTCATCTGCATAATCTTTAGGCCAATGATGCTCTGGCGATATATTACATTGATTGGTGAAAATACTTTCCACTAAAAGTCGCACCAGGATATCCATTGCGCCCATACTTGGTATGGAACACTGTGCGGCGGCACATATGCCATTTGTCATTGTTGCTGCTAGCAAAGACATTTTTAAATAAATTCTTAATTAACGGCTTGATCCAGTATTTCTAGTCATAGGCCTATATATAGCAGAAAAAACATTTTCGCTTTTATCATTCGGGTTTCATTTCATTCGATCAAATGCCGATCCAATGTTTACACTCAAAGATAAAAGTGTGTTGACGCTAAATAAAATGAAACAAAAAAACAATTAAAATGTTTAAATCAATAAAAAGTGTACTCGTATCATAAAAACAAATAAATGTATAAACCAAAGAATTAGCTCATGACATTACCCTCTTCACCACCACCTACCGGTCCTAATAAAACTGTGAATCTTACTTTCGGCTAGACAAACATGGTCTGCGAAAATGAGCTCAATCAGTTCAATAATAGATCATCGATGCAAATGCAGACAATAATTATATAAATAAAGACTAGCTGACCCTGCAGACATTGCTCTACCACATATACCTATAAAACCGATAGATAATTTATGTACCAACCTACTGCAGCGCCACCTAATGGCCCTAACTTCTGTTGTATTATTTCTTGAGAGTGCACCAACTTAAAATCGACGTAACTCGACTCATTAACTATCTTCTGTGAGGACCTAACAGTAGCGAAGAACTCATTTCAGTTAGATTAATGTGGCAACCTGTTTGAGGAGATCCCTACCGCAGGGACGGAAAGATAAATATGAGATTTCCCTAGACCTTCCACCGGATTGAAAAGAAATTTCTCAAGACCGTAAGCCTCTTTGCCTGCCGTCCAATAAGACTGCGACCCTAACATCGACACCTAACAAACGCACACAATAATAATGTACAAAAAGACTAGGTAGATGTTTTTCTATCACGTAGAACAATCTATCCTATATACATAGAACACCAGTAAATCATTTGTGTATAAAAATACTGCAGCGCCACCCATAGGGCCCAATTTCTGTTATATTATTTTTTGAGAGTACTCCAACTTAAATTCACAATATGTATGAATCAATTACGGCCAAAACTTGAGCCATTGACTATCATCTGCCAGACCTTAATATAAAAGAACTAATAGAGTTCAGCCATTTTAGAGAGCATCGACGACAAGGGTAAGTTATGTTAATGTGGCATCCTATATATCAGTCTCAGTTAGACTACTACAGGACGGAAGGAAAAATGTGAATTGCCGAATTCCACATCAGTCTAGGTTGATAATTCACCAAAGAGACACAGAAACAGAAGATATTTATATATCATATTCATCTTCGTCTCTGCAGCTCCTGTAAACGAAATTTCTCAAGACCTTAAGCCTCTTCGCCTGGCGACCAATAAGACTGTGACCCTAATATCGAAGCCAACAAATTCACACAACAACAATGTGTCCCTACCGATGTTGTAAAAATATACAAATACAAAAATATAAAAAATTAAAAAATATATTTTTAGAAAAATATAAAAAAATAAAAATATAAAAAAATAAAAATATAAAAACATAAAAATAGAAAAAAATATAAAAATATAAAAATATCAAAATATAAAAATATAAAAATATAAAAATATAAAAATATAAAAATATAAAAATATAAAAATATAAAACTATTAAAAAATATAAATACACAAAAATGTAAAAATATAAAAATATAAAAATATAAAAATATAAAAATATAAAAATATAAAAATATAAAAATATAAAACTATAAAAATATAAAAATGTAAAAAAATAAAAAATTATAGATATATAAAAATATAAAAGTATAAAAATATACAAATATAAAAGTATAAAAAAAAATAAAAATATAAAAATATAAAACTACGAAAACATAAAAATATAAAAGTATAAAAATATAAAAATATAGAAATATAAAAATTATAAAAATATAAAAATATAAAAATATAAAAATATAAAAATATAAAAATATAAAAATATAAAAATATAAAAGTATAAAAATATAAAAAAATTATAGTATACAAATATAAAAATATAATAATATAAAAATATAAAAATATAAAAATATCAAAAATATAAAAATATAAAAATATAAAAATATAAAAATATAAAAATATAAAAATATAAAAATATAAAAATATAAAAATATAAAAATATAAAAATATAAAAATATAAAAATATAAAAATATAAAAATATAAAAATATAAAAATATAAAAATATAAAAATATAAAAATATAAAAATATAAAAATATAACAATATAAAAATATAAAAATATATAAATATAAAAATATAAAAATTTAAAAATATAAAAATAATATAATATAAAAATATAAAATTATCAAAATATTTGAATATAAAAATATAAATATATATAAGTATAAAAATATTAAAATATAAAAGTATAAAAATATAAAAATATACGAATGTAAAATATAAAATTATCAAAATATAAAAATATAAGAATATAAATATATAAGTATATAGAAATATAAACATATAAGAATATAAAAAGAAAAAAGATAAAAATATAAAAATATAAAAATTAAAAAATATAAAAATATAAAAATATAAAAATATAAAAATATAAAAATATAAAAATATAAAAATATAAAAATATAAAAATATACAAATATAAAAATATAAAACTACGAAAACATAAAAATATAAAAATATAAAAGTATAAAAATATAAAAATATAGAAATATAAAAATTACAAAAATATACAAATATAAAAATATTAAAATATAAAAATATAAAAATATAAAAATATAAAAATTAAAAAATATAAAAATATAAAAATTTAAAAATATAAAAATAAAAAAATATTAAAAATAAAAATAAAATAAAAATTTTAAAATGTAAATATATAAATATATAAAAGTATAAAAATATAAAAATGTAAACATGTAAAAATATAAAAATTTAAAAATAAAAAAATATCAAACTATGTATAAGAATGTAAAAATATGAGAATATAAAAAGTTAAGAATAAAACAAATACCAAAATATGTATTAAAATGTAAAAATATGACAATATGAGAACATAAAAATTTAAAAATATAAATATTTAAAAATACAAAAAAATAAAAATGCGAAAATAGACAAATGTAACAATATTTAAATAATACATTTTTATTTTTGATTTTCAGCATTTTTGTAATTAGCTTTTACCCATCTAAGTGTTAACTTTTCAAACTTTTAATATTTGTTGTCGGAAGAGCTTGCATATTTCAAGAGGATGTAAGGTAGTTCCTTGTTTTGAAAGCTCATCGGCACTGCAGTTCTATGGAATATCGCTGTGGCCCTGGATCCTTATCAGGTGTATTTTTAATTGCTGAGCCATCTCCTTAAAACCTCTTGGGCAATATTGATACCGAGGTTAGTCAGAAGATTAATTCTCAGCTATTCAGCTAATTCTCTAAAAGCTAAATCTTCTGCCTGATGGACAATGCAGGCAAACTTTTTGCAATGGTGATGGCGATTCAGAAATAAGACGAGTGGCGAAGGATATATGATTTTTGCATCTACAAACCACGGGGGTGACTGGGTATTGGTTGTAATAAACTCATTTAGTGAACCTATTCCCATAGAACTCAAAAGCTATCTTTTGATAATTTAAACACTCACAAAAACATTATAGAGCTTTTGGGATTTGGTATGACAAAGAATATAGATATGGCTACATGATCTTCTAGATTTTATCGTTTATGGCCGATTTACCTTAACTAACCTATCATGCGACTTTCAGAGGTCTCACTCCTGATAGCATGATTAGCTTGGCAGATTCAACAGAAGATTCCCTTTGTTGGGAATCGAACCCATGAGCGCTACGCTGATAGTTCAAAACGCTACCAATTTACCAACCGTTATGAAAAGTCTATATTTTCGCAAACAAATCAATAATACTTTTAGAATAAACATTCAATTATTTTATTAAATAGCAAATTTTATTGAATTGTCTGCCAAATTGGATCATATTCTTTTAATAGTTGAACCCATCATCTTTACAATATTTCTTACTATTTCCTTGTTCTCCTTATTTACAGGTAATTTAAATCATAATGACACTCCCTAAAATTCAACTATTTTGTAAGGTAAGTTGCCGAATCCTTAGCTCCTGATCAATGTCAATAATCAGAAAGATTCCGCGTCATTCATATGTAGGAAAATCCTTATATTCGTATGCAATACACCTGTTTAGAAAGGAGATGTTGTACATACATCCTTGTATCATTTATCTATTCCTCTGTCTCTTTATAAAGTTAGCTGTCTGCGCCTCCATCAAGCTGTCAATTCATGGGTCTACCCATCCATCAACCTACTTATATGTCCATCCGGCAGTCTTTCTCTTTGACGATATCTCCACACACGTAGCTAATGGCCTCAACCAAACCCCACCTGCTAAGCACACAGTGGTCGCTGCTCTAGTCTTATTAAAACCTTAAACACAGTTGACCACTCTGTTCTGCTAGGTGATATTTTGGACTGTACATTGCTCAATTTTATCAAACACTGATGTAGTAAATATCTCAATGGAAGACATGAGTTCAGAGGCAAAAAATCCAAATAGCATAAGACGAAAATGGACCTACCACAGGGAGATCCATTAACTCTTTAACCTGTACTATATTGCAAAGCTTTCTGCAAAACCACTGGATATTACAATGGTTTTATTTGCAAACGACTGCACCCACATATCGTCAGACGTAGATGTGGATCAAGTTAGTGGAAGAATTACACAGTGTTTCACCAAAATATCTGCCTTCATGGTCGAAAGAAAATATATAAAATTGCTGTCAAAAATTAAACTATACTCTTCTTGGACTTGGTGGTAATGAGAGACTTAGTATCATAGTTTATGGAAGAACAATAAGGACAGTGCAGAACTTTTCCCTGAACTTCTTAAAACATCAAACCCAAAGTCCAGTCGAAGAACTATATTCTGAAGACGAAGAACAAGGTTCTGAAGACACTAGCAAACAGTACCTGCTGCAATGCCAAGGAGTCGTTGATAGCAACGTACCAGGCAATACATCGATCTGACTTTAATTACGCAGGTCCGGTCTGGACTTCTTTTATAAGCGCCACACAATGGAGGATTGCAGACAACACCGAATAGCACTATTGAGAATTGTTGCAGGACGTATCCGGACGATGGGGATGGGATGCCATCTGTCTGGTCATCATAAATATTGCATTGTGTTGCAGGTTCCACTTTTATGACACAGCCGAAAGGACATCAGACACATTCAAGACGTGATCTGGCAAGTCATCCTAATTATCGCATCGTGTTGCAGGTTCCACCTTCACAACACATTCGAAAGGACATCGGACGCTTCTGCTCAGACATCCCATACATCATACCATCGAAAGTTGATAGATTGTCAATTGCAGCAGGTGTGAAACAGTTGTATGTAATTGAGCGTACCGAAGAGATTGCCAATCGCCGCAGGTCTGAAACAGCTGCAGGTAATGTTGGGTACCCTTAAACAGAGTTACCCTTCAATAATCATCCGTGTCACACAGTGAGCAACTTATATCCAGATCAACCAGGCCTAACTCAGAGCAGGATGGAGCAGAACTTTAAACTTATCTCAATCTATAATTATTTTGGGGCACTACCTAAGCCCACACAATACAGAACATCTGTTCTTGATCTACCCACCCATCCATCAGTCAATCAATTTATCTGAAACGAACCGATTATCAGTCGCAGCAAGTCTAAAACAGCTGCAGGTAATGACGGCTACCCAAGCCGTCAGAAGTTACAGCCTAAACAGAGTCCTCAATGTTCATCCTAATTATCGCATTGTGTTGCAGGTTCCACTTCACAATACATCCGAAAGGCCATCAGACGCTTCTACCCCGACATACTATTCATCATACCATCGATAGTATACAGATTGTTAATTGCAGCAGGTCTGAAACAGATGCAGCTGTTTTTCACCTTAGATCTGGATGGAGCAGAATTGTAAACGTTTATATAATTTATAATTATTTCGGGTTTTAAACAGCACTGCCAGATATGCCAACTAAACCCTCGCAACAGAACTCCGGTTATCGGTCTGAACCGAACCGATTGTCAATCGCAGCGGGTCTACTTAAACCAGCTACAGGTAATGGCGGTTACCCAAGCCGACAGTAGCTGCAGTCTAAACAGACTCCTCAACAAACTTCCACCAAAAAATTCAGACACTGAGCGATTTTACCCCGATCTATCAGCTCAACTCTGACCCACTGCATATGTTAATGGAGCAAAATTCTAAACTGCTACCATTCTAGGATTATTTGGGGTATTTAATAGCGCTGACCGATATGGCCACTAAGCACCTATAACACACAGCATCTGCTCTCGGTCTACTGGCAGGTGGGTGCCAGCCAATTGATGATTCTGCCATGCGACAATCAGTAAACCTACACTATGCGATCTGACAACAGATTATTGTCTATCCCTTTGCACGTACCCCAACATAAATTGGAACATTACTTACCAAGAACTTAGCTTAAACCCATCGTAAAGTTTCATAGTGAAAAGCGAATGTTGGCTAATTAGAAAACTTACAGACGACTTGGAACGTTCCGATAATAAATTCCGTTTTATCCATCCATTTCTCGCAGCATCTCTCAAGGCGTTTTCAGTTAATGTGTACGTCCATTTCTTAGATCTTCGTTAAAATCGTTAATTTAGGTCCTGCTCTGTAGTAGGTTCGAACTCACAGACTTTTATCTATTCTTACTTCGACCTCTAATGACTTCATCTATATTGGGGTCAACGCAGTTGTTCTTCTCTATACTATAATCGATCTCAGCACCCCTTGTCCCATAGGTGTTTCACTATAAGATTCGATATCGTTGATGCTTCCTCTATACTAAAATCGATCATGGAAGAGTTCCCCTGTACTGAAATATACCTCGGAGGTCTTCCTGTATACTAAACTTTACCTCAGATCACAGCTCTGCCTCTACACTAGAATCCAGGTCCTCCTCTATAATAAAGGCGAAGTGGGATTTCGATTGTGAGTTCGATTTCAGTAAATTTTTACCATTTATCAACCTTACCTATCTGTAAAAGGTTCTCGATTGTATTTAATAAAATCTAAGTAGCTTTCGTCGTACTGACTAAAATGTTAAACTTGACTTGATTGGAATTAATACGAGTATACCCACATGTGATTGACATAAAAATCCATACAAAATTATCTGGATTCCAAAGAGTTTATTTTGCCTCATTTGTAGACTATAATTAACAAGAATTAATTTTTAATTATTAAACTGTTTCTCAGTCTTTAATTGTTCGCATAAATTGCTATAACACACTGAACAAATATTTTAATACACCTTCAGATATGTAGCAATTAAGTGAATAATCCCAAGAATATTTGTCTACTCAAATGAATTGACGGTAGTTCATTGAACCGGTTTCGAACATTGGGAGTGGTGGCAATTCCTTGAAAGTTAATAAAATTATTCTAAGAATTTTGATGGACTAAAGCTAACTTAACCAAAACAATGTAGTTACAACAGAATTTTTTTAGTTCCTACCCTACACTTCTCAGATCTGCCGACTTCTGAGGTATTTCCCTATGGAAAGAGTTAGTAAATGTCGACCTTGGAGTTCTTCTTCTTTATAAGAACTGATATCGAAAGAACTGAGGTCTTCCTCTATACTAGAGTCGACCTCTGAGGTATTCCTCTATACTAGGGTACCCTCTGAGATCTTCCTCTATACAAGGGTAGACCTCTGAGGTCCTCATCTATACTAGAGTCGACCAGTGAAGTCTTCCTCTATACTAGAGTCGTCCTCTGAAGTCTTCCTCTATACTAGAGTCGTCCTCTGAAGTCTTCCTCTATACTAGAGTCGACCTCTGAGGTCTTCCTCTATACTAGAGTCGACCTCTGAGGTCTTCCTCTATACTAGAGTCGACCTCTGAGGTCTTCCTCTATACCAGAGTCGACCTCTGAGGGTTTCCTCTATACCAGAGTCGACCTCTGAGGTCTTCCTCTATACTAGAGTCGACCTCTGAGGTCTTCCTCTATACTAGAGTCGACCTCTGAGGTCATCCTCAATACTAGAGTCGACCTCTGAGGTCATCCTCAATACTAGAGTCGACCTCTGAGGTCATCCTCAATACTAGAGTCTACCCATAAGTCTTCCTCTATACAAGAGTCGACCTCTGACGACTTCATTTAAAAAAGAGACAATCGCTTAAGTCTTTTTCTGTACTAAAATTATTTGACCTCTGTTGTCTTCCTCTTTACTAAAGTCGACCTATAGCGTCTTCCTTTGTAGTAGGGTTGACCTTTTTAGTTCCTACCCTACACTTCTCAGATCTGCCGACATCTGAGGTATTTCCCTATGGAAAGAGTTAGTAAAAGTCGACCTTGGAGTTCTTCTTCTTTATAAGAACTGATATCGAAAGCCGTATCCCTCTATTTGGAGTCGACCTCTGAGGTCTTCCTCTATACTAGAGTCGACCTCTGAGGTATTTCTCTATACTAGGGTACCCTCTGAGATCTTCCTCTATACAAGGGTAGACCTCTGAGGTCTTCCTCTGTACTAGAGTCGACCTTTGAGGTCTTCCTCTATACTAGGGTAGACCTCTGAGATCTTCCTCTATATATAGTCGACCTCTGAGATCTTCCTCTATATATAGTCGACCTCTGAGGTCCTCATCTATATAAGAGTCGACCATTGACGTCTTCCTCTATACTAGAGTCGACCAGTGAGGTCTTCCTCTATACTAGTGCCGACCTCTGAAGTCTTCCTCTATACTAGAGGCGTCCTCTGAAGTCTTCCTCTATACCAGAGTCGACCTCTGAGGGTTTCCTCTATACCAGAGTCGACCTCTGAGGTCTTCCTCTATACCAGAGTCGACCTCTGAGGTCTTCCTCTATACCAGAGTCGACCAGTGAGGTCTTCCTCTATACTAGAGTCGTCTTCTGAAGTCTTCCTCTATACTAGAGTCGACCTCTGAGGTCTTCCTCTATACCAGAGTCGACCTCTGAGGGTTTCCTCTATACCAGTGTCGACCTGTGAGGGTTTCCTCTATACCAGTGTCGACCTGTGAGGGGTCCCCCTATACTACAGTCGACCTCTGAGGTCTTCCTCTATACTAGAGTCGAACTCTGAGGTCTTCCTCTATAGTAGAGTCGACCTCTGAGGTCTCCCTCTATACTAGAGTCGAACTCTGAGGTCTTCCTCTATAGTAGAGTCGACCTCTGAGGTCTTCCTCTACAGTAGAGTCGACCTCTGAGGTCTTCCTGTATACTAGAGTCGACCTCTGAGGTCATCCTCTATACTAGAGTCTACCCATAAGTCTTCCTCTATACAAGAGTCGACCTCTGAAGACTTCATTTATAAAAGAGACAATCGCTTAAGTCTTCTTCTGTACTAAAATTACTAAGTACTAGATTTGACCTCTGTTGTCTTCCTCTTTACTAAAGTCGACCTATAGCGTCTTCCTTTGTAGTAGGGTTGACCTCTAAAGGCTTCTTCTGTACTATAGTCTCCTCAATAATAAGTCGACTTATAGGGCTTCCCTCCACACTAGTTTTCAGTTTGGCCCTTCTGCCGTGACCATGACATACTTTCAATTTCTTTATCCAGTTCTGCCTACTCTCCATTACCATATATTCCCTGCAATTCCTACCAGAAAAATATTACCGCACCAGGTATTTTTAGGGTTATAGATATTCGAGTAGGCTACAGTCTCATTCTCCAAAATTGTCTTGAAATTTGGCTAAGCTATTTTTAATTAACATCAAGCGGCCACATCAATGTAATTAACGGATGTTGTTTAAAAAACAGGTTGTTGTTTAAAAAAAGTGAGTGTAAATATTTTAATAAAAATAAACAATACTGAAAACAATTCTCTCTAAGCACACTTTCATTGCCAAAAGTGATTAAGTCTAATGGTTAATATAAAATTATTATAATCTTAATTTTTTACATTACTACTTAGCTCATTTTTGCTTAAGAACGACAGCTCTCTGATTTATCACTAAATGTTTTATATTATTTAGTGCACGTGTTTGTTCATATATAATCGACCACTCTTATCACTTGCAACGATGTGGGCTGCTGTGGAGTTCGTCCACCTCCTCTTATCTCTTTCGGGTTAAAAAAATTCAAATCACAGTCCACTGTTCATATTTAAACGCATGGCTTGCGAGGGACGTGGAGGTTCTGGTATGCCTGCAGCTGCTATATAATCATTGCGTTGCCTTATTAGGGAAGCCACCAATTCTGGAAATGATTTAAGAGTTTCATCGTGACTTCTTCGTCAGAGGGATTGTGCGTATTACTTACCATCTGAGTTTATATCAATCTCAGCTTGGCTGGCCTCCTCTTCGGTTTGTCTGGTTTTTACATTATGGTCTTTCACTTGGTGCTGATGTTGGTCTGGGTCAACAATTGCAATTTCTGGTTTGTCTGTTGCCTCTCCTATTTCTATTTCAAGATCCGTCCTTCCTTGAGGAGAGTATACTATAATATGTTTAGTTTGCTCCTCTGTTGTTGCCTGGCGTGGCGCTTCTTTTGCCAATAATTCTCGTTTTCCAACTTCATGTTCTTCATACAATTCTCTACCCTGTGGTGCTGCACCTACTCCTTCCTCGACTACGTTCAATATGAGAACCAGTGCGACCATTGATAATTTCCCGATGTTCTGCATCTTTAGCGTTAGAGTTATGATTGTAAACTGATTTTCAATATGGTTAGGTGCACCTGTTTCAATGTAATCGATTGGGAATGTTGGTTTTTTTATTTGTTCAAATTGGTATGCACCTTACAAGAGGTAAGCCATTTTGGGTGATTGAATGAAAGGTTCAACACACTGTCAAATTGAATGGAAGATTCCATGATTCAATATGTGAAATAATTTGTACGTATCTACTTGAAGGAAGAAATCTTTAAATTACTGAGGCGCTAGTATAGAGGAAGACCTCCGAGATTGATTTCAATATAAAGGAAGACCTCTCAGATCAGCTCTACAATTGAGGAAGTCTTCTGCGATCGACTAATACAGATGGATACCTCATGGTTCCGAAAGGACCTCCTCGTAGACGTTAGTGTAAAGGAACATTTTCGAATTTGATTCTAAGACACTTAATTGTAGAGAAATACCTCAGTGCCCGACTCAATAAATATCATCAGCGAAACAAAACTCCTGGAAATTCTTCTACGAATAGGTTGGTAACATTTACAATGTAGCCTGAATCATGAAGTTGCTATCACAGATCTATATTCAAACCGAATCAGTTCTGATGAATACACACTACATGACAAATACGATGGGACTCATAGAGGCGCTAAACAAAATGGGATGACTCAGAGTCCAATCAGCACAGATATTATTGTGGAAAGCTTTCAAGATAACGGGAATCCGAACTCAACAAGTAAGAATCTGCACTGCATCATATTCTCATACATCCAGAAAAGCTCTCAGTATGTAAGGGTAGCAGTCCTACCCAAACCTGACAAGTTATACGACTCCAAAGGCCTGTAGACCGACTAGACTAATATCTTGCTTTTCGTAATGTCGGACACCCACACTGATCCAATTCAAACCTTAGACAAGTTCCAGGTTAACCTGAAGCAGCATAATATAATTTTCATTTTCTTTGAATCATGAAGTTGCTATCACAGATCTATATTCAAACCGAATCAGTTCTGATGAATACACACTACATGACAAATACGATGGGACTCATAGAGGCGCTAAACAAAATGGGATGACTCAGAGTCCAATCAGCACAGATATTATTGTGGAAAGCTTTCAAGATAACGGGAATCCGAACTCAACAAGTAAGAATCTGCACTGCATCATATTCTCATACATCCAGAAAAGCTCTCAGTATGTAAGGGTAGCAGTCCTACCCAAACCTGACAAGTTATACGACTCCAAAGGCCTGTAGACCGACTAGACTAATATCTTGCTTTTCGTAATGTCGGACACCCACACTGATCCAATTCAAACCTTAGACAAGTTCCAGGTTAACCTGAAGCAGCATAATATAATTTTCATTTTCTATAACAATGTCTTAGACATTGGAGTTATCTCCTCCTGAGTTGACGACATAATGTGTAAATAATTGACGACCAATTGTCCTTAGATGACGACCAGTTGGGTTAATTGCTCCTTGGTAGAGGACCAGTAGATTATATACTCCTTAGTAGACGGCCTGTTGCGTTATCTACTCCCTAGTAGAGGACCAGCTGGGATATCTACTCGTTATTAAGGGACTCTACTACGCTTTAGTAGAGGACCAGTTGGGTTATCTACTCCTTAGTTGACGACCAGTTGGGTTATTTACTCCTAAGCTAGCGAACAGTAATCTATTCATTACCAAATGACCAGTAGGTTATTTCCTCCTTAGTATAACGCCTATTGGGTTATCTACTCCCTAGTAGAGGTTAATTGGGTTATCTACTCCTTATTACAGGACACGTTTGGTAATCCACTCCTTAGTATACGGCCAGATGGTTTATCTGCTCCTTAGTTGATGACCAGTTGGTTTATTCATTACTTAGTAAATGACCCGTTGAGTTATCTACTCTTTAGTAAATTATCAGTAGGTTTTTTACTCCTAAGTTGATGGTCAGTTGGGTTAACTAATCCTTAGTACAGAACCAATTGGGTTATCTACTCCGTAGTAGATGCCTACACGGGTTATCTACTTCTTAGTTGTCGACCAGTTGTGTTATCCACTCCTTAGTAGAGGACCAGTTGTGTTATCCTCTCCTTAGTATAGGATCAATTGATTTATCTACCAATTAGTAGATGACCGGTGGGGTTATATACTCCTTAGTTGACGATCTAATGAGTAGATAATTGACGACAAGTAGTGTTATATAGTCCTTTATTGAAGAACAGTTGGGTTATCTTACTCCTTAGCAAATAATCAGATTGATTACCTACTCCTTAGCAAATGATCAGATGGATTACCTACTTCTTAGCAGATAACCAATTGGGTTATGTATTCCTTAGTAAAGGACCAGTTGGTTATCTACTCCTTACCAGATGATCAGTGGGCTTATATACTCTTTATTAGATGACCAGTCGGGTTATCTACTCCCTAGTTGACGACCAGTTGGTTTATTTACTCCGTTGTAGCCGACCAGTTTGGTTATTCATTCTTTAGTAGATGACCTGTCGGTTTATCTACCCCTTTCTTGACGACCAGTAAGGTTATTTACTCCTTAGTAGATGCCCAGTTGGGTTATCCACTCCTTAGTAGACGACCAGTTGGGTTATCTATTCCTTAGTAGATGACCAGTTGGGTAATCTATTCCTTAGTAAATGATCAGTATGTTATTTACTCCATCATAGGCGGCCAATTGGGTTATCTATTGCACATAGCGATTTCGTTTCTGACAAAAGTTTGCATCGTCGATGTGAAACAGCAATTTTCAAATTTCCAAATTGGGCACTTTTTCCAGAATGGAAATTACTATTAGGTTATTTACTTCTCAGTAGACGACCAATTGAGTTATCTACTCTTTACTGGAGGACCAGTTGGTTTATATATTCCTTAGTATATGACCAATAGGTTATTAACACCTTAGTAGACAGCATATCGACTAAAGAGTAGATAATCGTTGGGTTATCTACTCCTAAGTAGAGGATCTGTTAGATTATCTACTCCTTAGTAGCTGACTAGTCGGGCTATTTACTCCTTAGTTGGCGGCCAGTTGGGTTATCTACTCACTAGCAGGGGATCAGATGGGTTATCTACTGCTTATTAGAGGACCAATTGGGTCTTCTACTTCTTAGTAGAGGATCAGTCAGGTTATCTACTAATTAGTTGACGACCAGTTTGGTTCTTTATTACTAGTTAGTAGATGACCATTTGGGTTATTTACTCCTTATTAGACGATTGGTTATCTACTACTTAGTAGACTACCAGTCCGGTTATCTGTTACTTAGTAAATTACCAGTTGGGTTACTTACTCCGTAGCAGATGACCAGTAGGTTATTTACTCCTTAGTACTCGTAGACGGTCTGTTTTGTTATCTTCTCCCAAGTAGAGTGCCAGTAGGGTAATCTACACCTTAGTGAGGACCAGTTGGGTTACCTACTCCTTAGTTGACAACCAGTTGGGTTATCCACACCTTAGTTGACGACCAGTTGATTTATATACTCCTTTATTTACGACCAGTTGGGTTATCTATATTCCTTAGTAAATGACTAGTAGGCTATTTACACCTCACTAGACGATCAGTTGGGTTATTTACTCCTTAGTAGAGACCAGTTGGTGAACTAGTGAGCTGGTGAATTAGTGAGCGGGTGAACTAGTGTGCTGGTGAACTTGTGGGCTGGTGAACTAGTGAGCTGGTGAACTAGTGAGCTAGTGAACTAGTGAGCTGGTGAACTAGTGAGCTGGTGAACTAGTGAGCTGGAGAACTAGTGAGCTGGTGAACTAGTGAGCTGGTGAACTAGTGAACTAGTGAACTGGTGAGCTGGTGATTTAAAATGGGCTGGTGAACTAAAATGCGCCATATCTTAAAATGACTAAAGTGTCCAATTCCATTTCAAACGCTGCAAATGGCGAGTCAAATTAATTGCGAAATTTGCATTTCCTGAGCGATTTGACTGAAATGTAAGACATATGTATGGTTTGTCTTGAAAGTTTTTATTTATGATTCTAGCCGGTAGGTGGCGCGGTAGTGGAATTATGTCAAATATACATTTTTATTAAGTTTTTCATTTCCTGAAACACGGCACTCATGAATTTTTGGATACAATAACTACGTCTGCTGGATTCAGCTAGTTAGTTACAAACTTATTATTGACAGTCAACCCCATCGCCTAATTAATTATTTCACTGCAGTGTACGGTAGTGCAAGGCTGTGTATTTCCCGTAGCATTCCGTTCCATGTTGCGGCAGATCAGATTGTTATGTATTTATTAAATCCATTTCAGATATTTTCTTTCTAAGCTGCAGTCTATATTCCACATCTCCTCGGTACGTTTCCACATCTCCATTGTGATTGACATGTAGATGACGCTACCGTAATAATGCGAAAGCTTTTTTTTATTTCGGACTGTTAAGATGCGATAAATGCATCTGCTTCATTTTGATTTGTTAACGACATGTAGATGACACTGCCTTATACGGTTTCGTTTTATTGTTATGTAGGGTGTCCTTCGAGGCAGTGTAACTTTCAAAGCATTTTCTTACTACGTTGCAACTTTAGAGTATTATGCATTTATTACCCTCATTTTCGTTCATAACAATCACGAGTACAAAACCAGAAATTTTCCTCATTGACTCAGCTTCAGCAGCGTCCATCGACGACACAGTAACATATGGTTGAATAACTTACATGCATGAATAATAGCGTGGGCTGTCTATATTATTAAGTTGCTTGGAGCCACAAAAAAGGTTGCGAAGGCGTGCAACTTTAAATGTGTATTTTATTAAATTTTCAAAGATTTCTTTAGAGTACAAAATTATAACTTATATTTGTTTGATACGAAAAAATAAAAATTTTTGACATACTAATGCCAAAATTGTGCAATTATCAATTTTTAATATTCAAATTATTATAAAATATTTTTTTATTACTGAAGATTTCGTAATACAATATATTTATCTTTTAATTTAAGATTTGATTTTGGCAATGCGTCATACTTATTTGTCTGGTATGAGTTGACAACTAAGAAACATGGTTTCGCATAGTGAGGTACAGGTGGCGTTTCTGTAAAATAATAACTCAAAATGTGATCTAGAGGGCCTTGCTGTTGTCATTTCAACACTGTAGTTTAATTTTGTTTATTATTCTTAAATGATATTGTACATAGTAAGATAATATACCACTTTTTCAAAAATATTAATGAAATATTTATTTATTTCAATTATTTGATATTTGGCAAATTTGTTACTTATTTACTCTGGTTTGAGTTGACAACTAAGAAAGCTGTCAGAGTATAGGCCTTACCTGCGGTTTCGCTTTATAAGACAAAATGGGCGGTTCTGTCAAATAACAACTCAACATGAGATCAAGAGGGCGCTGTTGTTAAAGACCAGCTGTTGTCACATCACCTCTATACTTTCAGATGTTTTGTTATTTTCTGAAGCAATTTAATACCCAGATAGACAATTTGTATTCTAAACAAACTTTTTCTTCACAAAAATTATTTTAAATTTTTCAGCATTTCCTCAATAGCCGACCCATCTTAATGTAAAATATATATTTCTGATTCTTTACCACATATGGTGCGCTCTGATCGCCTGTCATCGCTATCGTCATTTGCAAAACTGGTAAAACGTGTCAACCACTTAATGTTGGAATGTTTGTTTGTTCGATTTGCTGGCGAAGTTGTTTTTCTTATTATTTTAAACAAAATCTCAAAGATTTTTGTGTTACCAACAACAAATTTGCAATTGTAAATTGGCATTATAATGTTGCTAATTAGGATTATGGCCGATGCAATGTGTGGATTGGCTTTTATCTTTTTACACCCGTTATTGAATAAAAAACAACAATGTTTTGCCGTTGACTTCGATCACGTAAACCAGAGTTGGTAGGCAAACAACTTCAAAATTTGGTCGAGGTTTCCAGTGGAATGAGGATAAGGTCGTTTTGCGGCAATTCAAATTACAATTGGGAAGTTACTTGAGGCAGACAGGAAGGAAGTATTAAGTTTTGCGGTTACGCACTAAGTATTATTTGCATATCTAAATGAAAAGTCAAAAACTTTGAAAATATGCAATGCTTTCAGGAAATCAAGTTGATGACTATTCTATACGAAAAGTTCATCGTTGATGACTATTATATACGAAAAGTTCATCGTTGATGACTTTTCTATACGAAGAGGTCATCGTTGATGACTTTTCTATACGAAAAGGTCATCGCTGATGACTTTTCTTTGGAAAAAGGTCCTCGTTGATGACTTTTCTTTGGAAAAAGGTCCTCGTTGATGACTTTTCTATGGCAAAAGGTCATCGTTGATGACTTTTCTCTGCGAAAAGGTCATCGTTGATGACTTTTCTATACGAAAAGTTAATCGTTGATGATTTTTCTATACGAAAAGGTCATCGTTGATGACTTATCTATACGAAAAGGTCATCGTTGATGACTTATCTATACGAAAAGGTCATCGTTGATGACTTATCTATACGAAAAGGTCATCGTTGATGACTTTTCTATACGAAAAGGTCATCGTTGATGACTTTTCTATACGAAAAGGTCATCGTTGATGACTTTTCTATACGAAAAAGTCATCGTTGATGACTTTTCTATACGAAAAGTTCATCGTTGATGACTTTTCTATACGAAAAGTTCATCGTTGATGACTTTTCTATACGAAAAGTTCATCGTTTATGACTTTTCTATACGAAAAGGTCATCGTTGATGACTTTTCTATACGAAAAGGTCATCGTTGATGACTTTTCTATACGAAAAGGTCATCGTTGATGACTATTATATACGAAAAGTTCATCGTTGATGACTTTTCTATACGAAAAGTTCATCGTTGATGACTTTTCTATACGAAAAGTTCATCGTTGATGACTTTTCTATACGAAAAGTTCATCGTTGATGACTTTTCTATACGAAAAGTTCATCGTTGATGACTTTTCTATACGAAAAGGTCATCGTTGATGACTTTTCTATACGAAAAGGTCATCGTTGATGACTATTATATACGAAAAGTTCATCGTTGATGACTTTTCTATACGAAGAGGTCATCGTTGATGACTTTTCTATACGAAAAGGTCATCGCTGATGACTTTTCTTTGGAAAAAGGTCCTCGTTGATGACTTTTCTTTGGAAAAAGGTCCTCGTTGATGACTTTTCTATGGGAAAAGGTCATCGTTGATGACTTTTCTATACGAAAAGATCATCGTTGATGACTTTTCTATACGAAAAGTTCATCGTTGGAAAAGGTCATCGTTGATGACTTTTCTATACGAAAAGATCATCGTTGATGACTTTTCTATACGAAAAGGTCATCGTTGATGACTTTTCTATACGAAAAGTTCATCGTTGATGACTTTTCTATACGAAAAGTTCATCGTTGATGACTTTTCTATACGAAAAGTTCATCGTTGATGACTTTTCTATACGAAAAGTTCATCGTTGATGACTTTTCTATACGAAAAGTTCATCGTTGATGACTTTTCTATACGAAAAGTTCATCGTTGATGACTTTTCTATACGAAAAGTTCATCGTTGATGACTTTTCTATACGAAAAGTTCATCGTTGATGACTTTTCTATACGAAAAGTTCATCGTTGATAACTTTTCTATACGAAAAGGTCATCGTTGATGACTTTTCTATACGAAAAGGTCATCGTTGATGACTTTTCTATACGAAAAGGTCATCGTTGATGACTTTTCTATACGAAAAGGTCATCGTTGATGACTATTATATACGAAAAGTTCATCGTTGATGACTTTTCTATACAAAAAGTTCATCGTTTATGACTTTTCTATATCGTTGATGACTTTTCTATACGAAAAGTTCATCGTTGATGACTTTTCTATACGAAAAGTTCATCGTTGATGACTTTTCTATACGAAAAGTTCATCGTTGATGACTTTTCTATACGAAAAGTTCATCGTTGATGACTTTTCTATACGAAAAGTTCATCGTTGATGACTTTTCTATACGAAAAGGTCATCGTTGATGACTTTTCTATACGAAAAGGTCATCGTTGAAGACTTTTCTATACGAAAAGGTCATCGTTGATGACTTTTCTATACGAAAAGGTCATCGTTGATGACTTTTCTATACGAAAAGGTCATCGTTGATGGCTTTTCTATACGAAAAGGTCATCGTTGATGACTTTTCTATACGAAAAGGTCATCGTTGATGACTATTATATACGAAAAGTTCATCGTTGATGACTTTTCTATACGAAAAGTTCATCGTTGATGACTTTTCTATACGAAAAGTTCATCGTTGATGACTTTTCTATACGAAAAGGTCATCGTTGATGACTTTTCTATACGAAAAGGTCATCGTTGATGACTTTTCTATACGAAAAGGTCATCGTTGATGACTTTTCTATACGAAAAGGTCATCGTTGATGACTTTTCTATACGAAAAGGTCATCGTTGATGACTTTTCTATACGAAAAGGTCATCGTTGATGACTTTTCTATACGAAAAGGTCATCGTTGATGACTTTTCTATACGAAAAGGTCATCGTTGATGACTTTTCTATACGAAAAGGTCATCGTTGATGACTTTTCTATACGAAAAGGTCATCGTTGATGACTATTATATACGAAAAGGTCATCGTTGATGACTATTATATACGAAAAGTTCATCGTTGATGACTTTTCTATACGAAGAGGTCATCGTTGATGACTTTTCTTTGGAAAAAGGTCCTCGTTGATGACTTTTCTTTGGAAAAAGGTCCTCGTTGATGACTTTTCTATGGGAAAAGGTCCTCGTTGATGACTTTTCTATGGGAAAAGGTCATCGTTGATGACTTTTCTATACGAAAAGGTCATCGTTGATGACTTTTCTATACGAAAAGGTCATCGTTGATGACTTTTCTATACGAAAAGGTCATCGTTGATGACTTTTCTATACGAAAAGGTCATCGTTGATGACTTTTCTATACGAAGAGGTCATCGTTGATGACTTTTCTATACGAAAAGGTCATCGTTGATGACTTTTCTATACGAAAAGATCATCGTTGATGACTTTTCTATACGAAAAGGTCATCGTTGATAACTTTTCTATACGAAAAGGTCATCGTTGATGACTTTTCTATACGAAGAGGTCATCGTTGATGACTTTTCTATACGAAAAGATCATCGTTGATGACTTTTCTATACGAAAAGGTCATCGTTGATGACTTTTCTATACGAAAAGATCATCGTTGATGACTTTTCTATACGAAAAGGTCATCGTTGATGACTTTTCTATACGAAAAGGTCATCGTTGATGACTTTTCTATACGAAAAGGTCATCGTTGATGACTTTTCTATACGAAAAGATCATCGTTGATGACTTTTCTATACGAAAAGGTCATCGTTGATGACTTTCTATACGAAAAGGTCATCGTTGATGACTTTTCTATACGAAAAGGTCATCGTTGATGACTTTTCTATACGAAAAGGTCATCGTTGATGACTTTTCTATACGAAAAGGTCATCGTTGATGACTTTTCTATACGAAAAGGTCATCGTTGATGACTTTTCTATACGAAAAGGTCATCGTTGATGACTTTTCTATACGAAAAGGTCATCGTTGATGACTTTTCTAGGTCATCGTTGATGACTTTTCTATACGAAAAGGTCATCGTTGATGACTTTTCTATACGAAAAGGTCATCGTAGATGACTTTTCTATACGAAAAGGTCATCGTTGATGACTTTTCTATACGAAAAGGTCATCGTTGATGACTTTTCTATACGAAAAGGTCATCGTTGATGACTTTCTATACGAAAAGGTCTTCGTTGTGGACTTTTCTTTACGAAAAGGTATTCGTTGTGGACTTTTCTTTACGAAAAGGTCATCGTTGATGACTCTTCTATACGAAAAGGTCATCGTTGATGACTTTTCTATACGAAAAGGTCATCGTTGATGACTTTTCTATACGAAAAGGTCATCGTTGATGACTTTTCTATACGAAAAGGTCATCGTTGATGACTTTTCTATACGAAAAGGTCATCGTTGATGACTTTTCTATACGAAAAGGTCATCGTTGATGACTTTTCTATACGAAAAGGTCATCGTTGATGACTTTTCTATACGAAAAGGTCATCGTTGATGACTTTTCTATACGAAAAGGTCATCGTTGATGACTTTTCTATACGAAAAGGTCATCGTTGATGACTTTTCTATACGAAAAGGTCATCGTTGATGACTTTTCTATACGAAAAGGTCATCGTTGATGACTTTTCTATACGAAAAGGTCATCGTTGATGACTTTTCTATACGAACGATGACCTTCATCGTTGATGACTTTTCTATATGAAAAGGTCATCGTTGATGACTTTTCTATACGGAAAGGTCATCGTTGATGACTTTTCTATACGAAAAGGTCATCGTTGATGACTTTTCTATACGAAAAGGTCATCGTTGATGACTTTTCTATACGAAAAGGTCATCGTTGATGACTTTTCTATACGAAAAGGTCATCGTTGATGACTTTTCTATACGAAAAGGTCATCGTTGATGACTTTTCTATACGAAAAGGTCATCGTTGATGACTTTTCTATACGAAAAGGTCATCGTTGATGACTTTTCTATACGAAAAGGTCATCGTTGATGACTTTTCTATACGAAAAGGTCATCGTTGATGACTTTTCTATACGAACGATGACCTTCATCGTTGATGACTTTTCTATATGAAAAGGTCATCGTTGATGACTTTTCTATACGGAAAGGTCATCGTTGATGACTTTTCTATACGAAAAGGTCATCGTTGATGACTTTTCTATACGAATAGGTCATCGTAGATGACTTTTCTATACGAATAGGTCATCGTAGATGACTTTTCTATACGAATAGGACATCGTAGATGACTTTTCGATATTCTCTATATTATATTTCTCGGAAGGTATACTTTAGTCGGTTGCTCTCGACAAAATTGTTCTTACTTTTAAATATAATGATTCATAGAATTTGTTTACTTTTCATCCGTCGGTCTGATGTGGAAAAATCATCTGTTTTGCAATTAGCTCATTATTGTTTCCTTAATACGTGTTAAACTAATTGCCACTGCCTCCGCATAATTTTGGTAGTTTATACTAATTTTCATTCAGGTCACAGCTGAAAAAACTGCTCATCTAGGCACTTTTTCTGGATTAAGAAAAAATTTATACTAGTTTATTATTGCTAATCAACTTAAGCTACTTATGGTAATGACTCAATACGCCCCTCTTGATTTCAACCAGTCTTCTTTAATCATATCCGCACCCTTTTCCGCCACCATAATAGTAGGCACATTAGTATTACCCGTAGTTATAGTGGGCATAATACTGGCATCTATGACGCGAAGACGTCGAATGCCATAAACCCTTAAGCGAGGATCCACCACAGCATAACGATCGGCATAGGGACCCATTTTACAGGTGCCCACCGGATGATATATGGTCTGAGAATAATAGCGAGCCACACACTCCCAGAAAGCATCACTGAGATACTCCACTTTGGGACAATTACGCCAAACATAAATATTGAGAGTGGCATTCAGACGCCTTAAAATGGAAGTCTGGGTAAACTGATGCCCAAATTTTAAGGCCTCGACCTTAAGATAAGTAAAAAATATTACATTTCAAATTCTGATAATATATCACTTTATGTCCTCTCACCATAATTGCCATATCCCAGGGATCATCATAATAGTTTGCATGTATTTTCGGATGTATTTTTGCCTTATCCGATTTAATTTCAATCCAACCCCGACTTTTGGGTCGCATGACCAAAGGCGTTACAATGAAGGTATCCTTGTACAGCAGGGGTTCCACCGTCTCGGCAAAGTTGGAAAATGACACTGCTGCTCCTCTTCGTCCAACCATGCCACCATCTGTGCTATAGCTATAACTTCCCACAAAGAACTGCACATCAGGCCAATCCTGCTGGGGGTCTTGATATTTACTACTCCAGAATCCCATTAATTCAGCTACAGGTACAGCATAAAAGAAGCCATCGGCGCCATGTATAAATTTATCCACCGCCTGGGCATTCATCAGTTCTGGAACCACAAAAGACAAACGATGTCCCGTGACCGTATTATGAATTTCATACGTGCCTCCGGTACTGGAGATATGGTCCTGCAAATTGCCACCCACACCGGGTGAATGTACCAGCAGCGGTATATCATGCGTTGTCAATTGTTTTCTAGGTCCCACACCCGAGACCATTAACAGTTGGGGACTTGCTATAGCTCCTGCCGACAAAATCACTTCTTTCGAGGCTACCGCATGATGTTTGGCCCCAAACCATTCGAAAAGCACACCCCTCGCCTCTTTGGTCCGGGGATCTATAATAATGCGTTCAACAAAGGCGTTTAGTAAAATATCCAAATTCGGACGTCTCCACACGGGTCGTATATAACCCTTATTGGTACTACAACGTAAACCATTGCGTAGACTGGCATGGGGAACAGCAAAGCCTGTTTGGGAACGGCCATTAAAATCTAGAAACGGGTTTAGCTGAAATATAATAAAATTAAAATTTAAAAATATTGCTATTATATAGAACTTCAATTAAAAATATATAAATCTATATATATATATATATATATATATATATATATCTATATATATATTGCATTTTTTAAAAAATGCCTTAAGAACGTTTTTATAGAAAATGTCGTCGAAATTGAATTTTTCTAAAAGGTTCTATCGAAATTAAATTTTTTTATTTTTAATTTTATCAATTAAATATTTCTAGAAAATTTCATCGATTTAGCATTTTTATAGAATATGTCATCGAAATTGAATTTTCAGGAAAACATTTCGATCTAAAAAATCCTCGGTGTTGCATTTTCTACAAAAATTTCGAAATTGAGTTTTTGAACAAAAAAATGCCAAATTTGCTTTTTTTCTTAGAAAATTTCATCAACATTTTACTTTTGTATATTTTTTGACGGTAATTGCATTTCATTGTTTTTATTATGATTCTATAATTTTTTTTGAAATTGTATTTTTATGAAAATTTCGTCAGAAATGCACTTTTTAAAAAATGTTGTCAAAACTTTACTGTTCTAGAATATTTTGTCGAAATTGCCTTCTAGAAGATTTCGTCTAAATTAAATTTTTCTATAAAATGTTGTCAACATTTCACTTTTCTAGAAAGTTTTGTCGAATTTGCATTTCCTACAAAATTTCAACAAAATTAAAAAATGTCAAAATATTAACAACATTGCATTTTCTGGAAAATGTCTTCGAAATTTTTTTTTTGAAAAAATTGTCTTTATTAAATATTTCCAAAACAAATAGCCGAAATTGTCTTTTTGTAAAAAAAACTCGTCGAAACTAGGAAACATATCGAGAAAATTATGTCGACATTATATTTTCTACAAAATTTCGTTCAAATTGGATTATTGCATATTTTTCAAAATTGCATTCTTATAAAAAAAATTGTGAAACATAAATTTTTCTAAAATATTTCATCAACATTTTACTTTTATGGAATATTGTGACGGTAATTGGTAATTTATTGTTTTTTTTTTGCAAAATTTCACTTTTCTAAATATTTTTGTCGAATTTGCATTTTTCTAGAAAATTTCAAGAAACTTGCATATTTCTTAAAAAAAATTCGTTAACATTTTACTTTTCTAGAAAATTTCTTTAAAATTTTGCTTTTCTATTTGGAAATTGGATTTTTCTACAAAATTTCATCTATTTGCATTTTTTAGAAAATTTTTATTATTATTATTTTTATTATATCATTTCTATTCTAGAACATTTTGTTAAAACTGCTCTAAAAACTTTTTCTACAAAAATTCTTCAAATTTGCATTATTCTTAAAAAAAAACTCGTCGAAACTAGAAAACTTATCGAGAAAATTATGTCGACATTACATTTTTCTAGAAAATTTCATTCAAATTGGATTATCGCATATTTTTCAAAATTGCACTCTTATAAAATAATTGTGAAACATAAATTTTTCTAAAATATTTCATCAACATATTACTTTTATAGAATACTAGCTGGACCCGGTCTACTTCGTTGCCCCAGACTTCAGATTTCCGATGCCGTAAATTTTTTAACCAATTACGTAGACTACCATCAAATGCATATTTACAAAATTACAACACTCTCGCTAACAAATTGTTCAAGGTATATCAATTTCAGAAATTTGCTTATAAGGGTGGGGCCACGCCCATTGGTCCGATCCCAACCCTTTTGGACCATTCACGTAGACTATCACTATATCGATATGCAAAAAATTACAGCACTCTCGATAAAAAATTGTGCAAGATATGACTCAATTTCAAAATTTGGCTTATACTTGCATAGGCGGGGCAACGTCCATTGGTCTGATCCCGCCTATTTTTGGTCGAATCACGTAGACTGTCATCAGATACATATACCCAAAACTGCAGCGCTCACTTAAACAAATTGTGCAAGATATCTCAATGTAAAAATTAGGCTCCTATGGGCGGTGCCGCCCTTTTTTGTGTAATCACGTAGACTGCGTGAGATGCACAAAATCACAGCACTCTCGCTAACAAATTGTGCATGATATCTCAATTTCAAAATTTGGTTTATATGGGCGGGGCCAGGCCCATTGATCCGATCCCGCCACTTTTTAGAACATTCACGTAGGCTATCATCAGATACATATGCACAAAATTACAGAACTATCGCTAAACAATTGTGTAAGACATCTTAGTTTCAAAATTTAGTTTATATGGGTAGGGCCACGGTAGGGCCATTGATCCGATCCCGACCCTTTTTGGACCAATAACGTAGACACCCACCAGACATCACTATCGCTAAAAATTGTGCAAGATATGTGTTTCAATTTCAAAATTTGGCTTATATAGGCGGGTCCACGTCCATTGGTCTGATCCCGCCAATTTTTGGGCGAATCGCGTAGACTGTCATCAGATACTTATGTCCAAAACTGCAGCACTCTCGATAATAAATTGTGCAAGATATTTCAATTTCAAAATTTGGCTGATATGGACGTGGCCACGCCCATTGGTTCGATGCCGCTCATTTTTGGACCAATCACGTAGACTACCACCAGATATATATACACGAAATTACAGCACTCTTGGTAAAAAATTGTGGAATATATCTCAATTTCAAAATTTGGCTTATATGGGGGGGGGGGCCACGCCCATTGTTCTCATCCCGCCCATTTTTGGACCAATCACGTAGACTGCCACCATATACATATACACAAAATTCCAGCACTCTCGCTATCAAATTGTGCAAAATATCTCAATTTCAAAATTTGGCTTATATGGGCGGGGCCACGCCTATTGGTCCGAACCCGCCCATTATTGGAGCAATCATGTAGGTCGCCAACGGATATATATATACAAAATTCCAGGTCTCTCGGTAACAAATTGTGCAAGATATCACATTTTTAAAATTTGGCTTATATGGGCGGTGACACGCCCATTTGTCCGATCCCGCCCATTTTTAAAAAAATCACGTGGACTGCTACCAGATACATACGTACAACATTACAGCACTCTAGCTAACAAATTGTGCAAGATATCTCAATTTAAAAATTTGGCTTATATGGGCGGGGCCACGCCAATTGGTCCGATTCCGCCCATTTTTTTAAAATTCACATAATCTGACACCAAATGCATACACACAAAATTTCAGCACTCTAGTTAAAAATTTTTCTCAATACCAAAATTTGACCCACATGGGCGGGTCCACGCCCACTTAATACATCGAAAATTCAAGTACCCTATTTTCACCACGCCCCACACATGTACATTCTGAAATTTCAAGAAGATCGGTCCAGCCGTTTAGACGTCTATACGGAACAAACAAACAAACAAACCCACAAACAGATACTCTCTTTTATATACATATATACATATATAGATTTTTACGGTAATTGCATTCCGTCGCTTTTATTACGATTCTAAAAAATTTTGTTGAAATTGTATTTTTTTAAGAAAATTATGTCAGAAATGCACTTATTAAAAAATGTTGTCAAAATTTTACTGTTCTAGAATATTTTGTCGAAATTGCACTTCTAGAAAATTTCGACTAAATTAAATTTTTCTAGAAAATTTTGTCAAAATTTCACTTTTGTCGAAAGTTTTGTCGAATTTGCATTTTTCTACAAAATTAAATAATGTCAAAATATCAACGACATTTAATTTCCAGGAAAATCACTTCGAAACTGATTTTTTTGAAAAAAAATTAATCAATATTAAATTTTTCTAAAAAAAAATGTCAAAGTTGCATTTTTCTAAAGAAAAACTCGTCGAAATTGGATTATTTGACATTCTTCAAAATGCATTCTTATAAATTGTCAAATATTAATTTTTCTAAAAAAAATCATCGACATTTTACTTTTACAGAATATTTTCACGGTAATTTGTAATTCATTGTTTTTTTTTGCATTTTTCTAGAAAATTTCGTTAAAATTTTACTTTTCTAGCAAATTTCCTTATAACTTTGCTTTTCTATTTGGAAATTGGAGTATTCTAGGAAATTTCGTCTATTGGTATTTTTTTAGAAAATTTTTATTATTATTATTTTATTAAATTATTCTACAACATATTGTTAAAACTGTTCTAAAACTTTTTTCTACAAACCTACTTCAAATTTGCATTTTTATAAGAAACAAACTCGACGAAACTAGAAAACGTACCGAGAAAATTATGTCGACATTACATTTTTCTAGAAAATGTCTTTCAAATTATATTATTGCACATTCTTCAAAATTGCATTCTTATAAAAAAATTGTGAAACATACATTTTTCTAAAATACTTTATCATTTTACGTTTGTAGAATATTTTCACGGAAATTGCATTTCAGTGCTTTTATTACACTCTAAAAAATGTTGTTGAAATTTTATTTTCAAGAAAATTATGTCAGAAATGCACTTTTTTGCAAAATTTAATTATGTAAAAATATCAACGACATTTAATTTCCTGGAAATTGTCTTCGAAACTGAATTTTTTTGAAAAAAATTAAACGATATTTAATTTTTCTAAAAAAAGAAATTGTCGAAATGGCATTTTTATAAAAAAAACAAACTCGTCGAAACTAGAAAACATACAAAGAAAATTATGTCAACATTACATTTTTCTAAAACATTTCCTTCAAATTTGTTTATTGCACATTCTTTAAAATTGCATTCTTATAAATTGTCAAATATTAATTTTTCTAAAAAAATTCATCGACATTTCACTTTTATAAAATATTTTCACGGTAATTGCATTTCATTGCTTTTTTGCATTTCGTAGAATTTGCATTTTTCTAGAAAATTTCAACAAACTTAAATTTTCTAGAAAATTTCGTTAAAATTTTACTTTTCTAGAAAATTTCGTTAAAATTTTGCTAATCAAACTTTTGCTTTCCTAAAAAAAAAATTCTTGGTCGGATTAAATGGAGTTGATCCGTATTAAAGGTCTTTGACCGAAATAAAGGTCATTGGCTGGACTAAAGGTCCTTGACCGGACTAAAGATCATTGACCGGGCTAAAGATCATTAACCGGACTAAAGGTCGTTGACCGCATTAAAGGTCTTTGAACGGATTGCAATATCGACTCAATTTTGCAGAAAAATGCAATTTCGATGGAATTTTTTCGTAATGATAACAAAATGATTTTCTTGAATCTAAACCTTTTTCAGAAAAACAAAATTTTGACAAAAAAGAAAATAAAATTTAAATTTCGACGTAATTTTCTAGATAAATACAATTTCGAACAAAAATTCATTTTTTTTCCAAATTTGCATCAAAAAATTTTGTTTTGGAATTTAGATGCTTTATTTTCTTTTTTCAAAAGTATTTTCTTCGAGTCACGTAAAATTTGAGCATTTTATAGGAAAATTAAATTTTGGCAATTTTTTTTTAAAAATCAAATTTTGATAATTTTTTTTTTTAATTATATCTTTTTGGAAAAATGCAATTTGCTCGAAATTTCCAACAAAAATTAAATTTTTGCAAACTTTTGGAAATTTTTTTTTAGAAAAATTTATTTTTGACAAGTGTTTTTTTTATAATCATATTTCTACGACATTTTTTAACAAAATTTTGGCAATTTGTTTTTTGCTGGAAAAATGCATTTTGCTCAATTTTCAAATTAGATTTTTGCAAACTTTGCAATATTGATAAAATTTTGTAGAAAATTTTATTATTGACAAATATTTTTTAAAAATTAAATTATGGCTACATTTTTTAAAATTAAATTTTGGCGATTTTTTTTGTTTAAATGCAATTTCCGCTAGTTTTCCAAAAATTTCGAGAACATTTTTTTAGAAAAATTAATTTTTAAAAAATATTTTTTAAAAATTAAACGCTGACGAATTTTTTTTTTTAATTAAATGCCGAATTTTGTTTGGAAAAATGTAATTTCCAGAAGTTTACAAGCAATTTTTTTTTTGCAAAATTTGCAATTTTGATTATGTTTTTGAGAATAATTCAATTTCGGTGAAATTTAACCATAATTACAACCAAATATATTTTTCTGAATTTAAATAGGTTTTTATCTATTTGTTTCAAAAAGTCGTACGTATTATTTTTTGTGAGTCATTTACTAAACCTACCACATTCAACTCTTTGGCGGCCACCAAAAAAATATCCATTAACGGCGAAGGAAATCGATAATTCTCTACCGATATGGGACCACCATGACCATGATACGTATCATTTTCAAATCCCGGCACACGCATATCCTCCAATTTACGAAAATAATGTAAAACATTATCATAATTCCAACCAGGATTTCCCAGCTCAGCCCAACGGTCGTAATCTCGACGATTGCCGCGTATATACATCATCGCATTGATGGAGCTACAACCACCCAAAACTTTGGCCCTAGGCCAATAACACTGTTGATTTTGCATGGCCAAACAATAACGTGAAGATTTCTCCACCCAATATTTCCAATCCCAAGGACTACGCTGGAACATAGGATACAACATGGGTATGTCTACAATAAGAGGTTCATCACCGCCGGCCTCCAACAATAGGATATTCCAATGCGGTATCTCGGAGAGACGAGAGGCCAGTGTACAACCCGCCGAACCGCCACCGATTATAATGAAATCATACGTATCGCGTAAATCTTTTATGTGAATGGGAAGAGCACGATTTCGGGCGTCCACAATATCCGGGCGATATTGTTTAATGCCATCGATAAGCATTAGAAGGACAACGGCACTCGGTCCAATTGTCAGAAGGAAACGGCCAAAAGTCACATAGCCTTCGGGTGTTAACATTATTGATGATTCACTATTTATTTAATTTAATTTTTTTTTCAAGCGATTTAAGATTTTAAACGTTTTTACTCCACGAAATTCCGATTGTAACTAATTTAGGGGATCTAGATTTGGGTTTCTTGGAGTTTTCCATTTCGACAATTTTTTTTTTGTTTTGTTAACGATTTTTGTCGAATGCACAATTTCTATTTGATTTCACACGAATTGGGTCATCTTCGATTATTCACATTTCTGGTAGTATTTTAATTTCATATTTGTCGGGTAATTTGCCAATATCAGCATTACATGCACTTTTGTCTTGACCAAAAACTACATAGTGTGAAAATAATGATGGTCAGGGATATCGTGAGTGAATTTAACCATTACCATGAGAGGGAAATGACTTTTAATTAAAAGTGGGAAATATTGAAATTTTTTTACAAAAATTTCGTTTGAAGAATGTTTTTAAAAAATTTTCCAAATAAAAACAATTTTAAACGAAAATTTCTAGAAAAATCAATTACGACGGAATTTTCTATAAAATTTTACATTTCAACTTATGTTCAATTTTAAATGTTTTTTTTTGACAAATCTGTGTAGAAAATACCATGTTGAGTAACTTTTCTAGAAAAACGCAATTTGCTTAATTTCATTATACAGTTTTTTTTATAAATTTCCAAAAAAAAATTGGTAAGCTTTTCTAAAATAACTGAAATATTAACGAAATTTCTCAGGTGATTTTGTAAAATAAGGAATTTTCAGTAACGTTCAGCTTTTACGTAGAAAAAGGACAACTTTTTGACAAAATTTTCTAGAAAAAATAAATTTGGGCAACATTTTATATAAAATTGCAATATGTACACATTTTTCTATAAAATTGTAATTTCTACGTTATTTTCTAAAAAAAAATCAGTTTCAATCAAAATAATTTTACGAAATTTGAATTTTTTTGATTAGATTTGCTAAAAAATAAAATTTTCTAAACAAAAACTTAAATTTGATGAAATTTTTGCGAAAAGTTCAACAAATTTCGATTTTTAGAAAATTCAATTCCGACAAAATTTTCTAAGAAAAAATCCATTTTTTTAAAAAAATTTCTAGAAAATTTTAAATTTGCAATATGTACACATTTTTCTATAAAATTGTAATTTCTACGTTATTTTCTAAAAAAATCAGTTTCAATCAAAATAATTTTACGAAATTTGAATTTTTTTGATTGGATTTGCTAAAAAATAAAATTTTCTAAACAAAAATTTAAATTTGATGAAATTTTTGCGAAAAATGCAACAAATTTCGATTTTTAGAAAAGTCAATTCCGACTAAATTTTCTAAGAAAAAATCCATTTTTTAAAAGAAATTTCTAGAAAATTTTAAATTTGTATTACGCAATGTATGTAAATGCAATTTTAGCGGAATTTCCTAGAATTTAATTAATTTAAATTTTCGTTTAGCTTTTACGTAGAAAAAGGGCAATTTTGACAAAATGAAAATTAAATTTGGACAACATTTTATATAAAATTGCAATATGGATACATTTTTCTATAAAATTTTAATTTCTACGTCATTTTCTAAAAAAATAGGTTTCAATCAAATTTCAACAAAAAAAATAGTTTTACGAAATTTGAATTTTTTGGATGACATTTTCGCGAAATATGCAATTTGAAAAATAAATTCATACAAATTTAGATTTTTTAGAAAATGTAATTCCGACAAAATTTTGTAAGAAAAAATCCACATTTTCTAGAAAATTTTAAATTTGTACTTTGCAATATATGAAAATGCAATTTTAGCGGAATTTCCTAGAAAAATTGAATTCCGACGAAATTTTCTAAAAAAAATTTTAATATCTAAAAATTCTATTTAATATTTCAATATATAATTTTATTATAAAATGTAAAAATGTAAAACATTTCTTTTTAATAAATCAATATTTTATTTTTCCATAACATATAGTATTTCATGACCGCTGAAGTATATTTAAAGCGAGAAAATGCTGAAATTGTGGAGAAAATTTTATTTTGGAATAATTTTTTTGTAAAATTAGTTGAATTTTTCTATAAAATTGTAATTTCTACGATATCGTACAAAAAAATAGTTTTATAGTAATAGCCAAAAAAATTGAATTTTTACAATATTTCCATTTTTCATGAAATTTTTTCAAAAAAAATCAATATCAATAGAATATTCTATAAACATAAAATTTTCTATTAAAATTAAATTTTCTAACAAAAAAAATTTTAATTTAAATTTTCGTTCAACTTTTACGTAGAAAAGGGACAATTTTGACTAAATTTTCTAGAATAATTAAATTTGGATAAAATTTTATATAAAATTGCAATATAGATACATTTTTCTATAAAATTTTAGTTTCTACGTAATTTCCTAAAAAAAATCAATTTCAATCAAATTTCGAAATATTTTTACGAAATTTGTTGAATTTTTAACAAAAAATGCAATTTTGAAAAATAATTTCATACATATTTCGATTTTCTTATAAAATTTTTCTAGATTTCTAGAAAATTTTAAATTTGTATTATGTAATGTATGAAAATTTGTATGAATTTCCTAGAAAAATTAAATTCCGACGAAATTTTGTAAAAAAAAATTTGAAATTTCGTAAAAATTCAATTTTCTTGGCTATTACTTTAAAACACCTTTTTTGTTTTGATTAATACTTTTCGTAGAAATTACAATTTTATAGACAAATTCATCCAATTTGCAATTTTACAAAAAATTTATTGTAAATTAAGATTTTCTCCACAATTTCAGCATTTTTTCGCTTCAAATAAGTTCTGCGTTCATGAAAATATTATATTTTATGGAAAAATAAAATAGTGAATTATTCAAAAGAAATTGTATACAACCGATTGTCTGGGACATCTATCTTGTCTGGAGTAAGGCGGTTGTGTCTGGTGATCTTTACTCTTTGGCACGATATGAAATTCCGAGACCAATTTAGGATTTGTTTCTTCATTCCAGGCCATACGTATTTCTCACGTATCTGTTGAAGACTAGCACGGCCGCCAGGATGTGAAAGATTATGAATTGAATTGAAGATTTGTTGACGTAGTGACTCAGAAACATACATGCGAACATATCCTGTGGATACGCCACAGTATACTGATGTCGTATCAAAATGTACTATTTGTAGTTTTAAAGAATTTGCGCCATCCAAAGTAGTTTTCAACTCTTCGTCCATCTCTTGAGCCGATTGGAGTTCCATTAGAGTGACTGATGTTGGCATTGAAATTGCGTTAAGGCGGGACAGTGCATCCGCCACTGCGTTTTCAGAACCCGACAAGTACAAAATTTCTGTCGTGAATTGAGAAATGAAATCAAGGTGCCTCAATTGTCGAGGCGAAGCTTTTTCCGGTTTTTGCGAAAATGCATAGACGAGCGGTTTGTGATCGGTCAGAATTATGAAATGTCTTGCCTCCAGCAAATGCCGAAAATATCTTATGGCCTCGTAGATAGCAAGCAACTCTCTGTCATATGTGCTATAATTTCTCTCTGCCGCAGATAATTTTCGGGAGGTCAAGTGTAGAAAAAACTGACTTACCATATAATTTCTCACAAAAATCGTTGATGTTGGCAATTGGGTATCTGTCAGGCACAGTTTTCGAATTCAGCTTTCGGTAATCTCCACACGCTCGCCAACCACCATCTTTTTTCGATACCATATGGAGCGGACTAGCCCAAGGATTTTTGGAGGGACGACATATACCATTGTCCAATAGGAAGTCAATTTCCGCTTTAGCAGCTGCAAATTTCTCTCCAGAAAGTCTTCGTGGGCGGTCTGCAACAGGGTTTCCGATTGTTTCGATGTTGTGAACAATAATTGCATCACTCGTCGATTTACGCGCCAAAGTAGTAGTTGTGATATCAATAAACTCTTTCAGTAATTCATGGAATGTTCCTGTCGATGGCGATAATGTTGAAATTCCAAAATCTTTGGTTTTACGAATTTCACCACGACTTGTCAAATTTGTTGTATTATCGATGAGGCATTTCCGTTTTAAATCAATCATCAAATTGTAATGAATTAGAAAGTCTGCCCCCAAAATGGGCGACTGAACATCGGCAATGGTAAACAACTACTTGAGTTCACGACATAGACCTAGGTCTAATTTAAGAACACAATTACCATAAGTTTGTATTTCACTGCTGTTTGCAGCAAGAAGTCTCTTGCCGGACGGCTTTAGAGTTGTTCTGATTAAGGATGGGGGTACAACTGACACCACTGATCCGGAATCAATTAAAAAGTCGAGACTTTGTACATGTGTCGTAGATATGTAGACGATTCTCCTTTACTGGGTTGTCATTGCCGCTATCGCCAGTCGTGTTAACTGACGACAGCCCTATTGATTTTCCGGAACTAGTGTTGTAGCGGGGACAATTCGGTTTACAATGTTTGGCAGAATCTCCAAACATTTGATGATACCTGCTGTTCAAGTCCGTGAGACTTGAAAAAAATAGGAAACAAAAACTTTATTTTTTAAATTATAATTTTATTTGGCAGTGTGCCATCTTTATTGATGCGGGGTGAGTCGTGAACTAATTAAATGTCACAGCGATGGCGTTGCCATCACTGAGATTTTACTTCCAATTATTGTCGATAGGGAGCGATGCCGTCAACAACGAATCAATATAAAAACTTGGGGGGCGTTAGTTGGAGATCAGCTGTTGACACTTCAACACCTGCAAAGCAATTTGTTGTTAGGAGGTCTATTATTTGAACGTGAATGACTGTGAGATCTGGATCGATGATGACCGTATCTGCTGTTATTGTTTGGTTGAATAGTATCCACCTTAGCAGAAAGATCCTTTAAAGTCTTGCAAATATCAGCTGAAGACACATGCGAATTAATTGCATCAATCGGAATGTTGGTTTCTGAACGTGGTGGTGCTCCGGAGACAGCACACACAGTATTTCCCACAGCGTCCAACATCTTGTCTACCATTTTAGCAAGTTTGTCCAAATCGTCTTCTTCACACACAGTTAAAAGAGGACGAATCGAGTCTGGCATTTGCCCGAGAAATATTGTCCGAATAATCGTTTCATTTCCCTTACCTGGTGCCAAACGTCGCATGTGGGACAGCATTTCGGACGGCTTCATACCCGTTGTCTCACCACCGTCGCATTTTAGACTCTGAAGACTCAGCAAATTTCGAAATGAGTCGCTCCTTCAATGTAGAATATTTGTCATTTTGCAGGGGATTTGTTACGAGGTCCTCAACCGACAAGAGTATGTCGTCTTCAAGGCGCACAGATACAACATCAAATTTGCCCGCATCAGTTGAAACACCACAGAGAGAAAAAGAGCGTTCAACCTGAGCAAAAAACAATTCCGTTTGTTGAATTTTGGAATATGCACTTTATGAAGGTTCGATCGCTGTCCATCATCTGCGTTCCCTTGTGACTCTCGAAGAGAATGTAATTCACGTTGCAGTGCATCCATTCGCTGAATCAGATTTTCCATTTCCGACATGTTTATGCTGCTACTGTCGAAAAATTCTTGGTTGTTATTAGAATGTTCTCGTTGCCTCAAGTTGTACCGTTTAGAATGCATAAGCAAAAACGTAGACTATCTTGGCAAAATGATGCATGCAAAAAAAACGTTGAAATTTTAAAAGCGCTGCTGCTGCTCTGCTTTCAAAAGTTTTTTTGCTGTTCTGCTTCCAAAAAGTTTTTGTAGCAATGTAAAAATACCACTCCAGATTGTGCGTGAAAAGCGGGGTCACCAATATAGTTGTCGTGGTAGTAATAAGACGTTTGTATTTATACTTAACAACTATTTATTATTATTAAAACTATTTTACAAATCTTACGAAGTACTCGTATTACTAAAAATGCTACCATTTACTGTGAAGACTTTTCTTGGTATCCGCTGTTGTCTTCTCCTCCTCTGATTCGTTACCACGTTGCCAGATTGTTTGTCATTCGAACCCGGCGGTCTTGGTGCTGCCACAGGTAGGTAGGCAGTAGCTTATTTTCACTGCTGCTCTATATTCATTAATAACTGATTATCAGTGTATTTAAAGAAATATAGTTTATTTTTTTACGTAACGCATTCAAAGATTTCCATTAAGTTGATAGGTAATTTCAACTTTGATTTTTATCTTATATGTATATTTATTTCGACCTGTTCGACCATAAAGCCGAAACTTCGTTTATTTACAGTTCAGAACTCGCTTCAATTTTATAAATAAATTATCTAATTTATTAATCTTTTCTATTTACAGGTAATAAAAAAAGTCCACCCCCCCACTAAATAGGTAAGTTTTCAAACTCCTCCAATTACATTGGACCATTCATCGGCTATCATCTGAGCTCCCTTTTCGGCAATCATAATGGTAGGGCCATTGGTATTGGCACTCGTTATATTGGGCATAATACTGGCATCAATTACCCGCAAACCCTTCAAGCCGTGAACTCTCAACTGCGAGTCCACCACCGCCAAAGGATCTGATGCAGGGCCCATGCGGCAGGTACCCACACCATGCCAGGCACTTATATAGAAATATTTCACATAACACAGCCAATATTCATCGGAGTCATACAGCAGTTGATCACAATCTTCCAAAGGCAAACGTACAAATTCCAGGCCATAGTATTGAAATACTGCAGATTTTTGGAGTTTCTGCATAAAACGAATAAAACGTAGCAAGGTTTGCGTATCCTCTTCCTCTGTGGCATAGTTATTATGGATTATTGGACCTTTTCCAGGCTCTGCAGATTTTAATTGTATAAAGCCTCGAGATTTGGGTTTTATTAGCAATCCCTGAACCTCCAAAATGGTTTGATTTTCGGTTAGATCCAAAAATCTTGAAACCAATTCATTACGAAATTGTAAAAATTCAAACATATTTGAATCTTTGGCGGGTTTATTGATACCCGCAACTAACATTAAATCAGTTCTGTTCACATTTTCCGCGGCCAAGGTGTTAATAAATCCCACCAGATTTTTGTGAGCAGCCAGAGATCCCTTTTGATAGGCCAAATATTCAAAGGTATTGGTAAGAGAATCACTTGCCGGTATTTGGGGAATATTTTTGTGGAATTTAAAAGTCAAAGACATCATGCCATGATCTTGAAGATTTTCTCCCACCGGTAGATCTTTCAAGCAGGGTATATGTAGTGCTTGTAGATGTTGACAAGGTCCTATGCCGGAGTGCATAAGCAGCTGGGGTGTATTGAAGGTTCCTGCACTCAAAATAATCTCCTTACGAGCTTCTATTTTTAAAATTTTAGCATTACTCAAGACCACTTCAACGCCCACTGCCTTTCTGCGGGAATTGAAAATTATTTTACGCACCACAGCATTTTTCAAAACGTGCAAATTCCGACGATATTTTGCCACTTTTCCCAAATAGGTCTTTCCCGTACTCATGCGCTTCCCCCGATCCACGGTGGCTAATATGTTGGGCATATATCCCCGACTTTTTATGTTCAAATTGGCCTCTACTTCTTCGGTGGCATTTGTCATGAGTTCATTGAGGATTTGAAAATTGTCCATTCTTTGAAAATTATTCAAAACCAATGATCCTTTGGGGTCGCCGGGAGTGCTCTGATCTTCGGTGGCTTTAACAAAATATGGGTAAATATCCTGCCAAGCCCAACCAGGGTTGCCTTGCCCATGCCATTCATCATAATCAGCGGGACGTCCAATGAGAAAAACATTACCATTAATGCCTCCGGTACCGCTAACCATTTTACCACGCAGCCAAAAGCAACGTCCTCCCCGCATGGCCTGACAGCTTGAGGGATTGGGTTCTGCATAATCGTTCCAGGTATAAGCGGTGTTCTGAAGAAGTCCGGAGAGGGTATAGACCTGGAAATTGAGAAATGTGAGTTGAAGAGATAACTTAAATGGATACAAATTCTACTTACCTCTGAAAGCGAAGGTGGGTCTGCACCCGCCTCCAACACCAGAACACTGACTTTGGGATTCTCACTTAAACGACTGGCCACCACAGACCCGGCACTACCTGCCCCCACCACTACGTAGTCATGAATGATAGGTGGTTGAGTACTCAAAAGTTCGTCGGCATAATCGGCAGGCCATAGCTGAGGACTGGTTAACTCTTCTCTAGCTGCGGTTAAGTTTCGAAAAAGCTGTGAGATTAAATTGTCAATCATGTCAGAAGAGGGCGCCAAATTATCCGTCCATACAAAGCTTTGGGATAACAGCAACAACAGAACTAAAGAGATAACTAATATAAATTAAAGGGATTTATTAAAAGCATTCCGTCCATGCAAAGCTTTGGGATAACAATTAAAGCCTAAAGGGAAATTAAGAGGATAAATTAACGGGAATTAAGCATACCGGTTAAAGCTAAGGAAACTGTTAAACTTTTTAGGTTAAACTGTTAAAGGTTTTTAACAAAGTTTAAATTGTTTACAAGCCATTAGCTTTTTGAATAATCGCTAAAGCACTAAAGAGAAACCTTGCAGAAATTAATGAGAATTATTTGAATTATAACGAAAACAAACAAAAACATTTATGCGAAAGTTTTTAAGAAGATTTAAAAAGGAATTTATCCAAGAAAACAGATATGCAAAAGCTTTTAAAACATTGTAAAATGGAATTGTATTCAATCCTGAACTCATCACAGTTTCTACCTAAACTAGCTTTGGATAAAGCTGAAAAGATATTTAAAAAATCTACTTTTTAGTTATTTGCTTTTCGCAAAAAAGGAACTTGAAGGTTAGTTTCACACCTTCTGTTCACTTAGCCGCAGATGTGTCTAGCATTTTTTACGATATCTTTAGATTATCCTAGTTTCACACCTTCTGTCCACTTACCCACAGACGTGTCTAGCATTTTAGAAGATATGTATAGTATATCTTCTACTCTTCATCACGTTCATACAATTCTGTTCTCTTTTTGCTTGCAATTTTATTATTGAAATATTCACGTTTTGTTGTCTCGAAATATGCGACATTTGTTCCATGTTTTTTTATTCATTTATTCAACAAAAGCGGTTAACTCTCGCGGGGGTTTTATTAACAATTATCTTTATTGTTGATTTTTGTTTAAACCGTATTCAAGAAATTGTCTATGTTATCAAGCGATATTTCTCATATACAAATATTCACATTTCACTTTCCCTTGTTCTGTTTTGTTTACATGTTTTATTGTTATTTTTGTTGTGGTGTCGTATATTATTATTCAGTTTTATTCAAAATATCTGCTGTGCATTTTATCCGGAAATGTTATTCGCTTTAGTCACTGTTAAAACTCTCTGTTCGGATTTTACTGTTAACGCAAAGCTTTTTGTACGAACTGAATGAAAGCTTTCGCACATTTAAGCTAATCAACAGTGGTGATAGTTTACTCTCAAAAATTTCAAAAGAAATAATTCTAGCAAGAAAAAAATAATTAGAAAATTGAAGACAAAATGAAAAAAAAAAATAAAACATTTAGATATTGTGTAAAATAAATATTCGCTTACAGCCATATAGATCGCAATATAACGCTAGACCTGTAACATATATGACGATACTTTTAAAATACATTTACATATATTTATATTTCTGTAATAATTGGCACATATTTTCGAAAAAAGAATGGAATTTAATTTTGGGTCCAGCTGAGGCATCTTAAATCACCCCACCAATACTGATCATTTCTCATAAAAATTCATAACGATCCATGCTATTTTTTTTCTTTAACATTTGTTCTCTTATTTAGCCATAGCTATTTATAAAAATACAATTTGGTTAACACAATTCTAGCCAATTAACGCTTGGCTAAAATTTAATGGTTCATTACTTGTTTATACTTTGAAAATGGGTCAACAACCTGCAAGAATTTGATATGATGAGTTTGTCTTATCTTTCATTTATAACAACATTATTTATTAAATTTAAATACATACGTGGCAAATAAGATAGCAGAAACAAAACGGGAAAATTCAAAAGTATATACGAGTAATTACAAAAATATACAAATTAATAGCATAAAAATATGCCAATTAGAAATATAAAAACTTCAAATGTAAAACCAAAAAAAAACAAAATTAAAAAAATATAAAACTATAAATATATAAAGTTATAAAGTATAAAATATATAATATAAAAATATATAAATATAATAAATTAGAAGAAATAATATAAGAAAATTAAACATAAAAAAATAGGAAAAAAATTAAACATAAAATATAAAAAATAAAAATATATATATATATAAATATATTAAACTATAAAAACATAAAAATATAAAATATATAAAAATATACTAATATACAAATTAATAAATTAAAATATATAAAAATATATAATTATAAATTATAATATAAAAATATAAAAATTTTAAAAAATATAAAAAAATATAAAATATGTAAAAGTATAAATATATAGAAATATTAAAATATGAAAAAAAATAAATATTAAAATAAAAAATTTCAAAATATAAAAACATAAATATATATTTTTATATCTTATATAAGTATAAAAATATAAAAATATAGAAACATAAAAATATAAATATAAAAATATATAAATATACAACATATAAATATATAAATATAAAAATATATAAAAAAATATAGAAACATAAAAAATATAAATATAAAAATATATAAATATACAACATATAAACATAAAAATATATAAATATATGAATATATAAAAATATAAATATATAAAAATATAAATATATAAATAAATATAAATATATAAATATTAATATATAAATATATAAATATATAAATATATAAATATATAAATATTTAAATATATAAATATAGAAATATTTAAAAATATAAAAATATAACAATATAAAAAATTTGAAAATATATATATATAAAAATATAAAATATAAAAAATAAAAATATAAGAATTTAAAAATATATAAATATAAAAAATAAACATTTAAAAATATAAAAATATAAAAATATAAAAATATAAAAATATAAAAATATAAAAATATAAAAATATAAAAATATAAAAATATAAAACTATAAAAATATAAAAATATAAAAATATAAAAATATAAAAATATAAAAATATAAAAATATAAAAATATAAAAATATAAAAATATAAAAATATAAAAATATAAAAATATAAAAATATAAAAATATAAAAATATAAAAATATAAAAATATAAAAATATAAAAATATAAAAATATAAAAATATAAAAATATAAAAATATAAAAATATAAAAATATAAAAATATAAAAATATAAAAATATAAAAATATAAAAATATAAAAATATAAAAATATAAAAATATAAAAATATAAAAATATAAAAATATAAAAATATAAAAATATAAAAATATAAAAATATAAAAATATAAAAATATAACAATATAACAATATAACAACATAAAAATATAAAAATATAAAAAATGGAAAAATGTTTGTATGTATGTATGTATGTGTTTTATAGACGCTTAAACCACTAGACCGATTTAAAATTTTTTTCTTTTGTTTGAAAGCTATTTTGTCTGAGATGGTTTTGGAAAAAAAATTTTGCAAAAAGTGGGCGGCGCAAATGTGGGCGTGACAAATCGTTTGTTTTCAAAAATGGACGGGATCGGAAATCTAAATCTGGGGCAACGAAGTGGACCGGGTCCAGCTAGTAAAAATATAAAAATATAAAAATATAAAAATATAAAAATATAAAAATATAAAAATATAAAAATATAAAAATATAAAAATATAAAAATATAAAAATATAAAAATATAAAAATATAAAAATATAAAAATATAAAAATATAAAAATATAAAAATATAAAAATATAAAAATATAAAAATATAAAAATATAAAAATATAAAAATATAAAAATATAAAAATATAAAAATATAAAAATATAAAAATATAAAAATATAAAAATATAAAAATATAAAAATATAAAAATACAAATATGTATATAAAAATATCAAAATATAGAAATATAAAAATATAAAAATATAAAAATTTAAAAATATAAAAATATAAAAATATAAGATTATAAAAATATAAAAATATAAAAATATAAAAATATAAAAATATAAAAATATAAAAATATAAAAATATAAAAATATAAAAATATAAAAATATAAAAATATAAAAATATCAAAATATCAAAATATCAAAATATCAAAATATAAAAATATAAAAATATAAAAATATAAAAATATAAAAATATAAAAATATAAAAATATAAAAATATAAAAATATAAAAATATAAAAATATAAAAATATAAAAATATAAAAATATAAAAATATAAAAATATAAAAATATAAAAATATAAAAATATAAAAATATAAAAATATAAAAATATAAAAATATAAAAATATAAAAATATAAAAATATAAAAATATAAAAATATAAAAATATAAAAATATAAAAATATAAAAATATAAAAATATAAAAATATAAAAATATAAAAATATAAAAATATAAAAATATAAAAATATAAAAATATAAAAATATAAAAATATAAAAATATAAAAATATAAAAATATAAAAATATAAAAATATAAAAATATAAAAATATAAAAATATAAAAATATAAAAATATAAAAATATAAAAATATAAAAATATAAAAATATAAAAATATCAAAATATAAAAATATAAAAATATAAAAATATAAAAATATAAAAATATAAAAATATAAAAATATAAAAATATAAAAATATAAATATATAAAAATATAAAAATATAAAAATATAAAAATATAAAAATATAAAAATATAAAAATATAAAAATATAAAATTATAAAAATATAAATATATAAAAATATATGTTATATTTTTATATTTTTAAATATTTCTATATTTATATATTTAAATATTTATATATTTATATATTTATATATTTATATATTTATATATTAATATTTATATATTTATATTTATTTATATATTTATATTTTTATATATTTATATTTTTATATATTCATATATTTATATATTTTTATGTTTATATGTTGTATATTTATATATTTTTATATTTATATTTTTTATGTTTCTATATTTTTTTATATATTTTTATATTTATATATTTATATGTTGTATATTTATATATTTTTATATTTATATTTTTATGTTTCTATATTTTTATATTTTTATACTTATATAAGATATAAAAATATATATTTATGTTTTTATATTTTGAAATTTTTTATTTTAATATTTATTTTTTTTCATATTTTAATATTTCTATATATTTATACTTTTACATATTTTATATTTTTTTATATTTTTATATTTTTATATTTTTATATTTTTATATTTTGATATTTTGATATTTTGATATTTTGATATTTTGATATTTTGATATTTTGATATTTTGATATTTTTATATTTTTATATTTTTATATTTTTATATTTTTATATTTTTATATTTTTATATTTTTATATTTTTATATTTTTATATTTTTATATTTTTATACTTTATATTTTTATATTTTTATATTTTTATATTTTTATATTTTTATATTTTTATATTTTTATATTTTTATATTTTTATATTTTTATATTTTTATATTTTTATATTTTTATATTTTTATATTTTTATATTTTTATATTTTTATATTTTTATATTTTTATATTTTTATATTTTTATATTTTTATATTTTTATAATTTTATATTTTTAAATTTTTATATTTTTATATTTTTATATTTTTATATTTTTATATTTTTAAATTTTAATATATTTTTATATTTTTATATTTTTATATTTTATATATTATATTTATATAAAAATATAAAAATATAAAAATATAAAAATATAAAAATATAAAAATATAAAAATATAAAAATATAAAAATATAAAAATATAAAAATATAAAAATATAAAAATATAAAAATATAAAAATATAAAAATATAAAAATATAAAAATATAAAAATATCAAAATATAAAAATATAAAAATATAAAAATATAAAAATATAAAAATATAAAAATATAAAAATATAAAAATATAAAAATATAAATATATAAAAATATAAAAATATAAAAATATAAAAATATAAAAATATAAAAATATAAAAATATAAAAATATAAAATTATAAAAATATAAATATATAAAAATATAAAAATGTAATAATATAAAAATATAAAAATATAAAAATATAAAAATATAAAAATATAAAAATATAAAAATATAAAAATATAAAAATATAAAAATATAAAAATATAAAAATATAAAAATATAAAAATATAAAAATATAAAAATATAAAAATATAAAAATATAAAAATATAAAAATATAAAAATATAAAAATATAAAAATATAAAAATATAAAAATATAAAAATATAAAAATATAAAAATATAAAAATATATTAAAATTTAAAAATATAAAAATATAAAAATATAAAAATATAAAAATATAAAAATATAAAAATTTAAAAATATAAAATTATAAAAATATAAAAATATAAAAATATAAAAATATAAAAATATAAAAATATAAAAATATAAAAATATAAAAATATAAAAATATAAAAATATAAAAATATAAAAATATAAAAATATAAAAATATAAAAATATAAAAATATAAAAATATAAAAATATAAAAATATAAAAATATAAAAATATAAAAATATAAAAATATAAAGTATAAAAATATAAAAATATAAAAATATAAAAATATAAAAATATAAAAATATAAAAATATAAAAATATAAAAATATAAAAATATCAAAATATCAAAATATCAAAATATCAAAATATAAAAATATAAAAATATAAAAATATAAAAATATAAAAATATAAAAATATAAAAATATAAAAATATAAAAATATAAAAATATAAAAATATAAAAATATAAAAATATAAAAATATAAAAATATAAAAATATAAAAATATAAAAATATAAAAATATAAAAATATAAAAATATAAAAATATAAAAATATAAAAATATAAAAATATAAAAATATAAAAATATAAAAATATAAAAATATAAAAATATAAAAATATAAAAATATAAAAATATAAAAATATAAAAATATAAAAATATAAAAATATAAAAATATAAAAATATAAAAATATAAAAACATATAAAAATATAAAATTTAAAAGGTATAAAAAGTAAAAATATAGAAATATAAAAATATAAAAATATAAAAATATAAAAATATAAAAATATAAAAATATAAAAATATAAAAATATAAAAATATAAAAATATAAAAATATAAAAATATAAAAATATAAAAATATAAAAATATAAAAATATAAAAATATAAAAATATAAAAATATAAAAATATAAAAATATAAAAATATTAAAATATAAAAATATAAAAATATAAATATATAAAAATATGAAAATATAAAAATATAAAAATATAAAAATATAAAAATATAAAAAATATAAAAATATAAAAATATAAAAATATAAAAATATAAAAATATAAAAATATAAAAATATAAAAATATAAAAATATAAAAATATAAAAATATAAAAATATAAAAATATAAAAATATAAAAATTTAAAAAGATAAAAATATAAAAATATAAAAATATAAAAATATAAAAATATAAAAATATAAAAATATAAAAATATAAAAATGTAAAAATATAAAAATATAAAAACATAAAAATATAAAAATATAAAAACATAAATTATAAAAATTTAAAAATTTAAAAATATAAAAATATAAAAATAAAAAAATATAAAAATATAAAAATATAAAAATATAAAAATATAAAAATATAAAAATATAAAAATATAAAAATATAAAAATATAAAAAAATAAAAATATAAAAATATAAAAATATAAAAATATAAAAATATAAAAATATAAAAATATAAAAATTTAAAAATTTAAAAATTTAAAAATTTAAAAATATAAAAATATAAAAATATAAAAATATAAAAATATAAAAATATAAAAATATAAAAATATAAAAATATAAAAATATACAAATATCAAAATATCAAAATATCAAAATATCAAAATATCAAAATATAAAAATATCAAAATATAAAAATATAAAAATATAAAAATATAAAAATATAAAAATATAAAAATATAAAAATATAAAAATATAAAAATATAAAAATATAAAAATATAAAAATATAAAAATATAAAAATATAAAAATATAAAAATATAAAAATATAAAAATATAAAAATATAAAAATATACAAATATACAAATATCAAAATATCAAAATATCAAAATATCAAAATATCAAAATATCAAAATATAAAAATATCAAAATATAAAAATATAAAAATATAAAAATATAAAAATATAAAAATATAAAAATATAAAAATATAAAAATATAAAAATATAAAAATATAAAAATATAAAAATATAAAAATATAAAAATATAAAAATATAAAAATATAAAAATATAAAAATATAAAAATATAAAAATATAAAAATATAAAAATATAAAAATATAAAAATATAAAAATGTAAAAATATCAAAATATAAAATTAAAAAAATATAAAAACATATAAAAATATAAAATTTAAAAGGTATAAAAAGTAAAAATATAGAAATATAAAAATATAAAAATATAAAAATATAAAAATATAAAAATATAAAAATATAAAAATATAAAAATATAAAAATATAAAAATATAAAAATATAAAAATATAAAAATGTAAAAATATAAAAATATAAAAACATAAAAATATAAAAATATAAAAACATAAATTATAAAAATTTAAAAATTTAAAAATATAAAAATATAAAAATAAAAAAATATAAAAATATAAAAATATAAAAATATAAAAATATAAAAATATAAAAATATAAAAATATAAAAATATAAAAAAATAAAAATATAAAAATATAAAAATATAAAAATATAAAAATATAAAAATATAAAAATATAAAAATATAAAAATTTAAAAATTTAAAAATTTAAAAATTTAAAAATATAAAAATATAAAAATATAAAAATATAAAAATATAAAAATATAAAAATATAAAAATATAAAAATATAAAAATATAAAAATATAAAAATATAAAAATATAAAAATATAAAAATATAAAAATATACAAATATCAAAATATCAAAATATCAAAATATCAAAATATCAAAATATAAAAATATCAAAATATAAAAATATAAAAATATAAAAATATAAAAATATAAAAATATAAAAATATAAAAATATAAAAATATAAAAATATAAAAATATAAAAATATAAAAATATAAAAATATAAAAATATAAAAATATAAAAATATAAAAATATAAAAATATAAAAATATAAAAATATAAAAATATAAAAATATAAAAATATAAAAATATAAAAATATAAAAATATAAAAATATAAAAATATAAAAATATAAAAATGTAAAAATATCAAAATATAAAATTAAAAAAATATAAAAACATATAAAAATATAAAATTTAAAAGGTATAAAAAGTAAAAATATAGAAATATAAAAATATAAAAATATAAAAATATAAAAATATAAAAATATAAAAATATAAAAATATAAAAATATAAAAATATAAAAATATAAAAATATAAAAATATAAAAATATAAAAATATAAAAATATAAAAATATAAAAATATAAAAATATAAAAATATAAAAATATAAAAATATAAAAATATAAAAATATAAAAATATTAAAATATAAAAATATAAAAATATAAATATATAAAAATATGAAAATATAAAAATATAAAAATATAAAAATATAAAAAATATAAAAATATAAAAATATAAAAATATAAAAATATAAAAATATAAAAATATAAAAATATAAAAATATAAAAATATAAAAATATAAAAATATAAAAATATAAAAATATAAAAATATAAAAATATAAAAATATAAAAATATAAAAATATAAAAATATAAAAATATAAAAATATAAAAATATAAAAATATAAAAATATAAAAATATAAAAATATAAAAATATAAAAATATAAAAATATAAAAATTTAAAAAGATAAAAATATAAAAATATAAAAATATAAAAATATAAAAATATAAAAATATAAAAATATAAAAATATAAAAATATAAAAATATAAAAACATAAAAATATAAAAATATAAAAACATAAATTATAAAAATTTAAAAATTTAAAAATATAAAAATATAAAAATAAAAAAATATAAAAATATAAAAATATAAAAATAGAAAAATATAAAAATATAAAAATATAAAAATATAAAAATATGAAAATATGAAAATATAAAAATATAAAAATATAAATATATAAACATATAAAAATATAATAATATAAAAATATAAAAATATAAAAATATAAAAATACAAAAATATAAATACATAAAGATATAAAAATATAAAAATATTAAATTTTAAAAATATAAAAACATATAAAAATATAAAATTTAATAATATAAAAATGTATAAATGTAAAAATATAGAAATATAAAAATATAAAAATACAAAAATATAAAAATATAAAAATGTAAAAATATAAAAAAAAAAAAAAAAATATAAAAATATTTTGTTTGATATTTATCCAAAAATGAGCTCGAGGTCTATGTTGGTTTTTTATGTGTTTTTTATTATTTTCATTCAATATTTCGTCTTTCTTCGAAAGACATCATCAGGATGAGAAAATATAACTACGAAAACTTTAAAATTATCCGTAGAAAAAGAGTATGTACTCCCTTCGTCGTTGTCTGTTGTCTGTAGTATGATAACAGACAACGACGAAGGGAGGAAAGGAAACAAAATTAAAAACACAGGTCGAATATACAAAATTACACATTAAAAAATATAAAAATATAAAATTTAAAAATATAAAAATGTAAAAATATAGAAGTATAAAAATATAGATATATAAAAATATAAAAATATAAAATATAAAAATATAAAAATATAAAAATATAAAAATATAAAAATATAAAAATATAAAAATATAAAAATATAAAAATATAAAAATAAAATATAAAAATAAAAATATAAAAATATCAAAATATCAAAATATAAAAACTATAAAAATATAAAAATATAAAAATATAAAAATATAAAAATTACAAATATAAAAATATAAAAATATAAAAATATAAAAATATAAAAATATAAAAATATAAAAATATAAAAATATAAAAATATAAAAATATAAAAATATAAAAATATAAAAATATAAAAATATAAAAATATAAAAAAATATAAAAATATAAAAACATAAAAATATAAAAATATAAAAATATAAAAATATAAAAATATAAAAATATAAAAATATAAAAATATAAAAATATAAAAATATAAAAATATAAAAATATAAAAATATAAAAATATAAAAATATAAAAATATAAAAATATAAAAATATAAAAATATAAAAATATAAAAATATAAAAATATAAAAATATAAAAATATAAAAATATAAAAATATAAAAATATAAAAATATAAAAATATAAAAATATAAAAATATAAAAATATAAAAATATAAAAATATAAAAATATAAAAATATAAAAATATAAAAATATAAAAATATAAAAATATAAAAATATAAAAATATAAAAATATAAAAATATAAAAATATAAAAATATAAAAATATAAAAATATAAAAATATAAAAATATAAAAATATAAAAATATAAAAATATAAAAATATAAAAATATAAAAGTATAAAAATATAAAAATATAGAAATGTAAAAATATAAAAGTAAAAAGTATGATAATATGAAAATATAAAAGTATAAAAATGTATAAATATAATATAAAAATATAATAATAAAGGGTTTGCCAACAAGAGGTGATATTTTGGTATTCCAAGAAAAATGCAATTTTTTGAGATAAATGATCGGATGTTTATTTCATAATAAAGTGGAAGGTATGCCGTTAATAATGAAAAACAACATCAGGCAAATGGCCAGCACGACCACGCTTACAGGACCATATCCTTTTCATGAAATTTTCCATAATCTAATCGCACAGTAGCCACTTTGTCCTATGTCCTCAATAGCCTCACGAATTCTATCTTTGAGGTCTTGAATCGACGCTGGGCTTTTGGCGTAGACCTTATCTTTCACGTGGCCCCTAAGGAAGAAGTCGCAAGGTGTTAAATCACAAGATCTCGGTAGCCAATTGTGATTACCTATTCGAGAGATAACACGGTCCGGAAACTTTTCCCGTAACAGAGCAATGGTTTTGTTGCTTGTGTCCAGAAAGTAAAAAAGTAAACATTGTCCAGATCAATACCATCCAACTCCGACCATTAAAAATCATTAATCATCTCTCGATAGCGCAATCCATTCACCGTAACTGTTGATCCAACCTCATTTTCGAAAAAGTAAGGTCCAATGACCCCGCCGGACCATAAACCGCACCAAACAGTCACACGTTGAGGATGGATAGGCTTCTCAACAATAACTCTTGGGTTTTCCGAGCCCCAGATGCGACAATTTTGCTTGTTGATGTAGCCACCGAGGTGGAAATGGGCCTCATCAGTCAAGTTGATTTTTCGATGGAATTCCGGATCATTTTCATGCATTTCAAGGACCCAATTAGCAAAGCCACGACGTTGTTGATGATCGGCCGGCTTGAGTTCTTGTGTTAACTGAACTTTATAAGCCTTAAGACCCAAGTCTTTATGCAAGATACGGTATAATGTCGTTTGTGGAATGCCCAATTCCAAAGAACGACGAGGAATGGACAAAACTGTGGCTACAGCAGCAATATTCTCAGTCGTTCTTGAGCGACGTGCACGGGTTTAATTCTTTGCATCACTAACGTGTCCCAACAGCTCGAATTTTTCCACCAATTTCTGCATTGCGGTCCGACAAGGTGCTTCACGACGGCCCAAAAATGCTTTAATTTTGCGAACTGTGACTGCAAGGTTTTCACCATTTTTGTAGTGAATTGCGTTGTTGAATTGTGTATCGTTCCATTTTTAGTAATGGCGTAGTTTCTACTTGTCAAATGTCAAAGAATAAAAGCTTCAAAAGTGACAGCTACCGAAATACCGGGTGATTCAAAATAACACCTCTTGTATAAAACTATAAAAAATACAAATATCAAAATATATTAAAGATTCGTTGGAATCGGCCTGCCGAACTTAGCACCCATTCTACTTGTTTAATTGTTAACCCAGATCTCTCGACATCAAAAATTTATTTGAGAATCGTGAAGGTCTGTCACTGCAGTCGCAGTCCTACAAACGTTTCAGTAAACTTGGCATGTAATTTTAGATAATTGGAGTTACTATCGACGTCTGTTGACTCTAAGGTTCGAAATTTCGTCTTCTTAATCAACGTACTGATTTATCTACGCTCTGAATTCTGTCTATAACAATGTATGAAGTCCTCAAACTTAATTTCTAAAGAACTTATTTCATTTTGATTAATTCCAATTCTTTCCAATCCGAAAATTCAAATATTTCTAAAATGTTTAATTTCTAATATCGTCGATTTTATTTATTTCCTTATATTTTATTACTAGTACTAAATCTACAATAAATAATATACAATAAATATCTATAGCTTAAGGAATAAACTTAAAATATTTCAATAAATTATAAATAACTCTCTATTGTTAAATAATTTCAAAAAAATTAACATAGTCTATAACAGGGACACTAAAATACACAATAATTTGGTTTCACATAACACTAAAACGAGAACTTAAACCTTAACGTCAACCTCACTTCAGTCCCACTCTCTGCCTTTAAAAGCTGAAAGCTAGACAACGGTGTTCTTAATCCAAAATTCTTTAATCATATCGGAGCCCTTTTCGGCAATCATTATAACGGGAGCATTGGTATTGGCACTCACTAACGTGGGCATAACACTGGCATCAATGACCCTGAGGCCGCGAATGCCATAAACTCTTAGTTGAGGATCCACTACAGCTTCGGGATCCCAATAGGGACCCATTTTGCACGTACCCACCGGATGATAAATGGTCACGGTGTAGTGACGTATCATGCACTCCCAATAGGGATCGGTGAACATTTGCAGATGTTGACAACCAGGCCATTTTAGAGCCGATAAACGTGAACCAAATCTCTGCATAGCTTGTGTTCTTGACAGGGCGACGGCAATTTTGACTCCCTCTATTAAAGTCTTCATATCCAAATCATCTGTCAAGTAGTTGGGTATAATGTAGGGATAGTCAAAAGGATTTCCGGACCGCAGTTTAATGGATCCCTTACTACGGGGTCTTAACAGCATAGGTATAATACTCCATACATCGTGATTATTGATTTTCTCAAACACAGCACGATAGAAAGCTTCCGTTAGACCATGAGCCTTACGCAGTTGATTGCCTCCATCGGAATTCGTGGAACCAGAGACAAAATGGAATTCAATATCCGGCCAATCTATGGAAGTATTGGCATATTTAGTGTTAACAAAAGCCAAACCTTCAACACCTCCCAAAATAGTTAAGGGCCCTTGACCCAGAACAGCATATTGTAGAACTGTAGACATGGTGTGGAAACGACTCTCCACAATCGACACTGGCTGATTGACCAAAAACGTCAAGCCCCCCAAACCAATGTGATCCTGCATATTTTCTCCCACATTCAACTCTTTGATGACAGGTATGCGATGCTTAGCCAATTCTTTGCGGGGTCCTATGCCCGATAACATTAACAGTTGTGGAGAGTTGACAGAACCTCCTGAGAGTATAACTTCCTTTTTGGCTCTTACATGGTAGAGTTTTTGATCTTTAACAAATTCCACGCCAAATGCCAATTTGCTAACCGGGTCTATCATTATTCGCGTGACATGAGAGTTCATAGATATATGCAGATTAGGCCGAAGGCGGGCAGGTCTGAGGAAAGCCTTTGCTGTACTGCAGCGACTACCGCGACGTGTAGTGCCTTGAGCAATCATAAAGCCAGCCTGTTTCTCACCATTCAAATCACGATTCTCATAACCCATTTCCACACCAGCTTCCACAAAACTTGCCGCCAAGGGAGTATGATAAGGGGCCTCACCCACCGTCAGATATCCTCCGGTGGAATGATACGGAGTACTGGCCAAATAGGGATTAGTATTATCCTCCGATTTCTTAAAGTAATACAAAGCATCACGATAACCCCAGCCAGGGTTACCCAAAGTCTCCCAGGTGTCGTAGTCATGTTTACTCCCACGAAGATATAACATATAGTTCAAAACACTGGAACCACCCAAGACTTTACCTCGCGGCCAATTGCAGCGACCGCCATTCATAGCTATTAAAAGAAGTTAATAATAAGTTAATTCATTTAGCTAATTCCTAGACCTTCACGAAAACTCACCTAAACACGTGTTGCCTGATGGTTCCGTTTTATATTTCCAATCCATTTTGCTCAACTGCAAATAGCCCGCCATCAGGGGCACATCTGAGATCTCTGTTTCATCACCTCCAGCCTCTAGCAGTAGAACACTCCAATTTTCCACTTCCGTCAAACGATTGGCCACCACAGCTCCCGCCGATCCGGCCCCTATTACTATAAAATCATAATGATCGCGTATTTCATCACTTCCCGTGTCTATGGGTTTCGATTCGGGATCCATAATCTCCTCATATTGGAAATAGGCTATGGCAGCCACTAGCATGGGTATGAACCAACTATTGCTGGTGGCAGCTACCACAGCGCCACCTACTACAGCGGCTGTATTGGCTATGGCGCTCATTGTAGCGTTAGATTACTGTCTCAGAAAAATAATTCGGTTATAGAAGATTAAAGGTGAAGTTGAATGTGTAGACAAAACATGGCCAGATTTAAACTGAAATTATAAAGAAAACATAATTGTCATTAAAATAAAAGAAAATTAAAATATAAACATTTAAAAATATAAAAATAAAAAAATATGAATATATGAAAAATATGAATAAAAATATAAAAATATAAAAATATAAAAATATAAAAATATAAAAATATAAAAATATAAAAATATAAAAATATAAAAATATAAAAATATAAAAATATAAAAATATAAAAATATAAAAATATAAAAATATAAAAATATAAAAATATAAAAATATAAAAATATAAAAATATAAAAATATAAAAATATAAAAATATAAAAATATAAAAATATAAAAATATAAAAATATAAAAATATAAAAATATAAAAATATAAAAATATAAAAATATAAAAGTATCAAAATATCAAAATATCAAAATATCAAAGTATAAAAGTACAAAAATATAAAAATAAAAAAATATAAAATATAAAATATAAAAATATAAAATACAAAGATATAAAAATGTAAAAATATAAAAATATAAAAATATAAATATATAAAAATATAAAAAATAAAAATATAACAATATGACAATATGAATATATTAAAATATAAAATACAAAAATATAAAAATATAAAAATATAAAAATATAAAAATATAAAAATATAAAAATATAAAAATATAAAAATATAAAAATATAAAAATATAAAAATATAAAAATATAAAAATATAAAAATATAAAAATATAAAAATATAAAAATATAAAAATATAAAAATATAAATATATAAAAATATAAAAATATAAAAATATAAAAATATAAAAATATAAAAATATAAAAATATAAAAATATAAAAATATAAAAATATAAAAATATAAAAATATAAAAATATAAAAATATAAAAATATAAAAATATAAAAATATAAAAATATAAAAATATAAAAATATAAAAATATAAAAATATAAAAATATAAAAATATAAAAATATAAAAATATAAAAATATAAAAATATAAAAATATAAAAATATAAAAATATAATAATATAAAAATATAAAAATATAAAAATATAAAAATATAAAAATATAAAAATATAAAAATATAAAAATATAAAAATATAAAAAAATAAAAATATAAAAATATAAAAATATAAAAATATAAAAATATAAAAATATAAAAATATAAAAATATAAAAATATAAAAATATAAAAATATAAAAATATAAAAATATAAAAATATAAAAATATAAAAATATAAAAATATAAAAATATAAAAATATAAAAATATAAAAATATAAAAATATAAAAATATAAAAATATAAAAATATAAAAATATAAAAATATAAAAATATAAAAATATAAAAATATAAAAATATAAAAATATAAAAATATAAAAATATAAAAATATAAAAATATAAAAATATAAAAATATAAAAATATAAAAATATAAAAATATAAAAATATAAAAATATAAAAATATAAAAATATAAAAATATAAAAATATAAAAATATAAAAATATAAAAATTTAAAAATGTAAAAATATAAAAATATAAAAATATACAAATATACAAATATAAAAATATAAAAATATAAAAATATAAAAATATAAAAATATAAATATAAAAATATAAAAATATAAAAATATAAAAATGTAAAAATATAAAAATATAAAAATATAAAAATATAAAAATATAAAAATATAAAAATATAAAAATATAAAAATATAAAAATATAAAAATATAAAAATATAAAAATATAAAAATATAAAAATATAAAAATATAAAAATATAAAAATATAAAAATATAAAAATATAAAAACATAAAAATATAAAAATATAAAAATATAAAAATATAAAAATATAAAAATATAAAAATATAAAAATATAAAAATATAAAAATATAAAAATATAAAAATATAAAAATATAAAAATATAAAAATATAAAAATATAAAAATATAAAAATATAAAAATATAAAAATATAAAAATATAAAAATATAAAAATATAAAAATATAAAAATATAAAAATATAAAAATATAAAAATATAAAAATATAAAAATATAAAAATATAAAAATATAAAAATATAAAAATATAAAAATATAAAAATATAAAAATATAAAAATATAAAAATATAAAAATATAAAAATATAAAAATATAAAAATATAAAAATATAAAAATATAAAAATATAAAAATATAAAAATATAAAAATATAAAAATATAAAAATATAAAAATATAAAAATATAAAAATATAAAAATATAAAAGTATAAAAATATAATAATATATAACATTGTATAAAAATATTAAAAAATATAAAAAATAAAAATATAAATATATAAACATATAAATATATACATATATAAATATATACATATATAAATATATAAATATATAATTATATAAATATATAAATATATATATATATATATATATAAATATATAAATAAATAAATATATAAATATATAAATATATAAATATATAAATATATAAATATATAAGTATATAAATATAAAAATTTAAAAAATGAAAATAAAAAAAATATAAAAATATGTAGTGTTTTTTTTGGTATAGGTAGTTGTTCTTTTAGCATTGTTGAAATTTTATATTAATGTGGTTACAGCACATTTGATGTTTTATTAATAAATTTCGTCATCACCAATTATAAAATACAACTCCTTTATCGGTATTATAAATGATTCGAATCACACCTTCGTCGGGTAGTGTCAGTTACATGTATTTTTTGTGCAGCAATGCTTCCGGAATTTGTAAGTGCCAAGTTAGTTTTCATTTTCGACCATATTCACCCACATTTTAAACAACCAAATAAGCTGTAATATCAAAAAATTACCTAAAAACCAGAAAAAATGGTGTCATTCCTTTTGATTTTCAAAAATGAAATCAAAATCTTTGAACGTGTAACCGATCCGGCAAAGTAGTTACTTTGTACAAATGTTTGCAATGCATTGATAAGATTTTCTCATTAATATTCAGTTGACACAACAATTTGTCATTCGTCGCCGAGGTACGGTTTTAGTTGTAGCGACTGATGTTAAAACATTGGATTTGTGGGCTTTTCTTGAGCAGTTGTATTTAATCACGTTTCTATTGTACAAATCCAAAAAATACTGACATTTATAGCCCACCAAAAAAAACAAATAAGGGAGAAAAAACAATCAACAACTGTTGTTACTGCGACAGTAATTTGATTTCATCGGTATTGCCTGATTTAAAGAATGGAATCCTGCATTGGGTATATTTAAGATAAACAGAAATTGTATTATTTTTGTTCGTTTTTTTTCTTAATAATGTATACCTTAATATACCTTAACTCTGTGACATCTGAATCTCATTAGTCCACTGTCAATTGCTTTGAAATTCTAACAAAAGTTTCTAAACAAACTTTGTTGTCAACTTTCGGAGTATTGGTTTCGGATTTTTTTTGTAGACATCGTCTCCCCGCAGCCAACTTAATACAGAACAGTGCTATTTGAATTTCCAAAGTCAAAGAAATTTTTCGAATCAATGATATAAGGGAAAGCTCTAATAGACTTTGTTTAGGATTAATTTGTTGCTGTAACGGCATGATATTGTCATATGAATTGATTTTCAGTTAATCCCAAAAATAAATAGAAAAAATAGGAAAATCAAACTTTTTGGTAGGGCTATACATTTTCGTAATAGAAATAATTCAAGACAATGCACATTAAAGGAAGTAATATTAAAGACATCAGACATCATTTGTCTATAACGCCCAGAGGAGAGAAGATGGGCTTAGAATCTCTTCCTGACTCGATTTAAGGTAAATATGAAACCACCTTAATTAAATTTGTTACAGCGTTCTTTTTTGGACAATTGCTATTGAAATTGGTGAAAATCAGTTAAGGTTTACATATAGCCCTCATATACGAATATACAGATGTACCTCCGATTTTTCAATATGGGATGTAGTTGCCACATTTTCAACTGATCTGTATACTGAGTAGTTATTTAGTTATCCTAAATACTTTTCTGTATACCCAATCTGTATATTTTTTATGTATATTATTTATTCCTTTTATAATTTCCCAGGTTTAAAGACATAACTCTTATATATTCGTACCGACTTGGCATCTGAGCGCCATATGTATGAGCTGTGTTTTACATGCGATCATTAAATTGTCACAGTCATGTACATATATATACGCGACATTTTATTTTCGATCATTATGAAATTTGGTAGAGATCTTGGAAGCAAATCAAATCAGATTCAAATATTTGCTATGTTTTTTATTTTATTTTATTTTATTTAATTGTATTTTATTTTATTTTATTTTATTTTATTTTATTTTATTTTATTTTATTTTATTTTATTTTATTTTATTTTATTTTATTTTATTTTATTTTATTTTATTTTATTTTATTTTATTTTATTTTATTTTATTTTATTTTATTTTATTTTATTTTATTTTATTTTATTTTATTTTATTTTATTTTATTTTATTTTATTTTATTTTATTTTATTTTATTTTATTTTATTTTATTTTATTTTATTTTATTTTATTTTATTTTATTTTATTTTATTTTATTTTATTTTATTTTATTTTATTTTATTTTATTTTATTTTATTTTATTTTATTTTATTTTATTTTATTTTATTTTATTTCATTTTATTTTATTTTATTTTATTTTTATTCCAGTAACAATGCAGACATCGTCGGTGCAGGTTGATTGCATTTTAGAATAAGTTTGTTATTGTTTCTCAAAATTTCTTATGTTCCTGATGATGTTTCTCAAAGAGAAACGAAATATTGAACAAAAATAAATTAACAACAACACATGACCTCGAGCTTGTTTTTAATTATCCAGAAATATTAAATTTCATAAAGGTCGATTATTAATAATTACTAAAGAATATTTTATTTTATTTTATTTTATTTTATTTTATTTTATTTTATTTTATTTTATTTTATTTTATTTTATTTTATTTTATTTTATTTTATTTTATTTTATTTTATTTTATTTTATTTTATTTTATTTTATTTTATTTTATTTTATTTTATTTTATTTTATTTTATTTTATTTTATTTTATTTTATTTTATTTTATTTTATTTTATTTTATTTTATTTTATTTTATTTTATTTTATTTTATTTTATTTTATTTTATTTTATTTTATTTTATTTTATTTTATTTTATTTTATTTTATTTTATTTTATTTTATTTTATTTTATTTTATTTTATTTTATTTTATTTTATTTTATTTTATTTTATTTTATTTTATTTTATTTTATTTTATTTTATTTTATTTTATTTTATTTTATTTTATTTTATTTTATTTTATTTTATTTTATTTTATTTTATTTTATTTTATTTTATTTTATTTTATTTTATTTTATTTTATTTTATTTTATTTTATTTTATTTTATTTTATTTTATTTTATTTTATTTTATTTTATTTTATTTTATTTTATTTTATTTTATTTTATTTTATTTTATTTTATTTTATTTTATTTTATTTTATTTTATTTTATTTTATTTTATTTTATTTTATTTTATTTTATTTTATTTTATTTTATTTTATTTTATTTTATTTTATTTTATTTTATTTTATTTTATTTTATTTTATTTTATTTTATTTTATTTTATTTTATTTTATTTTATTTTATTTTATTTTATTTTATTTTATTTTATTTTATTTTATTTTATTTTATTTTATTTTATTTTATTTTATTTTATTTTATTTTATTTTATTTTATTTTATTTTATTTTATTTTATTTTATTTTATTTTATTTTATTTTATTTTATTTTATTTTATTTTATTTTATTTTATTTTATTTTATTTTATTTTATTTTATTTTATTTTATTTTATTTTATTTTATTTTATTTTATTTTATTTTATTTTATTTTATTTTATTTTATTTTATTTTATTTTATTTTATTTTATTTTATTTTATTTTATTTTATTTTATTTTATTTTATTTTATTTTATTTTATTTTATTTTATTTTATTTTATTTTATTTTATTTTATTTTATTTTATTTTATTTTATTTTATTTTATTTTATTTTATTTTATTTTATTTTATTTTATTTTATTTTATTTTATTTTATTTTATTTTATTTTATTTTATTTTATTTTATTTTATTTTATTTTATTTTATTTTATTTTATTTTATTTTATTTTATTTTATTTTATTTTATTTTATTTTATTTTATTTTATTTTATTTTATTTTATTTTATTTTATTTTATTTTATTTTATTTTATTTTATTTTATTTTATTTTATTTTATTTTATTTTATTTTATTTTATTTTATTTTATTTTATTTTATTTTATTTTATTTTATTTTATTTTATTTTATTTTATTTTATTTTATTTTATTTTATTTTATTTTATTTTATTTTATTTTATTTTATTTTATTTTATTTTATTTTATTTTATTTTATTTTATTTTATTTTATTTTATTTTATTTTATTTTATTTTATTTTATTTTATTTTATTTTATTTTATTTTATTTTATTTTATTTTATTTTATTTTATTTTATTTTATTTTATTTTATTTTATTTTATTTTATTTTATTTTATTTTATTTTATTTTATTTTATTTTATTTTATTTTATTTTATTTTATTTTATTTTATTTTATTTTATTTTATTTTATTTTATTTTATTTTATTTTATTTTATTTTATTTTATTTTATTTTATTTTATTTTATTTTATTTTATTTTATTTTATTTTATTTTATTTTATTTTATTTTATTTTATTTTATTTTATTTTATTTTATTTTATTTTATTTTATTTTATTTTATTTTATTTTATTTTATTTTATTTTATTTTATTTTATTTTATTTTATTTTATTTTATTTTATTTTATTTTATTTTATTTTATTTTATTTTATTTTATTTTATTTTATTTTATTTTATTTTATTTTATTTTATTTTATTTTATTTTATTTTATTTTATTTTATTTTATTTTATTTTATTTTATTTTATTTTATTTTATTTTATTTTATTTTATTTTATTTTATTTTATTTTATTTTATTTTATTTTATTTTATTTTATTTTATTTTATTTTATTTTATTTTATTTTATTTTATTTTATTTTATTTTATTTTATTTTATTTTATTTTATTTTATTTTATTTTATTTTATTTTATTTTATTTTATTTTATTTTATTTTATTTTATTTTATTTTATTTTATTTTATTTTATTTTATTTTATTTTATTTTATTTTATTTTATTTTATTTTATTTTATTTTATTTTATTTTATTTTATTTTATTTTATTTTCTATAATCCAATCCTTTGTTTTGTTATTCCTCTCATTACTTACTCTATTACGTAAGCACTACGCCACGTTACGCTACGTTCCGGTATAATCAACCATAAGCCAATTAATATTTATTGTTCCCGCATGTAGGAAAAACTTTAGAAAAACAAGTTCCAAGACAATGTTGTAATGTTCAAAGCGAACGCGGCAACAAAAACAAATACCTATTATCACGATGCGGTTGTTTGATTTGCTACCAGAAAATTCGTTTTGTAAATTCCACAAAATAAACACGCAGAGACAAACCTAGACAGGTTTTGGTGGAAAATGCATAGGTACTACTCGTATTACCCGAAAGATACACAACCAACAGACCACGTTGAGTGGCTGTGAAAATTCAACAAAATGTTTGGATATCATTTCAGATGTTGAGATACATAAATGTTATGTTGTGGTGTTCATTTATCTGAGAAAAGTCAAGTTCAAGGTATTAAACGAGAGAAACATGTAAATTTATTTTAATTATACATATGTTGTATGTGGATAGAGGAAATGCGGTAGTAATATGGAAATGCTGCATTTTTTTATTTTGAGATCTCCGAAAGCGACCATAAATGTAAAGTTCAGTGGTCTTGAAATTTAATTACTTTGAAATACTATCTAGATGAGTACATAAAAGTTTGATAATGAATGAAATAGGACTGAATCTAGCGTTTTTTCTGTAGTGCTGCAGTTTTTCGGTATTAGGCAAACGGTTGATGAAAAAATTTAAAAATATTAGTTTATCCTAAAGGTGATACTGAATCAAAAAAATATCGAATATTCACTGCAGGTACTTCTCAACACACATTTCCCGGGAACTGCCTAAAGAAATCGAGGAACAGCAGGATTAACAAGAAAGCGATCACTAAACTGTTGACCGACAAATCCAGACTAAGCTGGGCGATTAAAAGCTCTCTCATATATTCCCAATCGATGGAAGGACACCAAAGTGGTATTCATACCCAAGGATGGAAAGATATCACACACTGGGCCAAAGGACTTAATCCATTAGTCTATCCTCGATCCTACTAAAAGGCTTAGAGGTTTTCATTAGAAAAAAACTGGATACAAAACTTTTGACGGGAAACCAACATGCATACCACAAGGACAAGTCTACAGAATAGGCCCTGCAAGAACTGTCGGGCGTTATGGAATCGTCCCTACATTTCAAGGAATTCACTATGGAGTGGCCTTTCTTGATATTGGAGGGGCTTTTAACAACATTCACTCTGATGTGGTAATAGCGGCGCTTAGACTAAATCAGCGTTTGCACAACGGAAGGAGCATAACAGCAAGTCTTGGGGCCACAACTCTAGCGATATTTGTAAGCAGAGGTACTCAATAGGGAGGAGTTCTATGGACTCCACATGGAGGAGTACTATGGACTGAACAGGGGGTGTACTTTCTCCGCTAGTTTTGAGTCTAGCGGTGAATGAAATCCTGTTAGATAGGGAACGTTGTGGATGTACATTGTAATACATATATGTACATTGGTAATACATATATGCCACCGCAGTAAACGGAAAATTTCACAACGTCCTCAAAGAATTTTTACAGATGGCTCCGAGCAAATTGGTCAGATGGGCCAAAAGCAGTGGTTTGACTGAATTGGTCCTCTTCAATGGAATTGAGCTAGTCTTTTCTGAAAGTGCAAAATATCAAAGTAAAATCCTAGACAAGAAATTGCCCTTCAGACATTATGTATTGGAACGGATAAGGAAGGCCATCGCCACCATTTATTCCTATATTAAAGCTGGGACTTCTCTCCTAAAATCGTTCTATTGAATATAAGTACATCGCAGTAATCCGACCAATACTACTCTGGGGCATTGTGGTGTGTTGGACGGCAACTGATAAGCTATCCATCACCAGTCAATTAATGACGGTTCAGAGAACTGCCCCCCAAAGCATCAGCGGAGCTTTAATGTCTACAGTGACGGAGAGTATACAACTCTAATACATCTATTGCCATTGATATTGCAACTGGAAAAGTTGCAATTAGAGACACATTAAGATTAAATTGTCTATTGACGTGGAGGTACACGAACTACGGCCACGTAAGGATATCACTTTGTAGGGCACTGGTAACAGAACGTGTAGACTATATACCAACGGTGTACACCTTCTGGAGGAACTTCACCTCTAAGATACCTGCTAGTGAAGAATGGGTTGGCAGAATACCAGGAAATATAAACTATCTCCACCTCAACACAGATAGTTCTCTTAACGAGATGTCTGAGCAGTTTAACATACATACACGTCATACAAGGTGGCGCAAAAGTAATCCTCCTATCAGAAAATGCTATAAATTTTGCGATTGGCCCCTAATGTCAGTTCTGTTTTGACATTTGTGTAGTAAACACATGCGAAATACACGTTAATAAACAATGTTACGCTACACTGCTCCAGAACGCGGAATATTGCTGACTATTTATTTGACCAATAATCGGTCGGTGACTTTGGCACAGATTTCCTGGCCGTCCAACGCCTACTGGTGAAACACTGCGACGTTTAGCCGCTCGCCTCGAAGAGACTGGCACAACACAAGATGCTGCCAGGCGTGCCAGACCCCGGAGTAGCCGTTCTGCAGAGAATTTTGCTGCTGTAGCCGAGGATGTCATGGAAGCGCCGTCGACATCGACCAGACGACGTGCCACGCAAATGGGTATCAGTCGACGATCTCTACAGCGAATTTTGGTACAAGATTTGAAGATGTTTCCGTACAAAGTCCAGACGGTGCATCAGCTGTTAGCTGCTGACCGCCAATCGCATCTAACATAACATCGAAAGGTTACTTTTGCGCCACCTGTTATAGGTACCTAGGCGTAGATTTATACCTGGGAACTGCTAAGCCGATTAACTTGCTAGGGAAGGAACGACATTATAAATTACAAATAATAATCATCACTGTCCACAAGTGTTTTGTTTGCCAAACAAGTTTTGGGTTAGGCAGGTGGGTCAATGAGCGATGGACAGAAATTGACACCTGAAGGGTAGCTAGACTAATATGACCACGATACGACCTGAGTAGGTCAAAAATATATCCTCGCACAAGTGAGGAAAAAACTCTACGTTAGAGTCAGTTCTGGTGGGACACTGCCTGATTGGCGAAAACGTAGCAGTTTGGGAATTATGTCCAATGACTTCTACAGAAGCTGTGGAGAAGGAAGTGAAGAATTGAGAGCATTGAGCACCTGCTTTGTTACTGTTACTGAAATATTGATCCTGGACACCTTAAGGTATATATATATTCATTATCGTCTTAAAATTCTAAGGCGATCTAGACCTGCCCGTCCTTCTAAAATCTAAAAAAATTCAGTCAGAATTTATTCGGTTCAAGACCATATTTTGCAGTTACTTTCTGTCTATTGCGAAAATGTAATATAAAGAAATACAAAAATTGGTAGAGAGTTTTAATTGCTTGGTAGAATTGACTGCAGTTTCGATAGACACCAATCTATCATCTTCAGAATTCAATAGCAATAATCTATGTCTTTAACTTAAATCAGCTGAAATACTTAGGGAAGTGGTAAATTGAATGTAACAAGAACTACTAAACAACCCCGTATTTTTGAAATATTGATCCTTGACACCTTAAGATATATATATTCTTTATCGTCTTAAAATTCAAAGGCGATTTAGACCTGCCCGTCCTTCTAAAATTTAAAATAAATCAGTCAGAATTTATTCGGTTCAAGGCCTCAGCTACTTTCTGACTATTGCAAAAATGTAATATAAACAAATACAAAAATTGGTAGATAGTTTTAATTGACCGCAGTTTCGATAGACACCACTCTATCATCTTCAGAATTCAATAGCAACAATCTATGTCTTTAACTTAAATCAGCTGAAATACTTAGGGAAGTAGTAAATTGAATGTAACAAGAACTACTAAGCAACCCTGTATTTTGCCGAACTAAGTCAACACACTAAAACTCTTATACCAATAGAAAACAATCAAATTCAGTCATCAGGCCAAATACCATAATAGCCTCCAGTTGGGATATCATTTCACCGTAAATAGAAATTATATAAAATATTCAAATAATAGAGGATATTTGTATGGGAGCTAAGAGTATACAACAAACGTGAGCCAATAGAAATGCTCTTGTTGCTGATCATATTTGAACAAAATAAGTGGGACCTTTGTATGAGGGCTATATGAAAAAATTAGGCTATGGCGACCGTTGTTCCTGTGATGAGTTCCGGGGTACAAATAGATTCAAGTTACCAGTTTTCAGCCCCAACTGTTGAAATTTTTAGTTCCTATAGCATTTAGAAGTAAATTCGGGAGAGTCCTTTGTATGGAAGTTATACAAAACATCGACCTATGGCGATCGTTTTCCGTGTGTTTTTCCAGCGATTTTCAATAGCTTCGATACCCTATTTATTGTAAGAACTGTATAGCTCCTGAAAATTTCCATCAACCGCAATCTCCACCTCTTAATTGCTGGCAAATCTTTTTCCGCCGAGGCATTTTTTCAAGTTTGTAAACAAACAATTCCGTCAATATGCGATGTATAGCACTTTTTGAAATGGGTCTGCCTTCAGAGAGCTCACGAACCTTCAACCGACGGTCATCCAATACCATTTTGTGGAATTTTTAACCATTTCTGGCGTGGACAACTCAATTGATCGACCACTACCTGTGTTCGTCTTGGCAGCTCGTACGTCCCCGTCTAAACTCTGCCACCCAATATTTTATAGTTGTGAACGAAGAAGCAGAATCCCCCAAAGTAGAATCTAACTCGGTTTTAATATTGGTTGGACTGAAACCATTGCTATCAAAACTTTTTCGGCTGAGCCTTTTTTAAATTTTTGGAAACAAAAAATAATCCGAGGGAGCTCAATCTGACGAATAAGGTGCGTGCTGAAGCAATTCGAACTTTAATTGTTTTTGGCCATCGCCATAGTGGATGTATGAACTGGTGCATTGTCTTGATTGTGAGTAAACGCGGCACCTATCTTGCGCACATCTTTTTCTTCATCAAATTTTCCGTCAATATGCGATGTATAGCACATTTTGAAATGCGTATGACTTCAGCGAGCTCACGAACCTTCAACCGACGGTCATCCAATACCATTTTGTGGAATTTTTAACCATTTCTGGCGTGGACAACTCAATTGATCGACCACTACCTGTGTTCCTCTTGGCAGCTCGTACGTCCCCGTCTAAATTCTGCCACCCAATATTTTATAGTTGTGAACGAAGAAGCAGAATCCCCCAAAGTAGAATCTAACTCGGTTTTAATATTGGTTGGACTGAAACCATTGCTATCAAAACTTTTTCGGCTGAGCCTTTTTTCAATTTTTGGAAACAAAAAATAATCCGAGGGAGCTCAATCTGGCGAATAAGGTACGTGCTGAAGCAATTCGAACTTTAAGTCATTGATTTTGGCCATCGTCATAGTGGATGTGTGAACTGGTGCATTGTCTTGATTGTGAGTAAACGCGGCACCCATCTTGCGCACATCTTTTTCTTCATCAAATTTTCCGTTAGTATGCGATATATAGCACTTTTTGAAATGTGTATGACCTCAGCGAGCTCACGAACCTTCAACCGAGGGTCATCCACCAATTTGTGGATTTCTTAACCATTTCTGGCGTAGACAACTCAATTGGTCGACCACTACCGGTGTTCGTGTTGGCAGCTCGTACGGCCCTGTTTAAACTCTGCCCCCAATATTTTATAGTTGTGAACGAAGGAGCAGACTCCCCAAAATTAGAATCTAGCTCGGTTTTAATAGTGGTTGGACTGAGAACTTTCAAATGAAAGTTTTGTATTACATATCGACGACCAATTTTTTCCATGTTTACATATTCACTGAGATCGTTTATTTTTGAGTGCTAAAAAAAACTAAACAACGTGGCGCCTTGAACCGCCCTCGTATCTTAGTTGGTTTACCCGACTGACACTTTCTTAAGGCTAGTTTAGGCAAACGTAACCGTAACGAATCAGCTAATTCAAGCTGTCATATGGAAATCAATGTAAACGATAAGCCAACGGAAACGAAACCTAAACGGACGGCTTAATCTGCTGAAATTTGATTTGGACGGTACGTTTACGTGCATTTGCAACAAAATTAGTAACATAATGAAAAAAGAATAAATTTATGCGAAACTTTTAAAAAGTAATGATAAATAAGTAATAAAATGATAAATTAGTAGCAAATAAATATAAAATAAAATTTATTTGCTGCTATTTTTGTTGTGAATGTCTGAGTGATACAGTATGATTTTCATGTTTTGGGTAATTGCTCCAGCGGGCAACGTTACGGCTGCGCAAAAGTTAAATTACGGTTAAGTTCACCTAACCCGACCTTCACTTGTGTTATTATGATTACATTTTACAGAACTTTCATTTCGGGCCTTTTTGTTGATCCGTCTGAATTGTTCCGAAATTTTCCTTTTCATCTTTTGAGGTTTGAAAGAACTTCAAAAGCGAACCTCGCTCTTATTTTAAACACAAATATTTGTCTCAGCTATATCACATGTTTGTATTCAAACAACTTTCATTGAAGTACCGTTAACTAACACAGTTTTAATTTTTTGTTTTGTACATATTTTTGGTCGATTTTACCATAAAACCAAATAAAACTAAAAAAATCACAAACCAACAACTGAGTCGGTTCGACGGGGGGATCAGATACTTTGTGACCACAAAACAGAAAAACGCATGAGGGCGTCAGCTAAGCAAGACGCCAATTCACAAAATCCTCCTCAGACACGCGCGCTTCACGACAACGCAAACAGTAAGAAAGCGGCTCGCGCACGCAGGCACAAAAAAAGTGTGCAATATGAGTTCCCAGAAAAAGAATTCTGAAAGAAATTTCTCTTTTGTTAAGCATTCAGTTTTATTTACGCACAAGATAAACAGAAATTTTGTAAGTTTTATTTAGCAGAAAGGGTAATTTAACTGGCAGCATGATTAGCATATGATATTAACATAATGTTTTGGAGTCGACAGTTTTTTTGTATTTTTTTGTTATTAATAAATCCGCTGTATCACTTTCAATTTCACTTCTTTGAATATCACAAATTGTTTCGTGAGCATTCTTTAAAAAATCGGCATCATCACTACTATGAACAAATCTTTAGGCGTAATTAAAAAAAACGCTTGTCATTCTTTGATAATCATTACGTCTACGTGTTTTTTTGTCGTCGTATCGGTTTTGCGCCTGCGCTCTTCTCCACTGCCACCTTAATGGCTTATTTCTTTTTGCACTTTATGCCATAGTTTTCTTTTTGTTACACTTGTTTCTTTTGTTGGTCTTCTTCTGCTTTTCACACTTACTTAATAAATCGATATTGCGGTAATACTGATAAAGTTGATAATGATTGTTTGCCGCTACTCCGCAACTAAACCTTTTACTCAAATCTCCGTTTTTTTCCAATTTTTTTATTTGTTTTTCTTTCCCTCTCATAGGTTTTGTATATATTTATTTTCTTTCACTTTCTTTTTTCACGTATCTCATTATGTGATTGTTGCTTTTTTTACAAAAAAATCCCGTGTTCGTTTTGTTTATCGTTGTATCCGTTTAAACGTCTTTACTGCCCGACTTGCCAAAGTCAACTGATTTTTTACGGGTATTTCTTGTGGCATATTGACCATCTTTTTGAGCAAGAGTTTGTGTGTTACAAACTCTTAAGAAGAGCTCGGCCATAAGGTATTTTTGCTTATACTCTCTCCTTATGCCTGAGGTTCGAAAGGCGCTTGCGCACACTGAGCTCTTTTAAGAGATGGTATAAACATTTCACAATTTCTCTGCGCATGTGCAACATAAAGAAATACATTTGTTCAAATACTAACCGGATAGTAAACACAACTACATTCATTTGTAAGGTCAAATATTTTTAAGGATAAATTCCAAAAGATATATTCTGCTGATAACACTAGTTTACAAAATGTTTGACGAAGGGCTGTACATAACATTTGCTGGTGTAGTTTAGTACCCTAAACAAGTAAAAACATTTAAAACAATGTATCGATGGCTTATATTCAAAAGTGGCTATGAGCCATTTTATTATTATTCTCTGATTTGACGGACAACTGTCATATAAATTTGAAAAATAAGTTTTCTTTCTAAAACTATTGTTTTCTAATAATTCTTTCTAATAAGGAAAAATATTTAAAAAATGAGCAGCATAAAGTCGGGGGTTTGTAATTTCCCAGAACGTATTGGAATTTATTATACATACAGTGTTTTCCAACAAGAGGTGTTATTTTGGTATTCAAAGAAAAATGCAATTTTTTGAGATAAATGATCGAATGTTTATTTCATAATAAAGAGGAAGGTATGCCGTTAATAATGAAAAGCAACATCAACCAAATGGCCACCACCATAACCAAATCGCAAAGTGGCTGCGCTATGTCCTCGATAGCCTCACGAATTCTATCTTTGAGGTCTTGAATCGATGCTGGGCTGTTGGCGTAGACCTTATATTTCACGTGGCTCCAAAGGAAGAAGTCGCAAGGTGTTAAATCACAAGATCTCGGTGGCCAATTGTGATCACATCTTCGAGTGATAACACCTTCCGGAAACTTTTCCCGTAACAGAGCAATGGTTTCGTTGCTTGTGTGGCTCGTATCGCCGTCTTGTTGAAAGTGAACGTTGTCCAGATCAATACCATCCAACTCCGACCATAAAAAATCATTAATCATCTCTCGAAAGCGCAATCCATTCACCGTAACTGTTGTTCCAACCTCATTTTCGAAAAAGTAAGGTCCAATGACCCCGCCGGATCATAAACAGCACCAAACAGTCACACGTTGAGGATGGAGAGGCTTCTCAACAATAACTCTTGGGTTTTCCGAGCCCCAGATGCGACAATTTTGCTTGTTGACGTAGCCACCGAGGTGGAAATGGGCCTCATCAGTCAAGATGATTTTTCGATGGAATTCCGGATCATTTTCATGCATTTCAAGGACCCAATCACCAAAGACCGTCGTTGATGATCGGCCGGCTTGAGTTCTTGTGTTAACTGAACTTTATAAGCCTTAAGACCCAAGTCTTTATGCAAGACGTTTGTGGAATGCCAAATTCCAAAGAACGACGAGGAATGGACAAACCTGGGTTTTCTTCAACACTTTGGGCTACAGCAGAAATATTCTCAGTTGTTCTTGAGCGACGTTCACGGGTTTTATTCTTCACATCACTAACTTGTCCCAATAGCTCGAATTTTTCCACCAATTTCTGTATTGCGGTCCGACAAGGTGCTTCACGACGACGCAAAAATGCTTTAGTTTTAAGGGAGTGAAGATAGAGTCAAAAAGTTATAGTTAAATATTCGAGACAACAACCCTCCTGTATATGTGTTATACTGGTTACATAGTCAAAAACTGACTTTCATAGTCAAATTTATAGTCAAATCTATAGTCAAATTTATAGTCAAAGTTATAGTCAAAACTGACTGTATAGTCAAATGTAAATATGGTTATTTTGGTATGGATTTTTCTATGGCCTCCACCGTTTGAAATATATCACTGACATTTTATATATTTTTTTAAACACGGAAAGTATAAATATGCCAAGAAATATATTAATATTGGTTTGACGGACAATTTTCAAGAAATACGTGCCCAAATCTGTGGGAACTTATTGGTTATTTTGTCATTATTCTAAGGCCCCACAGCCAAAAATAAGAGTTTAGAATCAGGTCCTTTTGCATTTTAGCTAAGCTTAGGGCTATTATAAAAATACAAAAATGCCGATAGAAAAGTCTGAGCGCACGTTTTCGAGAAAAACGTACGTCAGTATAAGTCTACGAGTAATGGTTATTTTAGAATGTTTCTAAGGCCCCGCAGCCAACAATAAGAGTTTAGAATCAGGTCCTTTTGCATTTTAGCTAAGCTTAGGGCTATTATAAAAATACAAAAATGTCAATAGAAAAGTCTGAGCGCACGTTTTCGAGAAAAACGTATGCAAACATCAGTATGACAGTAATGATTATTTTGGAATGTTTCTAAGGCCCCGCAGCCAAAAATAAGAGTTTAGAATCAGGTCCTTTTGCATTTTAGCTAAGCTTAGGGCTATTATAAAAATACAAAAATGTCGATGGAAAAGTCTGAGCGCACGTTTTCGAGAAAAACGTACGTCAATATAAGTCTACGAGTAATGGTTATTTTAGAAAGTTTCTAAGGCCCCACAGCCAAAAATAAGAGTTTAGAATCAGGTCCTTTTGCATTTTAGCTGAGCTTAGGGCTATTATAAAAATACAAAAATGCCGATAGAAAAGTCTGAGCGCACGTTTTCGAGAAAAACGTATGTCAGTATAAGTCTACGAGTAATAGTTATTTTAGAATGTTTCTAAGGCCCCGCAGCCAAAAATAAGAGTTTAGAATCAGGTCCTTTTGCATTTTAGCTAAGCTTAGGGCTATTATAAAAATACAAAAATGTCGATAGAAAAGTCTGAGCTCACGTTTTCGAGAAAAACGTACGTCAATATAAGTCTACGAGTAATGGTTATTTTAGAATGTTTCTAAGGCCCCGCAGTCAACAATAAGAGTTTAGAATCAGGTCCTTATGCATTTTAGCTAAGCTTAGGGCTATTATAAAAATACGTTTTTCTCGAAAACGTGCGCTCAGACTTTTCTATCGACATTTTTGTATTTTTATAATAGCCCTAAGCTTAGCTAAAATGCAAAAGGACCTGATTCTAAACTCTTATTTTTGGCTGCGGGGCCTTAGAAACATTCTAAAATAACCATTACTCGTAGACTTATATTGACGTACGTTTTTCTCGAAAACGTGCGCTCAGACTTTTCTATTGACATTTTTGTATTTTTATAATAGCCCTAAGCTTAGCTAAAATGCAAAAGGACCTGATTCTAAACTCTTATTTTAGGCTGTGGGGCCTTAGAAACATTCTAAAATAACCATTACTCGTAGACTTATACTGACGTACGTTTTTCTCGAAAACGTGCGCTCAGACTTTTCTATCGGCATTTTTGTATTTTTATAATAGCCCTAAGCTTAGCTAAAATGCAAAAGGACCTGATTCTAAACTCTTATTTTTGGCTGTGGGGCCTTAGAATAATGACAAAATAACCAATAAGTTCCCACAGATTTGGGCACGTATTTCTTGAAAATTGTCCGTCAAACCAATATTAATATATTTCTTGGCATATTTATACTTTCCGTGTTTAAAAAAATATATAAAATGTCAGTGGTATATTTCAAACTGTGGAGGCCATAGAAAAATCCATACCAAAATAACCATATTTACATTTGACTATACAGTCAGTTTTGACTATAACTTTGACTATAAATTTGACTATAGATTTGACTATAAATTTGACTATGAAAGTCAGTTTTTGACTATGTAACCAGTATAACACATATACAGGAGGGTTGTTGTCTCGAATATTTAACTATAACTTTTTGACTCTATCTTCACTCCCTTTAGTTTTGCGAACTGTGACTGCAAGATTTTCACCATTTTTGTAGTGAATTTGAATAATTTCAATGCGTTGTTGAATCGTGTATCGTTCCATTTTTAGTAATGGCGTAGTTTCTACTTGTGAAATGTCAAAGAATAAAACTACCGAAATACCTCGCCGTAGATGAGAAATAGCATAGGGAGTATATAGTACATGCATTATCTTTGGATATAGCCGTGCTAAAGCTCTGTGCCTTCATTATTAATCGGTAAATTTCCATAATTTTGTGTGGATGTGTTTAAATTTCTATTAACCCATCTACGTGATAAATTATTACCAAATCACCAAATTTAAATAAGAAAAATTTAATTAAATTAACTCAGTTAACGTGACTTTCAAATGAATGTCAAAAGTCCAGATATGATAAATTAGTGTCAAGTCACCAAATTGAACTCAAACCAATAATCTCACTTGTAAATATGATTATGGAATATGAAAAACGTAAAAATAAAAAAAATCAATCACTTTCAATTTCTTTGGAACCCGAAACACTCAACTATTCATTCCTACAGAAATTACACACAGATATTACCACACGTGTGAGCCACAGCACTTGACTAAGTCAATATTCAAACCATTCTCTTTCGGCTTCATATTTATTTGACGGGGTTTTCATAATTTCTAATGACAAATGGTTAAAGTATGGTGTCAGTCAAACAACTGCCGAGTCATGTAGGCACCGACACAACTAAGAATTCCTTAAGTTTGGACATAAAACTATTCAAAGCCACCTGTTGACTTACTTACCTCGGTTACAAACCCAACTCCAGGAAAGGCTTAAACGAAGAAGAAGAGAAAGAAACGAAAAGACAGACAGACGTGACTACACTCACGTAGTCTATGAGCCCCCAGAAACGAAGAATTACTAAAGAGGGTTTGTGAAATTGGCCTTCCGGTGGGCAAGTAATAGCAAAGGAGAATCACAGAAATTATATGATTCTCTTTAGTAGCCATCAATCAAGAGTCCCTCCGTTTTTCTCTCTCTCTCTCTCCCTCTCTAATATTATCTATACATAAAGTGAATTACTAGAATCTATTAACAAAGTTTAATTAGTTTCTCTTGATCCCTTCTCTTTAGTTGCAAATGTAAGACCAACTTTCTCACTGTAGAGTTGAGTATTTTGCAAAATGACAATTGTAACAACAGAGTAAATCACTTTAGCTGTCACTGTCACTAGTTGACATTTTGGGTTTATATTTCACAAAATCATAATTTTATGGTTGACGTAAATGTTAGTGGGTCATATGGGAAAATTGTACTTATTGTTTTATGAAAATTTAACACTGCTCTAAGGAAATTATTATTTTATAATGTAAACCAGTAGTTATATGTAGTTGTGTACATCTATCGAAAAAGTTATTTATAGTTATATATTTGTTAAAATGTTAGTTTAATAAAGTCCCAAAAAGTGTACAACTAATATTTTAAGAAAGCTAAAAATCAATTTTTAGGTTACTTAAAATTTATAAATATGATTCTGCACATCTTTAGAAGAAGAGTTCCCAAATTATACTAATTTCTTTAATATTTGATTCCTACAAAGGCCTGAAAGATGTACCACAAACCAAATCCTTAAGAAACCTAAAAGTCTCAATATCTTTCAAAATTTGTCATAAATATTATTCTGCACATCCTTAGAAGAAAAGTTCTTAAATTATATATATTTCTTTAATATTTAACTTCTGCAAAGGCCTGAAAGATGTACCACAAACCAAATCCTTAAGAAACCTAAAAGTCTCAATATCCTTCAAAATTAATCATAAATATTATTCTGCACATCCTTAGAAGAAAAGTTCTTAAATTATATATATTTCATTATCATTTAATGCCACTTAAAACCTGAAAGATGTACCACAAAAATTCATTTATCAGTTTTAATATATGATTCTGAGGATTTTGCGTTTTCACTCTGCCGCTGCATCAAATCCCATAGCCATAGTTAATGGGAAAGCTTCCCATATTGACGTTCAACATTAAACTTCCCGAAAACCTTCTAAAAAATATTAGGAGTATCTGCAGAAATCTTTACACTGATACAAATTGGGATAAGACAGGAGAAATGGCATTAATTCTTTATTAAAAAGCGACAGAAGTCTAAACCAGGACCTACAAGCAGGTAGCCAAGTTCTATTTACTACAACTGAGTACTACGAAGGTAACCGAGTTCGCTACCTATTTACCTACTAAACCGGTCGCCAGGAAAGCTCCCAAAGTAACATAGTAATTTTCATAACAAAAATCCCTGAAAATTTTATATAAATGCCTGATGTCAGCATTTCTTGGGGACATGTCTACGAACTTTATTTTCTAGTCCCCGGAAGCCTTTTTCACCTTTTTTAACAAGCCTTGTAGAATGTATGTGCATACAAATATAAAGGTTAGGCGTGTTTTAATGTGCTTGGCTATGTTCGGTCAGATGTGTAGGTTTTGCTATCTTCTATTTGTTTACCAATATAACCGTCGAACGTGCATCGCTCAGGAGCTGTTTAATGACGTCTACTATTGAGTCATAACTTCTGACGAATAATGGGGATAGGGTTATGGCGAAACCAAAGCCCAATCATCCTAAGCTTCTATTTGGTATTTGCTTTCGAACCAGAAGAACCAAGACCAACAATAACACACCGAGTTCGGTCAGAAGCGAATGTTCTGCTATCTGCAGGTCCTCAGATTCGATTGTCTGTGACTTATCAAGTCTTTCATAAAATTCTAACAGACCTATCTGGAATTGTAAAGTTTCCTAAACGAGACATACATTGCTTGATTTCAGGTTGCATTGTTTTTTCATATTATCAAACTGATTTTTGGAAGCTGTTATAGCCAACTTATCTGAGGTGTTGAATAACTACCAATTATTTTTTAACTATTTTTATTTTTAACCTTATTTTTTAAATTGAATTTGTAAACACATATATTCATCCAATTGACATCTCTTTCCAATATTTTATTCTGCTTAAGATTTTAGTATTAATTTTAAATATTTTATTTAATCCATCCACTGCTCCTTAATCATATCTGCTGCCTTTTCTGCAATCATTATCGTCGGAGCATTGGTATTATGACTCGTTACATAGGGCATTATAGAAGCATCGGCCACACGCAAATTGTCGACACCTTTCACCTTCAGTTTAGGATCCACACAAGACTTAAAATCCTCAGCAGGGCCCATCTTAACTGTACCTGCAAAATGATATCCCGTTGTGGTAAAATAGGATATATAACAATGCCAATATTCTGCAGACTTAAAGGCAAACTTATCACATTCTTCCATAGGTATATGAATAATCTCGATTTGTTTTTCTTTAAACGGCGAAGTCTCCACCAATTCCTGGGTATATTCTATGCCAAGCATTAACATTTTCAAGTCCTGCTGTTCTTCCAAATAACCGCTATTAATGATGGGAGGATCAATATAGTTGTTTGACTTTAACTTTATTGTTCCTCTGGATTTAGGCTGAGATAGTAGGACGTAGACTATAAGTATATCGTTATCCGCAATTTCTTTTTTTAAATAATCCTTAAATTCACTCTTCATTCCTGTGGTATTTCCCATGAGTTCCAGGGCCTTAGTGTTACCTTTCCCCAGATTAACAAGGTATGTATGCATATCCGGGTATGGACTTGCAGATGTTCGGTTGACTTTTAAATAACCCGTTAATTGCCCTGTGGGAAATGTACTCAAGGGACCTTTATTGTTTATAAGATACTGATATATACTATCCAAGGATGAGGTGGATTTATTGGTTGCAGATGCGGGCATGCGCAAATACACGTTAATCACAATATGATCTTGAAGATTCTGACCTGTTGGTAGATCTTGAACAATGGGTATATTTAAGGGCTTCAATATATCTGCTGGACCTATACCGGAAAGCATTAATAGCTTAGGGGACTCCAGAGCTCCCGCTGAGACTATGACCTCGCGTCCTATATTTACTTTCATTGTTTTTCTATGTCGAACCACAAATTCCACTGACTTAACCTTATTGCCTTCAGCATCAAAATGTATCTTTTTGGCTACTGCATTTTTTATGACTTTTAAGTTCTTTCTTTGTGAAACTTTGCCTAAATAACTTTTGCCAGTGCTTTGCCTATGGCCATTCTCAAAGGTAACATTAGGATAACCATAATCTATATAATTACTAAAGCCAAATTTTTCAAAACGTCGCTGCTGTAACTCATCCCACCCTTTGGATATAAGAGACACAATATCATCCTCTGGTTCCACTTGATTAAGGACAACATAACCCATAGGGTGGCTATCGTTGCCTTGAGGTGTGACTGATTTTTCATAATAGGGCCACAGATCGGCATAACACCAACCATTATTGCCCTCCGAACACCAACGATCATGATCCTCTCGATTACCTCTTACATAGACCATACCATTAATGGAACCAGTGCCACCCAAACAATTGCCACGACTCCAACGGCATTCATTTTCCTCAAAGGCTTTGCAGGAGTGGTCATTAGCCGCCACTATGTAATTGTAGGCAGCTTTAGAATTCAGTAAATCGCCTGAAAATAAAGGTATCTGCAATATAACATTTTTACTTCAAAAATACAAACAATAGTTATAGCTCATCTCATCTTTACCTCCGATTCCTGGGGTGGATCATCCCCCGCTTCCAATACCAAAATCTTCCATTCGGAAACCTCACTTAAACGACTTGCCACCACAGAACCCGCCGAGCCTGCACCGATCACCACAAAATCATATGTATCCAAACCCTGCTGCAAAGCCTCGTCAGCATAATCTGGAGGCCAATTGTCCGGACGAGATATATTGCATTGAGCTGCTAAAATTCCCTCCACCAAGAGCGAAACTAGAGCATTTACAGTACCAACACTTGGTATGGGACATTGGGAGGGCGAAATAGCCGCTATTGATGCTCCCGTCTCACATAACATTTCAAGACTAAGTGCTTGGAATTATTAATTTCGGCTTACTTTTATATGCGAATTTAATTAATGAGTAAATAAAAACAGTTGCTAATAAATTGGCAACAATAATTCGGGGTTTATCGTGCATTTGCTCTTGAGATAAGTTACACTCAGGGAAAATTTAAAGTCATTAAAAAAGCAGTACAAAAAATATAAAAATATAATAAGTAAAATATAAAAATGCATAAATATAAAAATATAAAAATATACAAATATAAAAATATAAAAGTATAAAAATTTAAAAATATAAATATATAAAAACATAAAAATATAAAAATGTAAAACAAAATATATAAAATATAAAAATATAAAAACAAAAATATAAAAATATAAAAATACAAAAATACAAAAATATAAAAATATAAATATATAAAAAATAAAAATATAAAAATATAAAAATATAAATATATAAAAATATTTTTTATATTATAAAAATATTAAAATATATAGAAATATAAAGATATAAAAATATATAAATATAAAAATATAAAAATGTAAAAAAACTATAAAAATATAAAAACATAAAAATATAAAAATATAAAAATATAAAAATATAAAAATATAAAAATATAAAAATATAAAAATATAAAAATATAAAAATATAAAAATATAAAAATATAAAAATATAAAAATATAAAAATATAAAAATATAAAAATATAAAAATATAAAAATATAAAAATATAAAAATATAAAAATATAAAAATATAAAAATATAAAAATATAAAAATATAAAAATATAAAAATATAAAAATATAAAAATATAAAAATATAAAAATATAAAAATATAAAAATATAAAAATATGAAAATATGAAAATATAAATCTTAAAAATATAAAAATATAAAAATATAAAAATATAAAAATATAAAAATATAAAAATATAAAAATATAAAAATATAAAAATATAAAAATATAAAAATATAAAAATATAAAGATATAAAAATATAAAAATATAAAAATATAAAAATATAAAAATATAAAAATATAAAAATATAAAAATATAAAAATATAAAAATATAAAAATATAAAAATATAAAAATATAAAAATATAAAAATATAAAAATATAAAAATATCAAAAATATAAAGAAATAAAAATATAAAAATATAAAAATATGAAAATATGAAAATATAAAAATATAAAAATATAAAAATATAAAAATATAAAAATATAAAAATATAAAAATATAAAAATATAAAAATATAAAAATATAAAAATATAAAAATATAAAAATATCAAAAATATAAAAATATAAAAATATAAAAATATCAAATATATAAAGAAATAAAAATATAAAAATATAAAAATATAAAAATATAAAAATATAAAAATATAAAAATATAAAAATATAAAAATATAAAAATATAAAAATATAAAAATATAAAAATATAAAAATATAAAAATATAAAAATATAAAAATATAAAAATATAAAAATATAAAAATATAAAAATATAAAAATATAAAAATATAAAAATATAAAAATATAAAAATATAAAAATATAAAAATATAAAAATATAAAAATATAAAAATATAAAAATATAAAAATATAAAAATATAAAAATATAAAAATATAAAAATATAAAAATATAAAAATATAAAAATATAAAAATATAAAAATATAAAAATATAAAAATATAAAAATATAAAAATATAAAAATATAAAAATATAAAAATATAAAAATATAAAAATATAAAAATATAAAAATATAAAAATATAAAAATATAAAAATATAAAAATATAAAAATATAAAAATATAAAAATATAAAAATATAAAAATATAAAAATATAAAAATATAAAAATATAAAAATATAAAAACATAAAAATATAAAAAAATAAAAATATAAAAATATAAAAATATAAAAATATAAAAATATAAAAATATAAAAATATAAAAATATAAAAACATAAAAACAAAAATATAAAAACATAAAAAAATAAAAATATAAAAACATAAACACATAAAAAAATAAAAATATAAAAACAATAAAATATAAAATTAAAAAAAATAGAGACAAAAATACAAAAATTTAAAAATATTAAATTATAAAAATAAAAAATACAAAAATATATAATATTTTATATATAAAAATATAATAATATAAAAATATAAATAATATAAAAATATGAAAATATAAAAATATGAAAATATAAAAACAAAAATATAAAAATTTTAAAAATATGTATAAAAATTAAAGATATAAGAATATAAAAATATAAAAATATCAAAATATAAAAATATAAAAATATAAAAATATAAAAATATAAAAATATAAAAATATAAAAATATAAAAATATAAAAATATAAAAATATAAAAATATAAAAATATAAAAATATAAAAATATAAAAATATAAAAATATAAAAATATAAAAATATAAAAATATAAAAATATAAAAATATAAAAATATAAAAATATAAAAATATAAAAATATAAAAATATAAAAATATAAAAATATAAAAATATAAAAATATAAAAATATAAAAATATAAAAATATAAAAATATAAAAATATAAAAATATAAAAATATCAAAATATAAAAATATAAAAATATAAAAATATAAAAATATCAAAATATAAAAATATAAAAATATAAAAATATAAAAATATAAAAATATAAAAATATAAAAATATAAAAATATAAAAATATAAAAATATAAAAATATAAAAATATAAAAATATAAAAATATAAAAATATAAAAATATAAAAATATAAAAATATAAAAATATAAAAATATAAAAATATAAAAATATAAAAATATAAAAATATAAAAATATAAAAATATAAAAATATAAAAATATAAAAATATAAAAATATAAAAATATAAAAATATAAAAATATAAAAATATAAAAATATAAAAATATAAAAATATAAAAATATAAAAATATAAAAATATAAAAATATAAAAGAAAAAGAAAAATACAAAATGTAGAAATAATAAAATATAAAATGTAGAAATAATAAAATATAAAAATCTAAATATCAAAATATAAAAATATAAAAATTTAAAATATATAAATATAAAGATATAAAAATATAAAAATATAAAAACATAAATATAAAAATATTAAAAATATAAAAATATGAAAAAATGAAAATATAAAAATATAAAACTTAAAAATATAAAAATATAAAAATTTAAAAATATAAAAATATAAAAATATAAAAATATAAAATATAAAAATATAAAAATATAAAAATATAAAAATATAAAAATATAAAAATATAAAAATATAAAAATATAAAAATATAAAAATATAAAAATATAAAAATATAAAAATATAAAAATATAAAAATATAAAAATATAAAAATATAAAAATATAAAAATATAAAAATATAAAAATATAAAAATATAAAAATATAAAAATATAAAAATATAAAAATATAAAAATATAAAAATATAAAAATATAAAAATATAAATATATAAAAATATAAAAATATAAAAATATAAAAATATAAAAATATAAAAATATAAAAATATAAAAATATAAAAATATAAAAATATAAAAATATAAAAATATAAAAATATAAAAATATAAAAATATAAAAATATAAAAATATAAAAATATAAAAGTATAAAAATGTAAAAATATAAAAATATAAAAATATTAAAATATAAAAATATAAAAATTTTCGAACTTCGGAATTGAATATTATATGTTCGAAATTTTCCGCACTCATTGTCAGAATATTTTGACAAATTTGAAGATACTCTACGGGAAATCGGAACGGTATAATACCCAACACGTGATATGCACATTAAGAACAGAGATCGGTCTGCAGGTTGACGCTTTTATATGAAACTAAGGAGTAGATACCCCAACTGATCGTCTACTAAGGAGTAGAAAACCCAATTGTATCTCTACTAAGGACTATTTACCCAATATGACGTCCTCTACTTAGGAGCAGATAACCCAACGGGTCCTCTAATGAGTAGATAACCTAACTTGATACCTACAAAGGAGTAGATAACCAAACTTGTTGTATACTAAAGGATAGATAACCCCACTGACATTATATTAAGTAGAATATAACCCAATCTACCAAGGAGTATATAACCGATTTGGTCCTCTAATAGAGAGTAGGTAACTCAACTTTTCGTATAGATTATGTATAACCAAGCTGGTCGTCTACTAAGGCTGTATCTCTACTAAGGATTAGATTGCCCAACTGTCCCTCTACTAACGAGTAGAAAACTAGCTCGTCATTTGCAACGGAGTAGATAGCCCAACTGGCACTCTACATAAGAGTAGATAACCCTACTGGTCCTCTACTAAGGAGTAGATAAATTAACTCGTCGTTTACTAAGGAGTAGATAACCGAACTGGCTGGATACTGAGGAGTAGACAACTCAACTGGACGTCTACTAAGCGGTAGATAAACTAACTCGCAGTAGAAGAAATTCAACTGGTGTTCTACTCAGGAGGATATAAGCGAACTGGTGCTTTACTTGCCAGTAGATAACTCAACTTGTATCGTATACTAAGGAGTAGACAACCCATCTGGCCGCCTACTTAGTAGTGTATAACCCAACTGGTCGACTACTAAGGAGTAGATAACCCAATTGGTCCTCTACTAAGGAACAGATAGATTACTAAGAGATAGATAACCTAAGTGGCTCTCTACTAAAGAGTAAACAACCCAATTCGCCGTTTACTAAGGAGCAGATAATCCAATTTGTCGTAAAATAAGAAGAAATATAAACCTACTTGTGATCTACTAAGGAGTATTTAACTATAAGTGGAGTATTTAACCCTAATTAACTGATACCAATAATTCCATACGGTATACGATCAGTGAAAGGTCCCAATTTAATCAGTACAGAAATCAGCAGATTCTGGTAAACTGGCACTTAATTTTCCGTAGGATAGTAATGAGGGGATTTACCCGAAGGAGTGTTCAAGCGTAAACTGTGGTAGGAGAAAATATGAAGTCAATCGGTCCCTTTTGAGAGTTATCGTGGGTATCGGCCAGGCAGACAGATATACGGATGGACATAACTTTAAAGACCAAACGTACTTAATGTGTTAGAATTTCGGTCTATAGCTAATTTTATATATGTTTATTAATTGACCTACGAAATTCTAGAATGATAGAACGAACTTACTTTGAGGTTTTCTTTCCAAAATTGTCTGAGTGTAAACGTTTTCTGATAAGCTAGTGATCAAATAAGCTGTATAATAATTACGTAGAATCACGTTCGAATTGAACGAAAAATAGTATTATTGAGCGTTATATCGAGACGATTGCTGATTATTAATAAAGTATTTATGTGATCAGCTTAAGATCTTCCGGGACTAAGCCAGACGGTTTTTTCCCTCACAGAAATATAATCTATTTTAAACTAAATTAATTTTTATTACAACTTAAATTTTTATTACAAAACGAATTGATCTTACAAATCATCACACCATAGTTTATAAAAATAAGTTCGTTTTCTCCTTTGGAATTCGTCTTCAAAATTAATATATACATCTATTGCATATATTTGTTAGTCATTGATAGTCATCAAAACGAGTCAATCGAATGAGTTCTCATTCGCCCATCATGTTCTTTTAGACGAGAGTAATTCTGTACAACTTTTTAAAAAAAATATAATCTAAAATCTCTTACCTAAATTTCCCCTTTTCTTCCCATTTTAGGTGGCTGTTGTGGTTCGACCAAAAAACGTACAATTGTGGGAGGATGGGCATGGGCCTGGTGGCTGGTTACAGATGTGCAGCGGTTATCCCTGAATGTCATGACTCTCAATCCCATGTGTGAAAGTGTGGAGACATCACAGGGTGTACCACTCACGGTGACAGGAGTGGCTCAATGCAAAATCATGAAGGTGAGTTTAAGAAAAGAAAATCCTTAAAAATTTTATTAAAAAATTCTCTAAATCGATTGTTATACTGTGACTATATAATATATATAAAAAGTATTATGTATTACAAATTAACTTTACAAATTTTTATCTATTCTCAAATCCAAAAAAAATTAACAAAAAACAAAATTACAAGTACACACCTTCTTTAAAATTGTATGTACAACTTGCATGATGGCTTTATTATTGAAAATTGTGGTTCTTTACAAAAAACACTTTTAAACTCCTTTCTTTCTATTTCTCATTAAAATGTAGTAATTTTTCGGAACTGTGTTTGTGTAAACTTTTTTCTATTCTTTTGATAATCTAAATTATTTTTTATTGTAGTTCTCAACACCAAGAGAATTTAATAAGAAAAAAGTAAGTTTTCAAAGAAAATTTTCACGTTTTCATTTGAATTGATGTAAATTCACGTCTTACTTTTGCACATTTTATTTGCTATTTCACTTTGGTGTCTTCACAAATGATTGTTCACCCACTGTGTGTCAACCTTAATCGAAGCCTTAAGGTATGCTTTAGGTATTTATTCATAAAACAATACCAGAACTTTAAAAGAGTAAAATGTTCTGCTAGATGTGTAAACAAATACACAAATAATAATAATAACTTTAAAAATATAAAAGTAAAAAATATGAAAATATAAAAAAATATAAATACATGTAACAATATAAAATACAAATCAGATAAACACATAAAATTATAAAAATATAAAATTAAAAATATTTTTAAATAAATATATAAAAATTTTAAAAATAGAAAAATACACAAATATAAAAATATAAAGAACTAAAAATATAAAAAAAATTAACATATAATGATATTAAAATATAAAAATACAAAAAATACAGAAATAGAAAAAATGCGAAAATTTAAAAGTCTGAAACACAAAAAAAACAAAATTTTACCAAATTTACAAAATAACGAAAAATACAAAAATACAACAACACAAAAATAAAAAATTACAAAATAACAAATATATAATAAAAATATTAAAAATAAAAATATAAATATATAATTATATATAAATATAAAAATATATAAAGAAATAAAAATATATAATTATGGACCAATAAATTTATTAAAATACAAAATTGCAAAAAAAAAGAAATAGAAAAAATACGAAAATTTAAAAGTATGAAAACGAAAAAATAAAGAATTGTCAAAAATACAAATGACGAAAATACAAAAAAAATACAAAAAAAATACAAAAATACTGTATTTTTGTATTTTACGAAAATACAAAAATTTAAAAGTATGAAAACGAAAAAATAAAGAATTGTCAAAAATAGAATTGTCAAAAATACAAATGACGAAAATACAAAAAAAATACAAAAATATACAAATACAAAAATACAAAAATACATAAATACAAAAATACAAAAATACAAAAATACAAAAATTCAAAAATACAAAAATACAAAAATACAAAAATACAAAAATACAAAAATACAAAAATACAAAAATAATATAAATATAATAATATAAAAATAAAAAAATATAAAAATATAAAAATATAGAAATATAAAAATATAAAAATATAAAAAAATAATATAAAAATATTAAAATATAAAAATATAAAAATATAAAAATATAAAAATATAAAAATATAAAAATATAAAAATATAAAAATATAAAAATATAAAAATATAAAAATATAAAAATATAAAAATATAAAAATATAAAAATATAAAAATATAAAAATATAAAAATATAAAAATATAAAAATATAAAAATATAAAAATATAAAAATATAAAAATATAAAAATATAAAAATATAAAAATATAAAAATATAAAAATATAAAAATATAAAAATATAAAAATATAAAAATATAAAAATATAAAAATATAAAAATATAAAAATATAAAAATATAAAAATATAAAAATATAAAAATATAAAAATATAAAAATATAAAAATATAAAAATATAAAAATATAAAAATATAAAAATATAAAAATATAAAAATATAAAAATATAAAAATATAAAAATATAAAAATATAAAAATATAAAAATATAAAAATATAAAAATATAAAAATATAAAAATATAAAAATATAAAAATATAAAAATGTAAAAATGTAAAAATATAAAAATGTAAAAATATAAAAATATAAAAATATTAAAAATATAAAAATATAAAAATATAAAAATATAAAAATATAAAAATATAAAAATATAAAAATATAAAAATATAAAAATATAAAAATATAAAAATATAAAAATATAAAAATATAAAAATATAAAAATATAAAAATATAAAAATATAAAAATATAAAAATATAAAAATATAAAAATATAAAAATATAAAAATTTAAAAATATAAAAATACAGAAATATAAAAATATAAAAATACAGAAATATAAAAATATAAAAATATACAAATATAAAAATACAAAAATATAATAATATAATAATATACATATATAAAAATTAAAAAATATAAATATATTCAAAAAATTGGTAGAGTTTTTATTGCTTGGTAGAATTGACAGAAGTTTCGATAGACACCACTCTATCATCTTCAAAATATTCAAAATATAAAAAATACATAAATATGAAAAAATATAAACATTTTCAAAAAATTAAATATAATAACTATATAAAAGTACACAAATATAAAGAAACAAATAAATAAAAATATAAAAATATGAATATGAAAAAATAAAAAATACCAAAACTACAAAATTACAAAAACATCTGATCAACTGTAGGAAGACCCTAAATTGATATTTTATTTGGATGCCCTTGTTTGCTTATATTTATTTCTAAATTTTGCTTCCACACTGTATTTTTCTACAATTTATAAATTAGTTTTAATTTTTTAGATTTTATTTTCTATTTATCAATTTTTTTTAAATTTAGCTTATTTTATTTTCGAAATGTAGTTTGCTTTTCCTGCCTATGTATATTTTTTGATTTCTCAAAAACCAATCTTGTATTATTTGTGTGTTTTTTTCTTTTTCTATACACTTTTTTCAGACCAGCAAATATGGAAAAGGTGACGAAGAGGTATGATTTGCTTTATTCGTTATTTAACATAATTCTTATTTTTTGAATGGATTTTGTAAAACGAAAGGGATTTCTATTTACATATAAATGTAAAACATGGAAGAACTTCCTATTTTCGAAATACAAAATCTGTTTGTGATTTGATATCCTCTACTTAATTTTTGTTTTTTTTCTAATTTTTGGTTTTGATCGTCATCATTTGTTTTGTCGGAGTATATTATGCTGTAGTTTTGAGTTATCTTGATTTGATTTTTGTTTTCAAAAGGTATGTAATCAATGTCTATTATTTATTTATTTTTCACTCTTTCCTCACTAACATAATTTTATGATTTTTATATTTTCTCCAAATTTTAATATGTATTCAAAGAATATTGTACATTTTCCATTATTTTTTATCGATTTTTTTCAATTTCCACATTTTTATTTTTTTTGCCATTTAATGTCGTACATTTCTCTAATTCAGTTCAAAAAAAACATATCTAAGCACTCCATATGCACATGAAACGACATTGCACTATCGTACATATATTTAGCTTATAAAAATTTGAAAATTATTTTAACACTTCAAATAAAAGGAATGTTTTTACACAGAGAAGGTTACAAAGAGTTATGATTTTTAAAAAATGATGTAAAATAAATTAAATTAAACCAATAAATAAATGTAAACTAAATAGTAAACACTCTTTGTAGAAACATTTCCAGAACATTTAAAAGAAAAAATATTGTGAACATACCTATGTAATATTTTACTGAGAATTTCTAGGGTAGCATATGTAACGAAAAGTACTAAAATTTAGAAAATGTCGTTCATTGGAATAATATCGGCTTTAAACACAATATACAAATTGAAAAAATGCCATTTAATAAATATTTTTGAGCCTAAAAGTCGTCAAGACGTGCAGCGTTGGGTGCAGCTTGAATGCATATGACAAGTAATGAAAGGCAAAAGTCGGGTGGAATTGATAATAGTCAAATAATAGTCAATTTTAATGATGGTCGGTGAACAATTTTTGATTATAACCCGTAAATTGGCAGACACATGTAAGGACAATAATATCGATAGCATCATTTCATAGTATGCTAAGTCGACTTTGGAATGGAGGTCTTAGTAGGATCAGACCTAGGTGTTGAATTGGATGAATGGGGCGCTCACTATTAAGCGTAGGTCTATTTAGAACCTCCGGTCAGATGCCTATCTCATGGTATTTGCTTTAATATTTCCCTTAAGGGCCAGTCTTATTACTTTATACGAGTATATGAACTAAAACCTGGTAGTAGATTCATGTACGAAGTCCGATCGGAGACATAAATCTAGTACATTCGGTTATTACCATCGCTATAGCTTGATCATTGGAAACAGTCCTTCGGAGTTTCGTATTGCCTATGATTTTGTGCCAAATCGGGGGTGGA